>CAMZMU010000080.1:26031823-26143406 GCA_947311845.1 Poa pratensis | reverse complement strand
CCCAGGCGGTAAATTAATTTAGTGGAGTTTTCACTTATCACATCTACAATAAAACAATCATTTTTGCAGCATGTAGTTTCACTAAATTATAATAGGTCACTAACTGGATTGTCATGTGACTAACCTACTAGGTTTGCATAGCATAATATATAACAGTAGAAATCCTGTCATGCATACTACTGAAAATACTAAAATGCAATAAGTAAAATAGTAGGTCTTTTATGGTATCACTTGCCTTGACAATTGTTCGTGTTGCTGCAGCACTCACAATACGTTCTGCACTCCTCACAATCTATTCAAACAAATAACACAAAAAAATCAATATACCAACAATTATGGCAATACATAAAAATATGAATGCATGAAGAAATGCAAGCTAACACAAAATGATTTGCAATAATACATAAAGTTCACCTTCTGTTATCTAAAATATGCATGATGCTTATGATCACAATTTTAAAGTATTTAACATTTAGAAATTAAACTATAAGGCTATAACACCTTATTTAGGTTTCTGTAAATTCGTTTCATATGCATGATGCAACGATGCAATTTTATTAGTCCCTGTATTCTTCATGAAATTCCAAACATTTTGATATAAAGAACATATTTTTGGCCAAGTATTTCTCAAGTTATGAATTTTACAAGATTGAGCTATTTTCTGGAAAAACAAAACGACCGGTCTGACTGGATGACTATGTGGCGCTGACCGTGCGGCTTACGCAGCAGCCACGCGGCGCGATTCTATGGCTGGTACCGGTTCATCTAAAAGGCCGTTGAGATGAGATCCAACAGACGAGAACGGATTCGTCCGTGACAAGTCGATTCTCACCGGAAGATGGCGGCAGCAGCTCGGTCGTGGTCGTCGGCGGTGTTATGGCGGTGCTCCGGTTCGGTGAAGACTTCCAACAGGCTGCAGCGGTCACGGCGGTGTCAACGATGTCCTCGGTGACGCTCCCGTGGCTCAAATCGACAGCGGCGATGCGGAGAACGACTTAGCCTTGAGGCATGGCCATGTCCTGGAGATAGGTAAATTTTAGGAGAGGACACTGGTAAAAGAATCGAAGAAACAAACACCATACACGACGTACCGGTCCGATGAACTTGCCAAAATCAAGACTAAGACGGCGATGGAACGGGATGTACAGAGCTCTTCTCGAGAAAGTTTGTGGAGCAAAATGATGAAGGAAGTCGAAAGGCACAAAGTGACGTGCTTGGTTCACCTTTGTATGGCTGAGGAGGGAATCGAGAGATGAATGCCGTCGGATGGCATTCGTTCACCGCGTCAAATTGGGCGATAAAGACAATTGATTGGGAAATAAACTCCCTGAATGAGAAGCCCATCAAATTCTGAGTAACTCTCGTATTGAACTCTAGAGGAACCGGTCTCTATATTGATGAGGGAAAAGGAAAGAGGTAACTGCCATGGCTGGCTGCTGTAACAGGTTGTGTACGTGAAGGAGGAAGATGACCAGGTTCGCTCGGCCTAGATGGGCCAAGATTCGGCCCAGTTTGGGCCAGCTCACTTTTTTTTAAAACAATTTTTTTTTCAGGTTTTCTTTATAACTTTTGTTTTAGGGCTCCAAAACAAGTCAAAACAACTTCAAAGGATTTATAAAACAATATATATACTTTTAAAACATGCGTGGACAAGTTTTGAACACTTTTCAAAAATACAAAAAATAAAAATAATGGTTAAATACAAATTTGACACTTGTCTATTTTTAAAAAGTGTCTTAATAGTCATTTGTGGCTTAATAAATTCATAAACAAAATACCACAAATAACAGTATGAAAATAAGATACTTTAAACTTATTTTTAAAATCATATAATTGAATCAAATCCAATTTTGAAAATAGTGTATGTTTAAAATAATTTAATACACTTTGTAAATAGGGTTTATTAAGCAAACAAAAGTAATATTTTCAAATTCATCTTCAAGTCTTGAGGAAAATATTTTATCCAAATTAAAAGTTTTAATTTTAGTGATTTTTAAATATTCCAAAATTTTGGGATGTTACAGACTACCCACCCTTAAAGGAATCTTGTCCCGAGATTCGAAAAGGCTAGAAAGAAAGATAGGTTTGGGCAACTGGGTTTAAAGCATATGGGTGGGCTACCACCTTAAAAGAAACTTTTTTTGGTAGTCTAGAACTCTTGTCTTCAGCTCTTGGTATTGTTTTATTGTCCTTAATTTTCTGGTATAGCATGTACTAGCTCCTTGTTGGAAATTGAGCTCTTCATTTCTTGAGTCGAAAAGTTTCACAGCAACAGAAGTCTTGGGTCAATCAGAAGACCAAGATGAGACGATTTCACTATAATCACTTGTCTTCTGTATTTTGGTGTCCTCAGCGGCTTCATCTTCATAGTTGAAAGCTTCCACACAAACACTACATGACCCAACGGTTCTCTAACACTAGGTCAAAACTTCCAGGTGTAGAGTTTCTTCTTCAAGATGGCTAAGGTCCATTCTCACCGTGATTTCATACGTTTTGGCAACACTTCCTTACATAGGGTTATATATATATTACCATTCTATGGTCTAGGCTTTTCATCGTCGCCTATCCTATAGGTATGTCTCTCAAGATTTACTATTCCGTATAGCAAAGCTAATGATATGAGTATTCGCCATGGGGGCCAATCCATGTCGCACTCACTCATTACTTGTACTTGGTTTGATAAATCTCGCATTCTAACACTCGGTCAAACCTCACTTATCTTACAGAATATTTCCAATCTGTCAGACAAAACATAGCTAAGCTTTCAATCCTAAAACTAGTGGGTTTGCGTAATTCCTACACAATATGAGCTCAAAAATTGTTGTTTCTTCAAGTCTTCTTTTCCACTTTCCATGTCGTCTTATCTTATAAATTTCAATTCCACAATTTATCCATTCTTGTTGGTTTAGTTGTTGTATCCAAGGATAGAGATGGCATGGAGGCAGGATGTGATTGTTCCTTCACACAAAAGAATTAACTAAAGTTGGGAGGCATTCCTCAGTTGGATGGCTTGTAATATCATCGAGAACTGGTCATCATATACTTGTTGCCAAAAGGGTAAGGTATCTGGTTGGGTTTAGCATGGATGAGTAGAGATAAAAAGATACTAAGGAGAATCCTACCCCAACATAGCAGATCAAGGCAATTCATCTTACAAACAAATCTAACAAACAGAAAGTAACATGGTTCAAACAAAGACAAACAATCTAGTATTGTCATACAACTAAGTTGGTATGAACAATACACTATCACAATGTCATTATTCTAATTATGTGGTGGTCTAGTCTATCTCTCTGCGTGCTTCATTTTTTTATTTTCATCTTTCTTGAAAACCTTCTATGTGGTATGAACTCTAAATCCAAGTCTGTCTCCAAGTTCTTCAATAGCCTTCTATGTAGTGCTTCGTGTTGAATCATACAATTCCATATGAAGTATCAAACTCACACTTCAGGACATGGTCATCACCAAACATGTCTTGAAGGATACAAGAGGTGGTCATCTAGAACAAGATAAGATATTTTTAGAAGATTGATAGTAGATGAGAGTACAAGAAAAGATAAAATGAGTTATATATTAATTTCAAAAATTGTATAAAAATAGATTTTCAATCCTATGGTCAAAACCTATTTCTATCCAAACCTAAGGTCTCAAACCTACAGGCAACCTAGCTCTGATACCATCTATAGCGACCTCACCTTTTACTAAAGGTGTTGAGATCCCTGTGTTAATGTGCTAGTCCCTGGATCAAATGCTAGCACCACAGTTTAAGATGAATACCATGAAAAAGTGTCAAATACTTTATTAAATCGCATGATCCAGAATTACATAAACCAATAGAACTTGCATAGCCCAAGGCTAGCATTATTCAAAGTTCAGCACAGCGGAATAAAAGTAGCAATGAGCCTCCATCATCTTCATGCGCCACAGGCAAGGCATGTTGGTTGTAGACTCGAACCCTAACGAAATCTCACTCATCGTCTGACGAACCTGCAACGGTGAGTTACAGCCCAAATTTGTTGGGTCAGCACAATTGAATTGTGTGGCAAGTGACACTTATGTGGATATAAATGGCAAGAATATGTCTACATGCATATCTGGCTGGTGGAGTTCAAGGCTGATTTGCATAAAGCTAGTTTTGTCCTATATTTTTAAAAGACATTTTCATCTTAAACAAAGAGTACCACTAATAGACATTGTGAACTCCCAACCCTTGTTCACCCATCAATTTTATTATGAAATTGGAATGAAGAGATTCTCAGTTGACATCCTTGTTTAGTCACTCAAAATGTCCGTTACCGGGGACACGGCTAAGATCTTAGTTTTATACTCTCGAGAGTTTGTGCACTTTCACCACTAGACTCAATCAACCCAAACTATCCTCTACACTCAATTAGTGATAAGGAAAAGGAGAAGATCGAGACGAGACTTTTCAGAAGTGTTTTCCCATGGTACTACTAGCGAGATCACCGCCACCTATCCCGCTACATCTTCAGATCTCACTGACCCAGGTCCACACAACATACTCCGTCAAGACAGAGCCCATAAGACTAGTGGTTGCACGGTAAGAACTAGACGCAATGTAACATTAAATCTCAAAGCCCTGGGTGGCACACCACAAGTGAGCGTAAACAAGACAGCCATAGAAATGACCCATGAATAGCCACTCCACTCACATCATCCTCTATCAAACCAATCCACCCAGGCGGTAAATTAATTTAGTGGAGTTTTCACTTATCACATCTACAATAAAACAATCATTTTTGCAGCATGTTTTCACTAAATTATAATAGGTCACTAACTGGATTGTCATGTGACTAACCTACTAGGTTTGCATAGCATAATATATAACAGTAGAAATCCTGTCATGCATACTACTGAAAATACTAAAATGCAATAAGTAAAATAGTAGCTTTTATGGTATCACTTGCCTTGACAATTGTTCGTGTTGCTGCAGCACTCACAATACGTTCTGCACTCCTCACAATCTATTCAAACAAATAACACAAAAAAATCAATATACAACATTATGGCAATACATAAAAATATGAATGCATGAAGAAATGCAAGCTAACACAAAATGATTTGCAATAATACATAAAGTTCACCTTCTGTTATCTAAAATATGCATGATGCTTATGATCACAATTTTAAAGTATTTAACATTTAGAAATTAAACTATAAGGCTATAACACCTTATTTAGGTTTCTGTAAATTCGTTTCATATGCATGATGCAACGATGCAATTTTATTAGTCCCTGTATTCTTCATGAAATTCCAAACATTTTGATATAAAGAACATAATTTTTGGCCAAGTATTTCTCAAGTTATGAATTTTACAAGATTGAGCTATTTTCTGGAAAAACAAAACGACCGGTCTGACTGGATGACTATGTGGCGCTGACCGTGCGGCTTACGCAGCAGCCACGCGGCGCGATTCTACTGGCTGGTACCGGTTCATCTAAAAGGCCGTTGAGATGAGATCCAACAGACGAGAACGGATTCGTCCGTGACAACGTCGATGCTCACCGGAAGACGGCGGCAGCAGCTCGGTCGTGGTCGTCGGCGGTGTTATGGCGGTGCTCCGGTTCGGTGAAGACTTCCAACAGGCTGCAGCGGTCACGGCGGTGTCGACGATGTCCTCGGTGACGGCTCCCGTGGCTCAAATCGACAGCGGCGATGCGGACAACGACTTAGCCTTGAGGCATGGCCATGTCCTGGAGATAGGTAAATTTTAGGAGAGGACACTGGTAAAAGAATCGAAGAAACAAACACCGTACACGACGTACCGGTCCGATGAACTTGCCAAAATCAAGACTAAGACGGCGATGGAACGGGATGTACAAGCTCTTCTCGAGAAAGTTTGTGGAGCAAAATGATGAAGGAAGTCGAAAGGCACAAAGTGACGTGCTTGGTTCACCTTTGTACGGGCTGAGGAGGGAGATCGAGAGATGAATGCCGTCGGATGGCATTCGGTTCACCGCGTCAAATTGGGCGATAAAGACAATTGATTGGTAAATAAACTCCCTGAATGAGAAGCCCATCAAATTCTGAGTAACTCTCGTATTGAACTCTAGAGGAACCGGTCTCTATATTGATGGGGGAAAAGGAAAGAGGTAACTGCCATGGCTGGCTGTGTAACAGGTTGTGTACGTGAAGGAGGAAGATGACCAGGTTCGCTCGGCCTAGATGGGCCAAGATTCGGCCCAGTTTGGGGCCAGCTCACTTTTTTTTAAACAAAACTTTTTTTTTCGGGTTTTCTTTATTTCTTTATAACTTTTGTTTTAGGGCTCCAAAACAAGTCAAAACAATTCAAAGATTTATAAAACAATATATATACTTTTAAAACATGCGTGGACAAGTTTTGAACACTTTTCAAAAATACAAAAATCAAATAATGTTTAAATACAAATTTGACACTTTATGTCTATTTTTAAAAAGGGTCTTAATAGAGTCATTTGTGGTTTAATAAATTCATAAACAAAATACCACAAATAACAGTATAGAAAATAAGATACTTTAAACTTATTTTTAAAATCATATAATTGAATCAAATCCAATTTTGAAAATAGTGTATGTTTAAAATAATTTAATACACTTTGTAAATAGGTTTATTAAGCAAACAAAAGTAATATTTTCAAATTCATCTTCAAGTTTTGAGGAAAATATTTTATCCAAATTAAAAGTTTTAAATTTTTGTGATTTTTAAACATTCCAAAATTTTGGGATATTACATGAATCCAAGTCCAATCTTGTCATTGGGGCGTCTTTGAACACTCAACACATTGTCAAGTGTGGACCTCCCAACATGACGCTTTTCCAATCTTTATTCAAAGAAGTGACTTGGGCCTTGAGCTCTTTTAATTCCTCTACATGGCTAGTATCAACAAAACACTAGAGGAAGTAGAGCTTCGTTGTTAGAGTAACCAGGCATGGAATGTAATTCATCATAAGATTTAGCAATAGTATGTGATGTAGAATTACAAGGACTAGCGCATGGCAATAAAACATTGTGAGAGAAAGTTGTGTCATTGTCCACATGAGGCTCACAAGATGTTACCTTTGACATAATAGCCTCATGAGCTAACTTTAGCTTAGCATAGGATGCTAGAAGATCCTCATTAGAGCTAGAGCGCTTTTCATGACTTTCTTCCTATTTCCTATATTTGCTAGTTAGCAACTCAAGTTGAGCCCTTAGCTTAACATTCTCCTTCAAAATAGATGCTTCACAAGAAATTGAGTTAGTAGCACAATCATCATCAATATTAGAAATGGAGAAGACAACTTGGCAAGCTCATCATTTTTAGATAGTTGAATTTGGAGTTGGTCATGAGACTTGATAAGGAGAGAGTGTTCACTTTCTAAAGCCTTGTGGGCTTTGTCAAGTCTCTCTATGTCCTCAATTAGTCTAGCATTGCCAACATCAAATTCAACTTTTTTTTTCCTTTTTAAGCATTTTATATTTAGCAATAGCATGATCTCTTTCCTTAGCAATAATAAGATCATTTGTTTCATCAAGAGATTCAAGTTTCTACTCAAGAGACACTCGAAGCTCATGCTCTTCCTCAAGAGCATTTTCTAAGGATGCTTTTCCATAGCATCCTCTCTCTCTCAATTTTACATTTTCATCAAATCGATTTTCCAAAACCTCAATTGTAAGCTTGCGGTGAACAAAGGTACTCATGATTTCTAAGAAGTTATCATGAGCAATTTTATTTGTTGAAAGAGCATCAAGAACAATTTTACCCATCTCATGAATAGAAGCATCATTATCATTTTCTTCATCATCATCATCATCATCATCATCATCATCATCATCATCATAAGATATTGGGATTCGAAGTAGGAGATACCTTTGAATCTATTGCCATAAGGCACAACTGAGAATCGGAGGGTGGTGATGGAAGAATACTTGAAGATCCATTGGGATCCATGTCTTGTTCCAACAAATGTTGGGATTCCTCTACATTGTTAGCCACACAAATACTAGAGGATATGGAAGAATTATTTCATGGCAACAAGACATAGGAAGCATATCATCATGAGATTTAGTTAAAAAACTTTTACATGATATACAAGGACTAGCAACACTAGCATGTAAGACATTTGGAGTGCTAGAAGTGTTTAAGTCCAAAGATAGAACATTGCAATGAGACAGAGATGAAGTATAGTCAACAGAAGATTCACCTTCAACAATGCAATTTCTATCACCACGCACCATATCATTACCTTGTGACAAACCACATGTTGGTGAAGTGGAAGAAGATGTAAACTTGTCACGGCCGGATGTGGAGGGAGAACAATCATCCTCAATAATGTTGGACACTCCATATTTATCTTGAAGCTTGGTCCAAAGCTCATGAGCGTTCCGAAAAGGCATGATTGAATCAATAACTACATTGCTCAAAACATAGATGAGACCATTAGATACTTGAGTATCGAGATGAGAGTTTTCCTCATCCTCTAAAGATAATTCTTGGGAATCCTTTGGAAGAGAAAAACCCACATCTACAATCCTCTTAATATAATTTTGACCCATGTCCCTAAAAAGATTAAGCATGCGAATTTTCCAAACATCATAATTTGTGCCATCGAATATGAAAGTGGGATCGTGCACTAATTATCTAAACGACATCTTTACTCTCTAGGCGGTAAAGCCTAAAAAGAGAGCCGAGGCTCTGATACCAATTGAAAGGACAAGGATGTCGCCTAGAGGGGGGTGAATAGGCGATTAAATTTTTTCCGGTTTAGACTTGATAATTGCGGAATAAAACTAGGTGTTTAAATTAACAAGCCAACAACCTAAATAAACTAGGCTCACCTATGTGCACCAACAACTTATGCTAAGCAAGACAAGCAACAAGGTGATAGCAATATAATACTTCAAGTACGAAGGCTATCACAATGTAAAGTGCATAAGTAAAGAGCTCGGGTATAGAAATAATCGAGGCACGCGGAGACGAGGATGTATTCCCGAGTTCCTCCTTTTTAGGGGAGTATGTCTTGTTGGAGAGGTGTGAGACCACCACAACAGGTTGGTCTCAACGCCACAACAGGCTCACTTTCTTCCCGAGGAACCGCACCACAAAGGATTGGTTCACCTTCAACTATCGGAATCCTTCAAGGCGGAATCCAGAGCCTTTACAACAACGATCCGGGGCCCACACCCACAACTGAATTGGGGGCTCCCAAACAGTTACAAGTGACCAGAAGAAATCTCAACCACCACAATGGCGTCTAGGGTCCAAAAACCCAAGAGTAACAAGCTCACAAACTTTCACTTCCACAAATCCTCGTGGAGAGCACAAACCGATGCAACAAAGCAATGGCAAGAGCACAAGTGCTCAAATCCTTCACTCTCAAATCCCACAAAAGCAACTAATGCTTATGGGGGGAGAAGAGAGGAAGAACAAAAAAGAACTCAACAAATGGAACTCCAAAATGAAGATCTACTAGGTTCTCCTCACTTAGAGTAGGGATGGATTGGTGGAATTGTAGACCTAGATCTCCTCTCACTTTTCCCTCAAAGATATGCAAGAATCATGGGAGGGATTGAGAGGAAGGCAGACTTTTCCAAGGTCAACAATGGAGGAGAGAGAGGGGAAAACGTGCTCAAAAGTCCCCCAAACCGTTGGGGAAGAAGACCTATAAATAGGTGGGGCTAGAATCTGCCCGTTGGGCAATTTTCGTGACGGCCGGTCTTGGAGCCCGGCCAGGCCGGCTAACCACCAGGGAGGCCCGGCCTTGGACCCGGCCTAGGCCGGCTGACCACCAGAGAGGCCCAGCCTTGGGGCCCGGCCTGGCCGACCTAAAAAAAAGTTGCAGAAACACCCAACACGAAAACGAACATATATTGATCATCCGGACTCCGTTTTCGATGATCTTGGGCTTGTTGGAATCGCAACGAAGAGCTTTACAAGATCATGCATAGAAACATCATAGTAAAACAAGGGAGGATAAAAACAAATGTAGAAAGGTAAACCTTCTCTAAAAAAGAACAACCGTAAATCCTCCAACATTAAAAACTCAACAAGATATACAAATGAAATCTGTTTTTGATGAACTAGAGCTTGGTATGGAGATGAACACAAGCTCTAAATTCACACATGGATAAAAGCCAAATAAGAACCAAGAAAGATGATATGCCAATAGTGCAAAGGTTTGAGCTCTCCACAAAGGTGCGATCAAGTTACTCATATGAGAGCCCCTCTTGATAGTACGCCGTCTATCCTATAACCCAGTCTCCCACTAACACCATGAGACCGGTAAAATATAAAACATATCAAGATCATACTTTGCCTTGCGTATTCCACTTGAGCTAGATGAAGACGATCTTGACTCCCTCAAATTGGACCACCTTTCTTGATTGCGCTTGCTAGCGCATGCTTGATGAAGACTTCTTCAAATACTCCCCCATACTCCGTTATGGGAAAGCCTTGCTAAGCCCCGTCTTCATGTATCCACTTGCACTTTATCTTCTTCTCTTGATGTATATGATGACTTGGAGATAAACAGGAAAGTTCGCCCAATCTTCTTTCCAAGCCATGCTTGCAATAAGCTTAACTCTAGATGACCATTCTTCATATAACCCCTTGGATAGAACCTTGGTCATCATATACTCTTCTAGAGTCCAACACATGAACCCCAATCTTTTCCCATGGACAAGATCTATAAAGATATCTCAATGCAAACATTAGTCCATAAAGATTGTCATTAATTACTAAAACCACACATGAGGGCACATGCACTTTCAACGAGGTTCTTTCATCGTGGGTAATGGACCCCATACTCATTTTTGGGAGGATATCGCTTGGCAATAAGCCTTTAGCAATTAAAGATCCTTCTATGTTTAATATTGTAAGCCGTAAAAATGTTCTAATGGCGCATGTGTTGTCAAATAATCCCTTAAACATTGAATTTTGGAGATCACTGATAAGTGATAAGTGGACATCTTGAATCAAATTGGTAGAGAGACTGATGAGAGTCACTTTATCAGATGATCATGATTGTTTCAAATGGAATCTGACCACAAATGGGCCATTCACGATAAAATCAATGTACTTGGACTATACGCATGGCACAGTCCTTTCTTGCATAAATACCTTTGGAAGCTTTTGAAGCTGAAACTTCCTTTAAAAATTAAATTATTTATGTGGTTTATCCTTCGGAATGTTCTACTTACTAATGATAATCTGATCAATAGAAGTTAGATTGGATGTAAACGCTGTGCGTTTTGTCACGCAGATGAGTCGTTTGAGCACTTGTTTATATCTTGTCCTTTTGTGAGACATATATTTGGAGATTAATTTACTTCAGCTTTAATATCTCCCCGCCTACTAGTGTAGCAAATATGTTTGTTCATTGGCTGGATGGATTAGATTAGAGAACTAAAGCACGTATTCCCATTGGTGTTTGTGCTTTTCTATTGGCAATTTGGAATTGTAGGAATGATGTAGTGGTGTTCAGCAAAATTAGAGATGCTCATTTTCTTGAAGGTTGTTTACCATGCAACCAACTGGATCTATCTGTGGTCCTATCTCCTACCGCCGGAGCAGGGGTCTTATGGATACTGAATGACTTCGATTGATGGTGGCCGTTCGGTTTATTTTCAATCAGGGTGGTTGATAGCACACTATTAGACTCCAAATAGCAGTGTTTCACTGGTTGCTTTATCTGGCCACCTTGGCTGATCCATGAGTTGTAATATTTGGATGAAGCTACATTGTTACTTGTTAAAGTTATAATATAAAGGTTGTGTGCATCATCACGATGCAGAGGCGCTCCCATTTCGAAAAAAAAAGCGACGGAAAGAAAGTTTTAACCAAGATTCTCTCCTCTTCTCTTTCGCCCCCCTTGAGAGTTGCCCGTACATCTCGTCACCATTTAGCCGGTGATGACTCACAAGTATAGGGGGTGTATCGTAGTACTTTCGATAAATAAGAGTGTCGAACCCAACGAGGAGCAGAAGGTGTTGGCAATTAGTTTCGTGCAAGGTTTCACTGCAAATACTAACATACAAGTTTTTATGGATTTTTATAATAGCAAATAAATAATGTGCGAGTAAATAAAAGAGAGCAATAATAATTGCAGCAATTGGCCCAATCCTTTTTAGCACAAAGGACAAGCCGGTTGTTTTACTTATGATGGCTAAAACGTTCCTGAGGACACACGGGAATTTCGTCTAGTCACTTTCGCTTCATACCGCTGATTAGTCTTCAATGTTTTGATAAGTGTTGTGTGGGTGAACCTATGCTAATGCACCGCCCTTACTTGGACCAGTACACACTTGTGATTAAACCTTCCCACAAGCATCCGCAAATGCAAGAAGGTATTTAAGAATTAACTAACCACATCATTAAACTCTGAGATCCTACACTTCCTTGTGCAATAGCTTACCGACAGGGGTTTTGTAGCGCCCCGACCCCGGTACTATACAAAGATGTTGTGTGTCACTGGTCATGTGATACAACCGAAGGTTACTGGGCACACCTCTCCCAGGCCAGAACCTCTGGCAGGCGTTGCTCGGAATGGATCATCGGCAACACAATACCTCGATTGATGCCATAACACAGGCACAACTATCAAAGTATAATAGAGAGATCAAGACTGCAAAACAACTGGCACATCACAGACTCTACGAATCAAAGTAATATTACATAACTTGGATTACAGTACTTGGTAATATTACAAGCAGAGGTCACATGACCTAACATTACAACAAACAACGAAAGCAAATGTGTTGCTATACAACAAGACTGCAAAAGGCCTAAGAGGCCAAAAGTAAGCAACGTAGCCAAACCCAACCTACACGTTCCAGGCTGCTACCTGGGAACCCCAAACTACTCGTCGAAGTCAACGTAGAAACCACCGTCGGGTGAGGGTCTTCACCTGAACCAAATTAAGCAAACATGAGTACCGAAGGTACTCAACAAGACTTAATTAACCTATTCTATATCTGCCTGTTCAGAGAGTATGTATGAAGGTTCCTTTGCATAAAGCCATCTTTATTTTCAAATAGAGGAAGGAAGATACTCGTATCAATAGTAGACTTTATAAAAGGGGATAAGAGAGCCTTTCCAACTATTATAAACATGTTGCAACCACCAGCTCATCAACATCACCTATCAACTAGGATCACCCCCTCGACGTCCTCGAGGAAGCACCCTTCATTCATTGTCAACATATTTTACGTTTATGTTCAGGTTCTCTATGATCACGTGTCCATTCCCAAGTCGTCCGTAACCGTGGACACGGCTTTTCAAAAAGATTAAACCCTGCAGGGGTGTACAACTTTAACCACACGTATCAGCCGACTCTTATTGCCACATGACACACTTCCGGGGGTGCTGGCAGAGGGTGGCTGACCACGACCTTTACCTTGGTTGATTATATTCCATGGGCCATCCATAACAGGGAGCTGCCGCCATTACGCGAGATGGCCACCTCGTGACGGTCCCCGTTACTCTGTCACAGGAATCAAGATCCGTGTTCGTCCATCACTGGATCCCTGCCAGGCCCTACCTTTTCATAAACGTTTCTGACCCACACGCGAATGGAATACCAAACTACGTGTCCCATGGGTACAACCAACCAACTTAGTTAGTCGAGCAGGGTGTTAGGCCCGCCACGTGTGGAAGTACGCTCAGTCTTGGTTCAAGAGGCGAGAACCTCAGGTCCTGGGTCGGCAAGAATGGAACAACTCACCACAATCCCAATGTGGCCTCCCATCCAAGCCTTTTATCATATTATTATATGTTCACCTCCTTTCCACAACGTCCTGACATAAAAGGTTCTTCGCAGCTCTGATGCACCAACCGGGTGGAGCAGAGATAAACAACTACGCATGGCTAAGCAGATATGAGGCTTTGGCGGTATACATAACAAAACTATGGCTGCTAGGAATAATGATTACGGATATTTAGGTGATGCGAATATATAGGATACCTCTATTTATAGACCAAAATACATTGGAATCGTATGCAAATACAAGAGTGAAATACTTCGAAATCATATATGGGCAGATAAGATGTTATGATTGCCTTGTTCGTCAGAAATCAGATCTTGTTCTTCAAATACAGCGGGTTGATCTCCGAACCGTGATCTACCGAGGAGAACAAACACCGGAAAAGAACAACAATCAACACATGGCATTGATGCAATGCGCAATATGTATGCATGATCAATTTAATGCATTGACATGGAGCTCTAAATCATGTTTGAAATGTTATTTGAACTCAAATTACAAATATGAGCATTTATTTAAATTAACTCCACAATTAGAGAAAAATGCTTTTAAGTTATTCCCAAATATTTACCAAATTTAAATGTTCCAAATTGTTTGTATTTTGACATAAATGGTTAGCATTTATTTTTCTGAACATTTTGATATATTATTTGTAATTTTCTGATAAACAGAACAAAAGATATTGAATTTACAAATTTGAATCATTTTCTGGAATTAAACCCGAAAATATTAAAACCCTGACGTGCCGGACCCGCACGTCAGTGGCACAGAGAGCCGCCGGCGGCTCTGCCACGGCGAGGCTCGCCGGAGGAGGCCCCTCTAGGTCGCGCGAGTGGGCGCGTTAGACGCACCACTCCGCGGGCTACCTGAGGGTGGCGGCGCCGTGACAAAATGGTCGGCGGAGCGTCGGCCGGCAACGAGCTTCGCGTTGGAGGAGCTACGGAGCACCATAAATCGAACGGAGGGCATGGGGAGGATCAAGAGCTCACCCTGAGCACGCTGGGAGGACGGCGATGAGAGCTTGATCAACACGCGGCGGCCGGACTTGAGGAAGACGGCGAAATTCCGGCGGCTCGTGCTGTTCCAGCAAGCAATACTCGATGGAGAGGAAGAAGGAGATGAGGCGGAGTTGACGGCGTCCTCAATTCGTCCAGAGGTGGCCGGAATCGATGGCGCGGCGGTGGCGGCCGTGCGGCTAGGGTTCCGCCGTGAGCAAGAAGGAGAGCACGGGAGGGAAAAAGAGAAGTGTGGGGTGAGAGAGGGAGATGCAGACGTCTCTTTGCCCTTATCCAAGGAAGGAAGGAATCAGAGAGGAGGTGGTGCTCGCGAGAAGCAACACGGCGTCGGCCCCCTCGTCCTTCTGTCACCAGGAAGAAGAAGAAAGAAAGAAAAAGCATTTTACAGAAAACCGCCTGGACTTTTAAATATTTACATGAATTATTTTAACAGCAACTTCCTGCATTTTTTAGGGCATTTAAAATAGTCAATAAATTACCCCAAAATTCATGGAGCCTTCTAATATTGTAGAGAAGCCCCACATATTTTAGTTTTGAATTTTTGGAACTTTTGAACCACAATTAAAAATAGAGCAAGTTCTAGGTCTTTTTAATTACTTCTTCTTTAATTTAAATTCAAAACTTATTAATGCAAAGATTAATGCATGAATGATATGATTACACAACTTAACACTTTATTACAAACTTGGGATGTTACAAGTCTACCCCCCTTACAAGAATCTCGTCCCGAGATTCCTAGGTTTTAGAAAAGAAGTCGGGGTACTCAGATCGTAAACGATCCTCTCGTTCCCAAGTTGCTTCAGCTTCGGAATGATGAGACCACTGGACTTTGAGAAACTTGATGGTTTGACGTCGAGTTTTACGTTCAGCCTCATCAAGAATGCGAACAGGATATTCTCGATAGGTGAGATCTTCCTGAAGATCAAGGACTTCATGATCAACAACCCGCATCGGATCCTTGAAGCAACGCTTGAGTTGGGACACATGGAAGGTATCATGAACATCCGGAAACTTGGAAGGCAACTCCAGTTGATAGGCAAGTTCACCTCGTTTAGCAAGGATAGGGAAAGGTCCAACATAACGAGGAGCCAATTTGCCTTTGATACCGAATCGATGAACACCTTTCAGAGGTGTGACTCGAAGATAGGCTTTGTCACCGATTTCATAATGAACATCCTGATGATGACGATCATAATAGCTCTTTTGACGAGATTGAGCTGTCTTCAGACGTTCACGAATGATGCGAACTTGTTCTTCAGCTTCATTGATCATATCTGGTCCAAAGTATAATCTTTCTCCGGTTTCTGACCAATTCAAAGGAGTTCTGCATTTTCGGCCATAAAGAGCTTCAAAAGGAGCCATGCCCAAGCTGGATTGGTAACTATTGTTATAGGTGAACTCGGCAAATGGAAGGAACTTTTCCCAGTCTTTACCGAAGGATATAACACAAGCTCGGAGCATATCCTCAAGGATTTGATTCACCCTTTCAGTTTGACCACCGGTTTGAGGATGATAAGCAGTACCAAAGGAAAGACGAGTTCCCATAGCTTCTTGGAGACTTCCCCAAAATCTGGAGATGAACAAACTCCCACGATCAGAAACAATTTTCTTAGGAACTCCATGAAGAACGACTATCCGAGAGATATATAGATCAGCTAGTTGACTAGCTCGAATGGTCTCCCGAACAGGAATGCAATGAGCAACTTTGGATAGACGATCAACCGCTACCCAGATAGCATCATGACCCTTCTTTGTTTTGGGAAGACCAGTAATGAAATCCATACCAATTTCATCCCACTTCCATACAGGAATAGACAAAGGTTGAAGAGCACCAGCTGGTCTTTGATGTTCAGCTTTAACACGATGACAAACATCGCATTCAGCAACGAACTACGCGATATCTCGCTTCATCCGGGTCCACCAGAATCTTTGCCGGAGATCCTGATACATTTTTGTGCTACCAGGATGAATAGAAAGAGGTGTTTCATGAGCCTCTTGAAGGATTAGCCTTCTCAATCTTTGTTTCTTCGGCACGACCAAGCGATTGCCGAAATGAACAGTGCCTTGATCATCAATAGAGAAACATTTAGCAACTCCACTAGCAATATTCTTCTTGATCTTGGCAATACCAACATCTCGCTTTTGGGCAATTCTGATTTGGTTTTCAAGAGAAGGTTGCACTTCCAGATTAGCCAGATAACCGGATGGAACAATCTCAAGGTTAAGCTTGGATAACTCTTCATAAAGAGAGGGTTGATATTGTTGTACCATTAAGTTGTTGCAATAGGACTTCCGCCTTAGCGCGTCAGCAACGACGTTGGCCTTGCCGGGTTGATAATTGAGACCCAAATCATAGTCTTTGATTATTTCCAACCATCGTCTTTGTCGAAGATTTAAATCTGGTTGGGTGAAGAGATATTTCAGACTTTGATGATCCGAGTACAATTCACAACGGCTACCGAGAAGGTAAGGACGCCATTGTTTCAAAGCATAGATAACAGCTGCTAGTTCAAGATAATGGGTTGGATAGTTGAGCTCATGCGGTTTTAGCTGTCTGGAAGCATAAGCCACCACATGACCTTCTTGCATTAACACACAACCAAGACCTTGATGCGAAGCATCGCAAAAGATTACAAAGTCCTTGGTAGTGTCTGGAAGAACAAGCACTGGAGCGGTAGTCAGTTTGGTTTTCAAGGTTTGGAAACTTTCCTCGGCCTTTTCTGACCACTCGAATTTTCTATCTTTCTTCAGGAGATCAGTCATTGGTTTAGCAATCTTTGAGAAACTCTCGATGAACCGACGGTAGTAACCCGCCATTCCGAGGAAACTCCTAACCTCCTTGACTGATTTAGGTGCTTTCTAGTTCAGAATAGATTGAACCTTGTCTGGAATAACTGAAACACCTTCAGCAGACACAACGTGTCCTAGAAATATGAGCTCTTTCAAGCAGAACTCGCATTTAGAAAACTTGGCATAAAGACGATGCTCACGAAGTTTTGTCAATACCAAACGTAGATGTTCGGCATGTTCTTCGGTTTTAGAATAGATCAGAATATCGTCGATATAGACCACGACGAACTTGTCAAGATACTCCATGAACACTGAGTTCATGAGACGCATGAACGTAGATGGAGCATTTGTAAGGCCAAAGGACATCACTTTATACTCATAAAGACCATAACGAGTAACAAAAGTCGTTTTGGGAATGTCCTCCTTTCTGATCTTTATCTGATGGTATCCTGATCGCAGGTCCATCTTGGAGAACACTATTGCACCAGCTAACTGATCGAACATATCATTGATCCGTGGAAGAGGATACTTGTTTTTGATGGTCACTGCATTCAGCGGCCGATAATCGACAACCAGTCGCAGAACATTGGTATCCCGCTTCTTAACAAAGATAGTAGGGCATCCCCACGGAGATGTGCTAGGCTGGATGAACTCTTTAAGTTCCAACCCTTCGATTTGTCGTTTCAATTCAACCAACTCCTCTTTGGGCATTCGATAAGGTCTTTTGGAAATAGGAGCAGTTCCAGGAACCAGATCGATGACAAATTCCACACTTCGATCAGGTGGCATGCCAGGTAGTTCTTCAGGAAAGACATCTGGAAAGTCACAAACTACCAGTAGTTCATTAATTTCTGGAGGAGTTTAAACTTCCATAGCATTCAACTCAGTTTCTGGCGAGAAATGAGAACGTGCTGATGGAGGCCATGCTAATGGTGACCAATACTTGACAATATCACCAGAAGGATGTGTCAAAGTGACAGACTTAGCTGCGCAATCAAGAATAGCTTCATATTCCACGAGCCAATTCGTGCCCAAGATGACATCAATGTCAGTTGACTGAAGGGCAATGAAGGTAGTAGGGAACGTGAAAGACCCTACATTGATTAAGAGCTCAGGCGTAACCATTTTAGTTCGCCAACTAGACCCCGGAGAGTGGATCAATAGAGGAGTAGGCAACTCCACAAAAGGTATCCCATGCATATGAGCAAACTTCTGTGACAAGAATGTATGCGATGCTCCAGAATCAAACAGTACAGTAACTGGAATTGAGTTGACTCGGAGCGTACCAAGGAGGACGCTTGGATCATTCTCGGCTTCATCGATGGTAACATGATGGATCAAGGAAACATGATATATGACATCATGTAGATAAAACAAGACATGTGATACACGACATATCATCTCATCAAGCATGGTATTGAAGAAGCATACAAGACGTATACATTATACCCAGCTGAATTACAAACCATGACAATGGAGAGTAAGGACGACGCAAGACCACAAGTCATGTTTGAAACATTATTTGACAGTGGATATCAAAAAGATCACACTAGTTGATAAGGAACATCAAAGATATGATGAGATCGATGATTTAGATCAAGTAAGTAGACTTTGAAACTCTGAGAACATTAGCAACCTGACACGGAGTACTAAGAAAAACACCCAACGAGTTTGATCCTAGGTTTGAAGATAACAGACGAGCAAGTAAAACCTTTACAATCAAATAAGGTAAGGTAACTCAGAGTTCAGAGCGATACCAGATAAGGAGTAAAAAGAATCCTAATGAGATTTTCATAACTCATTTTTAGGTTCAAAGTAGTTTTCACAATCGCTAGACTCAACATCGACCAATAGTAAGGGTTTCCTACAGGCAGTCCTGCTCTGATACCAAAAACTTGTAGTGCCCCGACCCCGGTACTATACAAAGATGGTGTGTGTCACTGGTCATGTGATACAACCGAAGGTTACTGGGCACACCTCTCCCAGGCCAGAACCTCTGGCAGGCGTTGCTCGGAATGGATCATCGGCAACACAACACCTCGATTGATGCCATAACACAGGCACAACTATCAAAGTATAATAGAGAGATCAAGACTACAAAACAACTGGCACATCACAGACTCTACGAATCAAAGTAATATTACATAACTTGGATTACAGTACTTGGTAATATTACAAGTAGAGGTCACATGACCTAACATTACAACAAACAACGAAAGCAAATGTGTTGCTATACAACAAGACTGCAAAAGGCCTAAGAGGCCAAAAGTAAGCAACGTAGCCAAACCCAACCTACACGTTCCAGGCTGCTACCTGGGAAGACCAAACTACTCGTCGAAGTCAACGTAGAAACCACCGTCGGGGTGAGGGTCTTCACCTGAACCAAATTAAGCAAACATGAGTACCGAAGGTACTCAACAAGACTTAATTAACCTATTGTATATCTGCCTGTTCAGAGAGTATGTATGAAGGTTCCTTTGCATAAAGCCATCTTTATTTTCAAATAGGGGAAGGAAGATACTCGTATCAACAGTAGACTTTATAAAAGGGGATAAGAGAGCCTTTCCAACTATTATAAACATGTTGCAACCACCAGCTCATCAACATCACCTATCAACTAGGATCACCCCCTCGACGTCCTCGGGGAAGCACCCTTCATTCATTGTCAACATATTTTACGTTTATGTTCAGGTTCTCTATGATCACGTGTCCATTCCCAAGTCGTCCGTAACCGTGGACACGGCTTTTCGAAAAGATTAAACCCTGCAGGGGTGTACAACTTTAACCACACGTATCAGCCGACTCTTATTGCCACATGACACACTTCCGGGGTGCTGGCAGAGGGTGGCTGACCACGACCTTTACCTTGGTTGATTATATTCCATGGGCCATCCATAACAGGGAGTTGCCGCCATTACACGAGATGGCCACCTCGTGACGGTCCCCATTACTCTGTCACACGAATCAAGATCCGTGTTCGTCCATCACTGGATCCCTGCCAGGCCCTACCTTTTCATAAACGTTTCTGACCCACACGCGAATGGAATACCAAACTACGTGTCCCATGGGTACAACCAACCAAGTTAGTTAGTCGAGCAGGGTGTTAGGCACGCCACGTGTGGAAGTACGCTCAGTCTTGGTTCAAGAGGCGAGAACCTCAGGTCCTGGGTCGGCAAGAATGGAACAACTCACCACAATCCCAATGTGGCCTCCCATCCAAGCCTTTTATCATATTATTATATGTTCACCTCCTTTCCACAACGTCCTGACATAAAAGGTTCTTCGCAGCTCTGATGCACCAACCGGGTGGAGCAGAGATAAACAACTACGCATGGCTAAGCAGATATGAGGCTTTGGCGGTATACATTACAAAACTATGGCTGCTAGGAATAATGATTGCAGATATCTAGGTGATGCGAATATATAGGATACCTCTATTTATAGACCAAAATACATTGGAATCGTATGCAAATACAAGAGTGAAATACTTCGAAATCATATATGAGCAGATAAGAGGTTATGCTTGCTTTGTTCGTCGGAAATCAGATCTTTTTCTTCAAATACAGCGGGGTTGATCTCCGAACCGTGATCTACCGAGGAGAGCAAACACCGGAAAAGAACAACAATCAACACATGGCATTGATGCAATGCGCAATATGTATGCATGATCAATTTAATGCATTGACATGGAGCTCTAAATCATGTTTGAAATGTTATTTGAACTCAAATTACAAATATGAGCATTTATTTAAATTAACTCCATAATTAGAGAAAAATGCATTTAAGTTATTCCCAAATATTTACCAAATTTAAATGTTCCAAATTGTTTGTATTTTGACATAAATGGTTAGCATTTATTTTTCTGAACATTTTGATATATTATTTGTAATTTTTTGACAAACAGAACAAAAGATATTGAATTTACAAATTTGAATCATTTTCTGGAATTAAACCCGAAAATATTAAAACCCTGACGTGCGGGACCCGCACGTCAGTGGCACAGAGAGCCGGCGGCGGCTCTGCCACGGCGAGGCTCGCCGGAGGAGGCCCCTCCAGGTTGCGCGAGTGGGCGCGTTAGACGCACCACTCCGCGGGCTACCTGAGGGTGGCGGCGCCGTGATAAAATGGTCGCCGGAGCGTCGGCTGGAGCACGGCGGAGCGTCGGCCGGCGACGAGCTTCGCGTCGGAGGAGCTACGGAGCACCATAAATCGAACGGAGGGCATGGGGAGGATCAAGAGCTCACCCTGAGCACGCTGGGGAGGACGGCGAGGCCGGAGAAGCTCGGACGGCGACGAGAGCTTGATCAACACGCGGCGGCCAGACTTGAGGAAGACGGCGAAATTCCGGCGGCTCGTGCTGTTCCAGCAAGCAATACTCGATGGAGAGGAAGAAGGAGATGAGGCGGAGTTGACGGCGTCCTCAATTCGTCCAGAGGTGGCCGGAATCGACGGCGCGGCGGCGGCGGCCGTGCTGCTAGGGTTCCGCCGTGAGCAAGAAGGAGAGCACGGGAGGGAAAAAGAGAAGTGCGGGGTGTGAGAGGGAGATGCAGACGTCTCTTTGCCCTTATCCAAGGATGGAAGCAAGCAGAGAGGAGGTGGTGCTCGCGAGAAGCAACACGGCGTCGGCCTCCTCGTCCTTCTGTCACGAGGAAGAAGAAGAAAGAAAGAAAAAGCATTTTACAGAAAACCCCCTGGACTTTTAAATATTTACATGAATTATTTTAACGGCAACTTCCTGCATTTTTTTAGGGCATTTAAAATAGTCAATAAATTACCCCAAAATTCATGGAGCCTTCTAATATTGTAGAGAAGCCCCACATATTTTAGTTTTGAATTTTTGGAACTTTTGAACCACAATTAAAAATAGACAAGTTCTAGGTCTTTTTAATTACTTCTTCTTTAATTTAAATTCAAAACGTATTAATGCAAAGATTAATGCATGACATGATATGATTACACAACTTAATACTTTATTACAAACTTGGGATGTTACAGGTTTAGGTTTCTGTCGCTCCGGGAACCCCACATTAAGTAAACTAAATACACAATGCATTCTCCTAGGCCCATAAAGGTGAAGTATCATGTAGTCGACGTTCACACGACACCACTAGAAGAATAACACCACAACTTAAATATACAACCATTAAATACTACTCAACATAATTCCACTACTAGTGTCAAGACTTCTCACATGTCCTCAAGAACTAAATGAACTACTCACGAGACATCATTTGAAACATGATCAGAGGTGATAAAGTGATGAACAACAATCTAGACATAAAAGTAATTCACCGATAAAACTCAATAGCATCAACTACAACAAGTAATCAACATCGGAAAAGTAATCCCAATAAACTACACAAGGAGGAACCCTAGATGTCTCAGCGGAATGAAGTGGAGCGGCGGTGATGATGGTTCTGGCGGTGAAGATGGTGTGGATGATGTTCCCGATGAAGCCCGTGGCGATGACGATGATGATGGCAACGATTTTCCCCCTCCGGAAACGAATTTCCTCGACAGATTTCTCCCTGCCAGAGAGCTTTTCTCTCTCTGTGGTTTTCGCCCCCGAGGCGGCGGCAGCATATTTCTTCGAAGCGTCCCCCTAGATTTTTAGGTCATAGGGAAGATATACGCGAGAGGGGGAGCCGGAGGCGACCCAGGGCCGCCAGGTGGGCCCCAGGCGCGGTCTAAGGGTGGACCACGACCAAGGGGCGTCTGGCGCCCTGATGGCTCCCCTCCGCTCCGTCTTCTGGCTCCCCTCGTCTTATCGCAAAATAATAACCCCTGAATTTTCTCATAATTTTTGGAGTTGCAGAAATATAGTATTTTGACGGTGCTTTTTCCAGCTGATTGTAGGCTCCGACAGTTAATTCCCCAATAATAATTAAACATGCAAAATAAGATAAAATAACATAAGTATTGTATTCTAATATGACATATATCAATGAATAATAGTAAATTATGATACAAAATAGTGATGCAAAATGGACGTATCATCCGGCTCCTCGATTCCCCTCCTCTGGCGGCAGAGCCGTCTCGAGCGAGCATGGTCGACACCGCTAGCTCCCCTTGAAACTAGTAGATATGTGCTACTGGTTTTAGCTTTTGCTGCGTGCAGATGTGATATGCAAGAGGTGATAGATCATATCTATTACTGTTTGGGTGGTCTATCTATATGATATATCAGTTTTTTTTCCTATGATTGGACCGATCATACCCAGGGTGCATGGATCATAAAGTTTTTGTGATCAAAGACTCAAAGTGTGTGGTCGATCAAAACAAGGATCAAATTGGAATTTTCATATCTGAGCAACAGTTACAATATAGGGAATCTATCGTCGATTGTAGATTGGATATACGAATTCCGACCAAAATCCCTGCCTGCTAATTGCCGAAGAAGAACCGCTAGTCTACCACTTGTAGTTAAATCATAGATAAATCGGTACGAGATTCGCTCAACCCGGTAGAATGTGGTTCTTTGTTGTGGATATGATGAATCATGTGAGATATGAATCATGTGATCTTTACATGACTTGCGTGTCATGGTTTGTTAACCGGCTGGAGCCAAAGTGTTGTCATAATTGTATAATGACTTGCATATCGACATGTGATATCTACATTCTTGTAAATTTAGTACTACTTAGAGTAGCGTGTAAAAAATGATTCAAAGGACATGGATGCTAAAAGGCTTGGTGAATTCGCGAAGATGGAGACCACAATGAAGACATCCATACTATTTCCCAGTTAATGAAATTTGCTGTGATTGTTATGTATCAGTCTTACTCCTATTCAAGTTGATAGTAGAAGTACAATCTCTCGGAGAATGTGAAGTTAGTTACCTTCCCAAGTGTCGCACCATCACAAGTCGGGTATAATTGGTAGTAGGACTATGAAATTTGGGTCTTGTAATTCTCCCCAACTAGATGGGTTTGTGCCAGAAACTTACTAGAGAAACACTAGGTTAACTTGATGGGGCTATTGAATGGTTTTGAGCTTCAGGGTTAAAGGAGTCGGGAGTCGAGGCATATGATGCTATCCAACCAACAGAGTCCAATGGGAATGTGACTGGAAAGTGTTAACTACGTACCTTGAAATGTGATGCTAAAACGCAGGAGTGTACTTGTAATATTGGGTCTTGAATCATCATAAACATGGAAATAGAATAATAACAACATTATTATTTCTTTAGCGCATATTTCCACTTGACAGAGGAGATAGATAGGGGATAGGAGATTGGGGTGGCTGCGATACGGTGGTAGTCGGGGTATGGTAAAGGTAATCGATGGGAGGGAGTTGTGGTCGTGGGTGGGGGTAACCCTATCTTGGACGGGCCTTTTGGGCAAAAAAATTGCCCACTAAAGGTAATTGCCGGGTGTATTTCTTAAAACACATGGCAAACCTTTTTTAAATTATTTTTGAAGGTTTAGATTGAAATTTATTGTATTGTCTTGTCCTATTTAGCTAAAGTTAATATAGAAATAATAAGATTCCTACTTGTCTAGATAAAATGATATTTTTTATATTTTTAAAGAACAATCTAACACACACGTGTAGTTTAAATTTGAATTATTTTCAAAAATAGAAAACTATTAATATTTGAGAATTGGCAATCCAATAAGATATTTTTTGGGGAAATTGTGGAGATGCGATTTTACACCATATTCTTTGCACTTCACAATAAACCATTTTTGACACATAAAAAATGAAAAAAAAATATTTTTTGGCTAAAAGTTTGAAAATACTTTTGGCACTATTGTTTGGCACGAAAAAATGCACCAATCTATGGTTGCACAATCATGACCTATGCTATGCATATGGCCATGATCATGGTCATTTGGCTTGAAATTCATTAATATACAATTATACATACATGATACTCCATTATGAAGTCTTTTTTACAAATAATGTTAAAACCCAAGTATCATTTTTCTGGCAACAATATATATAAAAGGACTCTATGCCAAAAGATTTGCATTCATTGACATTTTCTATATTGTTTTCAAAGCTAGATCTAAATCACGAGCAAGACAATTCTTAGCTAGGGTCTGAATCTTTCGACAACCTCTGTAGATATTGTATTAGGTACTACTTGGGAATCTTCAAATTATTTTTGAAAATTTTAGGAGTAAACTACCAGACAATTGTAGTCAAATTTAAACTACCTAGAAACAGACTGAAATTCATTTAAATGGGCGAAAGTATAATTTTAAATTTATATATTGAATTTTCCTATTTATCCTAAACCCGTATCGCAAAATCTAATTATTGCCTGGGCACTGTCTTGTCTTCCGCGGTGCTCACCGCTCGCGTCCGTCCGATCGAAACGAGCGATTGAGATCAACTTGCAACGACCCGCACGTCCGGACAAGCCCCACCGCGATTCACACCGTTCCCCTCATTCCTCGTCCGCATCTCTCTCCCCCTTCGCCCCTTCGCCCCCGCGGAAGGAATCGCCCTCCACATCGCCGGCGACTTCTCCGGCGGCGAGACAAATCGAGCAGCGGGGATCTTGCGCGCTGGCCTCGTCGTCGTATGGTGTGAGTTGATTTGACGGCGCGGCCTAGGTCAGATCGGGAATATCAGGGAACTAGGTGCTCAGGCGGAGCGGAACGGCGGAAGAGGTGCGGATCGGTGGAAGAGGTGTGGCTGGGCTACTGGACGACACTATCTCGACCACCTGAGCTACGGAACGCCCAATTAATCCTCTCTGTTTCTCCCGCGAGGTAAGTGATGCTCGAACCCCAAAACTCCCGCATGCGATTTGTCACACATGGGTCCCTGTACGATGGTGTTTTCTGTTGGATTTTGTAGTTGTTTTTAATCTCGCCGGATCTGATGTTTAGGTGTCCTTAGGTGCCGAGAAGACTATCTTGGAAGTCCTTCTTCATCTTTGGTTAAATCGGTGAGCACCTAATCATCTTATACAACATTTGGTAGATAACGAGGTGGCACTGCTATGGGTGTACTATCTTCTTGTACTCATACGATGTAGCAAACCATTGATATGTATGCTTATGGATATAACAAATCCTTAAAATCGTTAGTATTATATGTAATATCGACACATAGGATGTATGATTTTACACCGGAAGTTTTTTATCATATTATCCAGTGGGGATTTATTGTATAATGTGTAATCGTGGGATGTATTTTTTGGAAAATAAATACATCATGTTCATATGATTGCAATTTTTTCCTACACATAGGATGTATTTGTAGACGCCAAAGTTTCCATAAGGTTTTACAGTAGATTTTCAAGTGCTTTATGTATGTAAAACCAATTAAATTATGAGTACTGTATGTAATATTGTACACATTGGATGTATGTTTTTACACCTGAAATTTTTCGTCATAATTTTCATTGGAGGATTTACTGTTAATCATAGGATGTAAACTTTGGACAATAAATACATCATATTCATATGGTTGAAGTGTTTTCCTACACATATGTCGTCGTGTGGAACAACAGATGCCTAGGGGTAGGCTTAAGTTTGGGGCCGATGGACGCTAGAAGATTCGGGGAGGGATAGCGCGCAGGATTGCACACACAGAAGACAAATGGACGAACACGAGGATTTACCCTGCTTCGGGGCTCTCGTGAGAGATAACACCCCTACTGCAGCATCTAGCCTATTTGGTGTATTTTTCCCTCAGTATATGATTTTACAAGCGCTCCTGGAGCTGTGCGCGAACCGCCTGTAAGAGGCTCTCTAGCTAGAGGAAGATTGCTCCCGTGAGCAGTGGGGAGAAAATGAGCCCAAGGGGCTAAAGAGCCCATGCGGGGCTGCCTCCACCTCTTCCCCCTGGTGCCCTTTATATAGGTGCCCAGGAGATAAGTGAGGGGAAAAGCAGACAAATGGTACTATGCACTGTACACCATTGGTGAATTGACTACTGGGGTCTTGTCCGCACTGTTGGTGCGTCACGGGATGGGCTTGGCGTGTCCTGTCTGTCCTCTGCCTTGTCTTCTAGCGCTTGTCTTCTGGATCTTCTTGCAGAGCATCTGGTACTCGTCAAGGTAGCTGCTTGGGACGCTGCCGAGTAAAGGAGCTGGGCATCGATGGATATGTCGGCCTGGAACATCTCGGTAGCCTGGGTGTGTAACATCCCAAAATTATTGTCAGGTTTATATTCCAAAAATGAGAGCCAACAAAAACTTTTGTTGTTTATTGTATGTTAATTGCTTTTGTTACTTGAGATGTTGTTCTTGCTGTTTGTGTGAGTGTTTGCACTAGTGAACACTAGTAAGAAGAAAGAAAACAAAATATAAAATCAAAGCAAGAAAAATAAAAGTGACAAGTTGTCACATGAAAATCTCCAAGTGACAAACTCAATTATTTTCAAACCAAAGTCAGTGGAGTTGTAATGTAAACACTCCCCATTTTGTTCCTACCACTTTCCCCTCTCAAATATTATTTTTGAACTAGTTTTGAAATTCTAAAATAAAAACAAATTGAAATAAATTCAAATAACATAAACAAAGTACTATAAAAGAAAATGTTTCAAAACATTTTATTATTTTATGCCAATTTTTGTGGAGCTTCTGTACATTATGGGAAGGCCCCACAAATTTTTGCAAATTTTTCTAAAATGTTTAAATGCACTAATTAAATCCTAGAAAACCTTCTGGATTTAACAGAAGGACTAAAACAGAAATAAAAAAAGAAGCAGAGAGGAGGCAGGGGGTTTTCTGCAAAAACGTCATCCCCTACCTCTCTCCCTCGCCCCGACGTGCCGCCGTGTCGCCACCACCGTCGTCGCCGTTTCCGCGCTCCCCAGGCCCCCCTGGCCGCGCACCCCCTCGCCCCCGTGCCTCTGCAGCCGCGGCGCCGCAGAGGAGGGCAGTTACGCCGCCCCTCGCCTCGATTTCCCTCCACTGTCGCCGTGGCGAGCTCGCCGTCGTCGACCGAATTGGCCCAGCTCGCTGCTCCCCGACACGCCGCGCTTGGCCGAGATCTTCTAGAACACGTCCGGACCCCGGTGAACGCCTCGTCTCCACGTCCCTCGCACCGCCGCGTCGGATTGGGGAGAAATATCTCCGCCGTGTCGCCGTGGACGTCGCCGTGCACTCCGTCCACCGTACGCCGCATCCCGCGCTATAAAGCCACCCCCGCACCCTCTGCGAACACCACACCACCCCACTCCCTCACTGACCCCTCTCAATTCGCCGTGCACCGCCAGGAGGGCGTGCTGTGCCGTAGCCACTGCCGCCGTCGAGGTCCGTCGTGGCCACGACGCCACACTGCCCCTTTCCTTCCCTCTGGCCTCTCCCTGCATCCCTGCGATCACCGCACTCACTCACCCCTTGTTCCCCTCTCTTTCGTGCACCAGAGCATCGCCAGGAGGTCGCCGGAGCCCGTGCCCGTAGCCGAGGAAGTCCCGGAGCTCGCCGCCGACGAACCACTCCTTCCCAGGAAACGCAACTCGGCCAGGAGCTTCCCCCACATCGCCGCCGTCGATCTGCATCATCTCCGCCGTCCCTAGCCCTCTCAGGTGAGCCAATCGAGCTGCTCGCCGCCGCCGGAGCAACGGCGCCGCCTAATTTAGGTCGTCGATGAACGCGGCCTCTGTGAGCCGTTGGATCTTTGATCCACGGTCGCATACCGCTTCGCACGCTTAGCCACTGACTGGTGGACCCCGCTAGTCAGATCTTTAAACATTTCCCGCGCGCGCACCGTTTCGTCTGAGTCACTGACTGGTGGACCCCACCTGTCAGGGATTTCAACATTATCCAGAACAGTTAGGATTTCTAATTTTAGTTTCTCTGGAAATTCAGTACTGGACTCATTTTATAAATTCAATAACTTGAGAATTAGGAATCCAAATAAATCAAACTCAACTGTTCTGGAAAGCTTATGAAATTGTTTAACCAACACAATTGGTCTCATGTCATTTAATTAAATAGTTAAAAAGTATTATTGAAAATGCCACAGAAGGTTTAAAATCTAAACTTGTTTGTTTCTGATACTCTGTTAGTCCAAATAATTCCAAACCAATTTTGCTAGCTTAGTACTGCCTTGTGTTAGCTCCCCTAATTTTGGTAGAATTAATTAAGCAGTATTAATTGTTGACTTTAAGATAAACCCTTCTGGACTAAAACAACAAATATGTTTATTGGTTGATCCAAATGAGTTAGGACCAATTTTGTTAGCTCACATATAGCCATGTTTAGTTACCCCTAAAAGGGTTTAATTTTTGGAACAATAGAATTTAAATGGTAGCTAAAACTTGATTATTAAGCTACTGGATTCAATCCAATGTGTAGGGAGTTTGGTAACTCCAAATGATCCAATTCAAATTGGGTTGTATTCTACACATCAGTGGCTTTCCATAGAATTTTAGTTTGTATTTTTGTGACCAACAGAACTCAAGTTGTGGAATTAAACATGAATAACTAGTTTCTGCCATAATTTGGACTTAATTAAATAATGTTTAATTCAATTTATTTGAAAACCAAATTGTGTGGTTTGTGTGTGCAGTAGCTAATTGTGATGTTTATGATTGTTGTGTTGAGATGATTGCTTGTATAGCTTAGTGATTGGTTGCATTGTTTGTTTATTAATTAGACGAGAACGTTGTCGGATATATCGAGGAAGGAGAGTTTGCTGAAGTTGAAGAACAAGAGCAAGATCACTTTGCCAAGCAAGGCAAGCTATTCTCTGAGCTTGCACTACCAACATATGCATCTACTTTCATAACATGTTTTACTCTCAAAGCAAGATTTATAAAACTCATTTCAAAAGTATATGGATATTATTTTGCCACCCTATGTAGTAGTTTATATAAAACTTTAGGATGGGAAAACAATGTTGTTTATTCAAAACTCCTTTGAAATGTCTTGTGAGTTTATGGAATGCCGAGATGTCGGTGTTGTGTTGGAAAAGTGGAAAAGTGGTGATGTTTATGAAAAATGCACAGTGTGTCCTTGTACTTACGTCAACCATCCAATACCCTGTGCGACCACCTCCACCACATATGGGAAAAGGCGTAGTCATATAATTTGCTCATATTAGTATGGGACTCCTCAACAACGAGGATGACCTCGTTCCATGAGGGGATGGTCATGGCGACCTACCCCCTGACCTGGGTCCTGGCATCTGAGAATGGGGGATTGAAGGGTTCGCTCGCCGGGCAGAACTACGAGTCCTCACACTTAGGTTTCCCGACGGGGAATCTGGACTGGGTGTTGATGGAAAGGATGATAATTTCGTAGCGGTAGGATCCTATACTAGCATGAGCAAAGGACAGGCTATGGTCGGCGGCTTACTTCGCATACACCTGTATGGCGAGACGTGGCGGACACGATGAGCTGCCGGATGGATGTGGGATAAAAGCGTGCTACCTCTGCAGAGGGTTAAAACTATTCGAATAGCCGAGTCCTCGGATATGGACAGCTGGGAGACCCTACTTTGACCATGTGCAAGTTTTTGGAAAAGCTTTTAAGTTTAAAAGAAATTGAAATGGTGATGGGGTTACACAGCTATACCAAATGAAGTGGTAGGAGTTGTGGGAATAAATGGACTATGGTGAGCCATGGTCATGAAAAGGAGGAGTTTTTGAGAAACAAAATGAGATGGTGACTTCTTTCAAAGATGGTTATAAAACTCTTCTTACCTTTTTCAATAAAGATATAGAGATGTTTTAAAACAAATAAGAGTGCATACTCATGTTGGGGTAGTTTGCGAGTACATTCAAATGTACTCATATTGGTTTCGTCCCTGGCTATTGTCCTAGCCAGACTACGAGGAGGAGCACTACGCCGAGCAGGAATATGGCGACTTCTACGCCAACTAAGGATCTCCACAAGTCAGCTGCCTGTCGGGTTGTCATCGTTAGAATATGATGTCTACTACGCCGTAGCTTCCGCTGATATATCTGGTTTGGCCCATGAAGGCACCTATGTAAGAACTTGGTCTAAATGACCATTTATGTAAGACTTTTATTCGGTACTGTAATGGATGTAAACTTTGGTATCCAATTCGGATTATGTGCAACGACAGACTGATCACGGGATCGTTGTGTTAAGCATAATCGGGTATTTCGGACAGCTAGTCCGGGGTCCCCACAGGGTGCTTGGTTGGAGAAGCGTCTGGTGATCTCGGTCGTAGGAGAATCGGGCGTGGCGTCGTAATGGTGTTGACCCAGGTATGCCTGCAGCCTGGTCTCGGTCGCTCTCGTCGGTCGAGGGAGCAGCCGTATTACCGATCGAGGCAGCGACGGCCCGATCTCGGCCTCATGCAGCGCTTGGAGAGCAGGCCGAGGCGCAGGCGCGGTGGAGAAGTCGGCCCAACGCTGGCCCGTCCGAGACGCGCATGCGTCGGTCCGCCCGAGTCGCTGGCGCTGGTGGCCCAAGTTGGAGAGAAGGCGGCCTGCCAGGATCGGCGCGAGATCCCGGCCCGTCCGAGATGAGGATGCCTCGGCCCGTCCGAGGTACGAGATGCCTCGGTCTGCCGAGATAGGGGAAGCTGGCCCAACCTCGGCCCACCCGAGATAACGCGAGACTGGCCCGATCCGAGGCCCGGAGGTGTCGGTCGGACTGCTTTGAGGAAATCTCGGTCTGGCTCTTGTACGCCTGCAGTGGTGATCAGGTTTTAACCGGGTTGAGGATAACTCGGCCCAGCTGAGGCCCGTTCGGGGAGAAACAATGTCCCAACCGAGTTAGTCCACCCGAAATGAGCATATGTCGGCCCAGAAAGTGTTAAGTCGGTCTGGGGCAATCCAATACCGGCCCATGCTGTCTTTTTCTGCCCCTTCTTCTATCTTTTATTGGTTCATTCTCTGTTTCTCTCTTTTATTAACACAACAACACCATTAACTCTGGGGTACCCGGGGTTACATCCCCGACAACATAGGATGTATTCTTATACTGCAAAGTGTCTATAAGGTTATACAGTAGGTTTTTCAAGCGCTTTATGGTTGTACTTTTTGTAGAGTGTTACATCCATAAAGCCTTTTGCTATTTGGATTTAAAATATCGGATGTACGGGCTTTTTTGTCAGTGGAATAAGTTGAGAATCTTTCTAGCTTTGTTGCAGAATTTTTATAGTGTAATTTGGATGGGATCCACATGGTAAGAATTAATTTCGATGGGATCCACATGTTTTGCATATTTCTCATAGTGTAATTTTGATGCATTCGAGGAATCAAAAATCATGCCATCGTAGGGGTCTGGGATGCATTTTAAGTGCTTGGCGTAGACTGAACCTCGTCGTCGCTCGCAGATTCTTCACTAGAAAGTGTTTGCTCTATCCCCACCCATGTGTCAGCAGATGGAACAGTGTTGCTGTTTGGATGACAACTAGCAGCCTTATTTTCACTACCAACATCAGCAGGCTCGTCGTTGTTAGGATCCAACAGCACTTCAACTTATTGTGTCTACTCTGTAACTAGTGCTCCAAGTTCTTGCATTTCCATATCTATTTCTAGTGGTTGATTCAGGTCTACAACTTCAAGTCTCCAATTACCAGCCATACATGCAACAATAAAAGAAGCTCTTTTAAAATCAGGGTTTACTGTTTTTCTAATTTAGTACAAGGCATTCTAAAGTTGAATACAATATTTACATCCTCATGTAGTTTAAATGAAGTATGTTTCGACAACACACAGCGCAAGATACATAAGAAACGCAACATTTAGTGCAAGGACAGAAGCATTCTCGCCAAGAGTACTGATGCTTTGTCAGCTACAAAACATGTGCATAATGTGGCGGTGGGAGAGCTGCGTTGACAAATATTTCTTCCTTTCCTTCAGTTGATCTCAGCGCCAGGCTACATCAAGCTACTTTCTGCATAGAAAACCATAGCAAAGTTCACATTAGAAGTTGAAGTGAAATGATGTCCACATTAGTTCCCCTATTTAGCAAGTCAACAAGATCACGATCAAGTTTTTATATCTTTATGCTCCAACAATTTGTACTTATCTAGTTGCTATTTGTTCCAAATGACATAAATTTATATCCTAGGTACTATGCATATTTTTCAAGTGCATAAATACCATGTACTATGCATATTTTCCTAGTGCTTAAATCATAGCTATATAAAATTACATTATTTTTTGTGTCTCTGACTCACATGAAAATTTGTTTCTAGAAACTAACATGAATCAAGTACCCTGGAGATATCTTTGTATCAGTAACCTGGTGAAGTAGAACTCCAACTACTTACCTGGATGTTTTTTCTTTCAGGTTTTACAGAGGTGGGTGGAGCGGATGTAGTTTTAGTTACCAATACCTAGAAATTTTTGCAGTAGGGGGGAGTTATGCTACTTTTTAGATTTGGGCTGGTACTAAGGGTGTATTTTTTCTGGCCTACACGCATGAATGCATAAGAAATTACAGGGGGATCAGGGGAGAGTTGTATGTTCCTCGCTCAGTACCTGCCGTGAAAGGAGGGAGGGGCAGCAGCTCCGGATGGATCTTTTTGTGGGGGCAAAGTTTTTTTATGGTGTTGCCGTTGTTTCAATGTTTGAAACAGTACTCATAAAGTGTTGGCAACGGAGTTCACCCTGGTCGGCGGCTGAAAAAGGAGGCGGTAGGGGTTGAATTAATCTGGAGATGTAGTGTTTCCAGGATCCGGGGTCCTGGTGTTTTTATTTTAAGACGAATCTGGGGTCACGCGTCCTGCACTGTGCCTGCTCACGCGCGGCCGGCGTGCCAAAATTCCAGAAAGGGAAAAGAACTTCTTCATGTAGTCCATGTCCATATCTGCAAGAAAACTACATATTCTTAGTACAAAGTCCATGTCCATATTCTTAGTACAACATTATGCTATTATCCATACTTGTACTTTTATGCATATTTTCTTACATGCTTCCTTCATTCTTTAGTTCTATAGCATAATTTAATTGATGTTCTTTTCCCTTTTTACAGGCTTAACTACATGAAGAAGTTCTTCACTTCAACAGAGCTAAACAAGCATCAGGTTTCCAACTGCTAAAACTTCCCATGAGAAACTACAGTGAGTGCTAAGGAAAAACAGGGAGGAAACTTCAACCCCCCTTGCTTGTTTTTCCTGGGAGAAAACTACAACAGTCATCAAGAACTCAGAAACTACCAGCAATGGTTCTTGCTTGCTGTAATTTTGTTCAAAATTTGTGGTTTCCTGAACTTTCTCTTACATCCCAGAACCTGATGTACGTACTGTTGCGCTGCAATGTTTCTTTTCCTGTTCTAGTTTGTGAATTTTGTTACATCTGAAAACTTGAGAAAACTTCTCTGTTTGCTTACCTGGAGGTTTCCTGGATTTCGTGACGATGATTTACTTTAAAGTTGCTGCTTTCTTTTTGGGGATTCAACACCTGACAGTTCTGGGTGTGGGGGCGTGCGCATGTATCTGTGCAACAGATTCTGCTCGCCCACAGTTTCCTGATGATTTTCTTGTTCAATTTCCTCATGAAGTTCCATCCAAGCTAGGAGTCGCTGGAAGAAGAGAAGCTGTAGCTGGGCTTTGGCGTCCGGGCCCGTCCCGCGCACTGCGCAGTCCGCGTGCTTGCGCGCGGTGCAAAAATTCGAGCGGGAGGGATCTCTTTCCATTTATGGCATGCGCTAGGACCACAACCCACTTTTGGTAGTTGTTTGATTAAGACAGTGGAATGAATGCCGCCGTTCGCATGGGTACCTACACACCCTAGTTTGACCGAGTCGTATACGTCACGGAAAAAAGAGAATACTCAAGGGGGCGGGGGATCTCAACATTAGAGTTGACAGGATTATCCAAAAGTATTTTAAATTTTTTTCAAATCATATCCCGGTTGTTATGATTATTTTTAAAAGTCAACGAAAAAAAGTCAACGAAATAGTCAACCCTAAAAAATAACGATCAAAAAATATTTTTTTCAAAATTCTGAAACCAGTTTTGTACACCAAAAATCCGTTCTCTACTGGAATATCAAGCTAAAACAGGTATATATGGCTTACATCGCCGTATAATGCTATGGTGTGTAGCTACCACCATGAGTAGTAAAACGCCTCTCTTAGGACAGTGGGGGGCACTCTGTAGTGCAATAGGGTGCCCGGGCACTGTAGCTGTGTCCAACCCGTATATCCAAAATACGGCTCCATGCCAAAAAAAAAGTCTTAATTTTTTACAAGTTTTGGGTGTCATCTTATTTTTCTCTATTAAAGAGCACTAGAAAAGTGTAACTACTTATTTTATTTGAAAAAACTAAAAATTGAAACGTTTGCCTTTTCGAAATCGAACTATATATGTGCTTACTATTTCATTTTACTTGTTAATTTTTTCAAACGTTATATTTGAAAATTCATGCAGTTCAAATCTTCAAGTCGCCATACGAAAAGGAGCGAGTCCATTTGGTGAATGTTTAAGTTGTTGGAAAGTATTAACTGGGTTGGATATAGACGCTAAAAAGGAAAGAAACAGATAGGCGTTCTCCTCCTCCTCGTCCTCCGGCCCTGAACCGCGAAAGACCAGGAGTGAAATACTCCTGACTTCCAGAGAGAGGCGCGTCAACCCTTGTGGTTTCCGGCGCTTGATTTACCGTTTCTACTCGCGTCTCATCGCTGATTTTCTTTCCACGTATAGCAAGGCGACCGAGCGCGGCACTAGACCCCTCTCCCGCTCCGGCCTATATATACGGCAATTCATTGCCTTCTCCTATTCCCTCTCCCAGCCACACCACCACGACTTCCTCTTCTTCCACCATTGGAGGATAGCAAGCTCTGCAAGCGGGGTGAGACGGAACCACAAACAATTATCACTCCCACATACCACACACGGCATAGCTAGACTCAGAGAGAGAAAGATCGGGACGGAGTAAGGCGACAGCAGTGCGTGCGTGAGAGGAGGGTGGAGAGGAGGCGGAGGCGCGCGGAGCCATGGACATCGACGGCGGCCGCCAGGCGTATCTTCCCCGCTGCAACGGCGACGTCGACGATGACGGCAAGGAGAAAAGGACTGGTAGGCACACATCCATCCCTACGCCTGATTGCTTTCCTTCTTCCTCGTACGTGCTGCGTGATCGATCGATTGGGTTTCCGGCCGCCGGCCGGGATAGATTCAACATTCCTCATCGGATTGAATGAAAAGGGCCGGGAAACCGAGGCCGCGCTTCGTGAACCGGAGAGCCGTGAAGATAGGCGTAGGTAGACGCGTATATACGACGGCATTAATGGTCTCTGATGCGAATTCCCACGGAATTAAATCCAGCCTATACTGCCATGCATACTCATTTTTGGGTGTAGTAGGCCATTTTTGGATGCTAGTACTCCCTCGTCTGTGCGTATTCACCGCTGGTAATTGAATGCCTTACACCGTCCACCTGCTGCATGCCATAGAGAGGGCCTGTGCATGGATATCCATTTTTGTGCTCCATTAATTACCGCCTAGAATCTCTGTGGTAAATGACAAGCTTGCCAATGTTTATCCCTTATGATTCCTGTCACATAATATGTAGATTCATGCATGGATCGAATATTTCGAATCTTTTAGTAGAGAGAATCACATGTGTAGATTTAATAGGAAAGGATCGCTGGGTATCTCTGGCGATCTGATGCATATATGGAAGCACAGTATGGACATATTAATTCGCGATTCTCTCTCGTATTATTTCCTACTATATTTGTGTTTTGTAGAATGGATAACTGTTCATTTGTGTAATTGCCTACCATGAAGGGCCTGTTTATCCGTGAAACGGACAACCGTTCATTAGGAGTACCTAGTTTAAGTGGGAAAAGTGATCCGATTCCCACATGGTACTGCCACTTCATTTTCCTAATACAAAGACGTAGACATAGAGCTACCGTACTCCATATCAAAATATAATACTCCACATAGTAATAGAATCATTTCTCTTAATTGCAATCCACACCATATCCATTCTTTTGATCGGGTGGCGCTTCATGAAGCCATGGCTGTCTCTTCTCGGATGAGAGCAAACTTCTTACACCTTCACTTGGATGCTACTCTTGCCTAAACATGTTGAGTTCTACAGCCTGAGTCGAAAGTGCATATGTGCCAATCAAGGTTTTGGATACCGGTCGGTAACCGGATTTACAGACCGGTAAATGTACTTACCGGTAAAAAAATATCATTTTTTTGAATTTTCTAATTGAAACACGTAGTAGTTAAATAGAATGTATTCTTGTTACATATACAAGTCCAAAGTCATAGCGCAGTGGCAGCGACACGATGTTCTCTCCCGGAGGTCTCGGGTTCGAGTTGAATCCCGAGAGCCCCCCTCGGGGAAAAAAAATCGGGAACCAAAACCTTGGTGACAATGCAAAATTACTCTCGTATATTGAGCATAAGTTTTTCGGGAATAAAGAAAGACAATTGTTGAATTTTCATTACGCCCTTCCTCTTCTAGATTGTTCTTCAGACAAGTTCCAGATGTCCATAGTGTTCGATGTATGTTGAGATATTTTGGCACTAGCTACATGCGCCACGGACCACGGTACGTAGTCAAGTTCCACCACCACGCAACGCGCTACCCCAAGAGCAGTCCAATGGGGTTTTCTCCATAAAACCGGCACGTCTTTCTAAACATGCCTCATCAGATAGGAACAGGTCAAAGAGAACCCAAGAACAAAAGAACGGCCGCCATGGAAGCGTAGGCGGCCGAGGTAGAGCGCCTTGAATGAATGTTGCCAAATCCGGCAGCGGCGCCATACGTTTGATTGATCCTATATCATGTGATATTTTCCGATGGTTTCCCGTAGCTTTCCCGTAGATGCTACTGCTGCCTAGTGCTACCGAGTACGAGCATGTTGCCAACTCCGCTTTCTATAATCCGTACATCTCTTGCGATCACCGAAAGTTCTCTATTTCATTGTCTCGTTTTTCCAGCATCCGTACATCTCTTGCGATTCTGTTATCCATCGGTTTGATGTACGCGTCAAGCAAGAGCGACAGTTTTGTCTCTATATATAGACTGATGGCCCAAAAAGGTGCTGCAATGTTGTGTTGAGCTCTAGGTATCAATCATCCCACACGAGAAGTGTGCGATGATGAAATCAACTCCTCATTCTTGAACAATGCACATGTCCGAAGGATTTGGGTGGTAGTGCCAATTTTCTTATTTGGAACAATTGCTCAAATTTTGTTCGGAATAATTCAATTGCCAGAAGAAATAGTAGAAACTGCAAACAGATCCGGCCATTCATTTTGGAGTTAAGATTCATCAAGTGTTCCGTAATTCGACAAATCTGACGAATTCCTTTTTTGCCCTATGTTTGTACGTCACAGGAACTGTATGGACGGCCACGGCGCACATCATAACGGCGGTGATCGGGTCTGGTGTGCTCTCGCTGGCATGGGCCATGGCGCAGCTCGGGTGGGTGGCCGGACCGCTGTCCCTGGTGCTCTTCGCCGCCGTCACCTTCTACACCTGCGGCCTCCTTGCCGACTGCTACCGCGTCGGCGACCCCGTCACCGGCAAGCGCAACTACACCTACACTGAGGCCGTCCGGTCCTACCTAGGTAATCACTCAGCTCGCTTTACACACTTACCTCATCAGAGTGTGCAAGCTGCAGAACTGATGCGTATGAACGTGTGCAGGAGGTTGGCACGTCTGGTTCTGCGGCTTCTGCCAGTACGTCATGATGTTCGGCACAGGCATCGGCTACACCATCACCGCCTCCATCAGTGCCGCGTAAGCCTCATCGAATTTCCTACCTGAAACTGAATGAACATCTATGCCTGGAAGTGGACTGACACATACATACCCATCCTGGCATGCATGCAGCGCTGTGAAGAAGTCCAACTGCTTCCACAAGCTGGGGCACAAGGCGGACTGCAGCCAGTACCTGACCTCCTACATCATCGCGTTCGGGGTGGTGCAGATCATCTTCTCCCAGGTGCCCAACTTCCACAAGCTCTCCTGGCTCTCCATGGTCGCCGCCATCATGTCCTTCTCCTACGCCACCATCGCCGTCGGCCTCTCCCTCGCGCAGACCATCTTGGGACCCACGGGGAAGACGACCCTCACCGGCACGGAAGTCGGGGTCGACCTCGATGCGTCGCAGAAGGTGTGGATGACGTGCCAGGCGCTCGGCAACGTCGCCTTCGCCTACTCCTACGCCGTCATCCTCATCGAAATCCAGGTGAGATCATTAAACTCTAGTAGTACCTAGATGGTAGAATTATAAATTACCTGGCTTGCGTGTTGCGGGTGTGGTGATGACCGGCGCGCGCGCATGCATGCATGCAGGACACACTAGCGTCACCTCCGGGGGAGAACAAGACTATGCAGCGGGCGACGATGATGGGCATCTCGACGACGACGGCGTTCTACATGCTGTGCGGCTGCCTGGGCTACTCGGCGTTCGGCAACGCCGCCAACGGCAACATCCTCACCGGGTTCGGCTTCTACGAGCCCTACTGGCTGGTGGACTTCGCCAACGTGTGCATCGTGATCCACCTCGTCGGCGGGTTCCAGGTGTTCTGCCAGCCCCTGTTCGCGGCGGTGGAGGGCAGCGCAGTAAGGCGGTACCCGGGGCTGGCCCGTGGCCGTGCGGCGGTCGTGTTCCGGCTGGTGTGGCGGACGGCATTCGTGGCACTGATCACGCTTCTGGCGATACTGATGCCCTTCTTCAACAGCATTCTGGGCTTCCTGGGCAGCGTCGCCTTTTGGCCACTCACCGTGTTCTTCCCCGTGGAGATGTATATCCGGCAGCGGCAGATCCCGCGGTTCAGCACCAAGTGGGCGGCCCTGCAGAGCCTCAGCTTCGTCTGCTTCCTCATCACCGCCGCCGCCTGCGTCGCGTCCATCCAGGGCGTCCGCGACGCGCTCAAGACCTACACGCCGTTCAAGACCAAGTCGTAGATCGATCGGCGATAAGAGAGAGAGATCGAATGTCCATATACTTTACTGCTCCTGCTCTTCTCTGTCCCGAACTGTTCGTCTTTCCTTGCTGTTACTATGTAGTTCAGGATTAAATGGGGAACAACTTTACCGATATTTGCCTGCTCTCTTACTAGTATGCGCATGTCGTGCATGCAGTGCAACTATTGTGTTGAACTACAGACTTGGTTTCAGACAGTTGCAGTACTCTACAGTCTTGGTTTCAGACAGTTGCAGTACTCTACAGTACTTGGTTTCAGAGGATTGCAGAAGTACAGTACTGTTCTTGCTGCTAGCAGTACTAATATGTTGACGATCTGATACATGTTAATATGTGCGATATTTATGCATACGAATTCTTTGTAGTATTCAAAACCGATCGAATGATAGATAGGTCAATGGAGGTCCCCTTGTCTCGTCGGAGAAGAAACAGAGCATGGAGCGAGCAAAATCCCCTGTCTCGTTTCCGTTACCTGTGCCGAAACAAGTTCAGATGAGGGATATCACCACTAGCGACTAGCGAGAGGAGCAGACTAAGGTCGAACGAGCTTTCGTTGGGCCGATAAAGCCCACTAGAAAGAAATACTTCCTCCGATTCCCAAAAAGTGTCGTGAGCTGTAGGTGAATATGTACGTGCATTGTTCATTTCTATCGACACTAAATAGGATCAGAGGGAGTAGTTTTAGTTGGACAATTCTGTGAATTTTCACTAAGAAGTAGAATGGGCTATGTGACTTTCTTGGTTGCATGGTAACGTAATGGGCTACATGGGCCGCAGGCATGTAAAGACCAAATCGAGCTTCTTTGTCGAAAAAAATATTCTTAAAGAAGGATGACTTCCACATCTGAATCAATTGATGCACACAACTATATACATTGTTGATTACTCAAAAATGCTAAGCAAATCCAAGCATTGAAGTTGAACAAATTGTCTAATGAAAACAAGAAAGATTTGAGGCCATATATAAAGGATTAGCTTGACGACAACATCTCACAGGGCTAATCATGAATCCTATGACATATGACCGAAAACGAAAACTTAACTGCTTCTAAAAAAATCTTCAAGAAGGTATGGTCTCATGCGCGTCAATGTTGGCTTACTCCAACAAAGGCAAGCGCAGAATTTTCATCTCTAAAACTCATGTCTAATTAGCACATTTAACAAGGACACGACGCACGTATATTGACAGTTTAACACTGTCAAACTAGAAGGTGAGATCATGTGTTTTCACCCTAGTATTCTCATTCTTATTGTTGAAAACGTCACTGCCAGCAAGATATACCGGCTGACGATTTCCACTTCTCAGTAGCCGGATCTGGACTCACTGAGTGGGTAAAGTGCCCACCGACCCTGTTTTCGGTCTGCCGGCCCTCTATGGATTTTTATGTTTTGGTTTCTTTGATCTGATATAATAACTTTACATAACTATAATAAAGTCGCTCAGGTAACAGCCTAGCACATTGCAAGCTGAGAGATGTACTTTAGCAGCTGAAATCTAGCCTACACTGCACAAGCATGCGCGCGCATGGATGAACATTGGAGGCAGGCAATCAGCACTACTATCTGGTATCTCTCGACGTGGTTGTCTGCTCACACGCACCCACGGCCCAACCCTAAACTAGACCAAACGCCCTAGCTTAGTTTGGTACGCTGGACTGCTCCAAATGAGTGCCTTCTTGCACTAGCATATTGATCATGACTAATCACTAGTCCCGGAGAAAAGTCCCGCATTAGATTTTCTTATGGTGACCTCTAATACTGAAATCAAAGATTTTTTTCTTGTGAGCCTTTTTCTTGGGGTTTATCTTTGCAACTTTAACAATTACTACTCCCATTTCAAAACATAAGGCATGTTTAGTTTTATAAAAACAAGACTTTGACAAGCACATGTTGTTGGTAAATATTTTTCTTAATGAAACTAACACATGTGGTGGTGCTTATTCACTCCTGTGGTAGTGGTCAGCTCTCTCTTTCTATTTATGAACTTTGGTCAGCTTATTTGTTACAATTGCATGCTAATTTTCCCCTCGGAACTCTCGAGTTAACTTCCTCCGTTCCGAATTATAAAATATTTGGGATTTAATGCATACTACATACTGAATGAAACGAGTGAATCTACGCACTGAAACGTGTCTAGACACATGTGATAAAAAAAAGCTAAACATCTTATAATTCGGAATGAAGTGAGTACTTGAGTTTTGTTTTGTACCTTTATAGGGAAGGCAAAAAAAAACTTACGTATAAAAAACAGATGATATTTTGGACATGATTTACATCAACATTTAAAATTTTGACTATAAATATTGTTTGAAATATTTAGGCAGAGAATTTGTACCTCGTTTGGTTAATATGTCTCAAAATATTATGTATTATTTTCCTATTTTCATGTATCTTATACATATATTATTGGTGAATGATGTATCTTTTAAAGATTGTATTGGTATCCTAAGCACCGTCCATTTTATGATATTAATGGACACTTAATTAGCAGCCTCGAAGAAAGAACGATGCCAATTGGCAAAATCATGCTCCAGATTTGCCCTCCTTGTATTAAGTTATTCCATAGGTGCGCCATAAAATTCCATGGAAATTCTAAAATGTTATCAACATATTCATTGCATCATAAAAGTTGGCAATACGGAAAAGATGCAGATATATTCATTAAGATAGAAATGCCAAAAATATCATGACCCATACAGTGATAAAGAATGCAAGAACCAATGGATCCGACAACACAACCTAGATAATCATAAACACCCAAGAAGCAACATCACAATCACCGGTGAGATCCCACAACCTGAGTCATCTACCCCGGGCTACGACCAAAGTACTCTAGCAAACCAGACAAGTACATAGCAGTGAAAACAACATGCAATGCAAGAAAGAATCAACCACTGCACAACGGCAAACCCGACCACGACCACGGTGATTGGAGCACAAACATGGCATGATAACAATCACCACCAGCCCACCACGAGACAACGGTGACTAGAGCACAAACATCGCATGATAACAATCACCACAAGCCCAGAGCGATCACCACTCGAGCAAATCTTGGATAGAAAGACACGAGACCACCTAAAAGGAACGGCCAGGACAACACCCACATAGAGATCATCAACAACGCGCCACCCAAATTATCCAATGAGGGGGAAGGGATCATCTCTTGACGAGAATGCGGAGAACGACGCATCACCCGTTCGGGAGGAGAGGGCGTGCACCTCCCGAGTCGACTTCAATTTTTTTGAAGAACAAGAATCCAACTAAAAAGACAAATCAAACTATGAGTACCAATAGAGCTAAATGTAAATCTGAAATAAAGGACAGCTCTCCTTTTTTCTGTGTGAAAACTGGTGGATATCTTTTTCTTAAGAAAAAAAAAGAAAAATCCAACTGATATTGGTCACCAACTCACCATCGCTGTCGACGCGACATGAACCGTGGCAAGGATTATGAGCACGTATGCTCTGCAGACTGCAGGGCATCACCGCACGTCCAGCACGGTGACTGCAACTGCAAGTTGCAAGCATGGCAGCGACCGCCGTTGTTGACTGACGAGAGCGACTGCGACTGAAGAATATATCGCATCGGATTCGCGGGTCAACAAGTCTTGCGGTATCGCTCCAGCGTTACTATAGCGTTTACGCTAGGTCAGAATCGTTTGACGAGTATTCCGTCTTTACGTGCCTTGCTACCGTATCCTTGGTTTCCTCGATCAGCGGACTATCCTAGCTAGCATTGCCGAATTGTTGGCAGCCCAACCGTAGGTGAGCCTTTTATTTTTATTTTTGGGGTGAAATTTTGAGCCAAGACAGGTACTTAATAAAATATCAATTGCATCTACCAGTGACATGTGGAACCCAAACCCACATGACATTCTAGCGGCCAGTGATACTTTTCCCAAATGCCAACTTTGCATTGAGACGATTCTCAGAGGAAGTGATGCTTCCTGAAACTTGAGAATGTTCTGTGCGGCACTCAGGAGTAATTATTTAACCCAGTGCAAGCTCATCTTGTGCATTGTGCAAATGGCACACTTCCTGGATATGGAAAGCGTAACTCTATGTTTGAGTTAAACAACTGCTAATAGCAAAACAAACAAACACAAATCTTATTGCAGTTGAACTAGTTGTTCAGTTGCACAGGACGGCGACAGATGTATCTTAACATTTGCAACGCAGGTAGAAGATAAACCCATGCATATAGCAGCAAACTCATTCCATTGCGAAAAACAGATGCAAAATCTACTGTACTGATATTATTACTCCATGTGTCAACAAACACCTCTCAAGAGGATTACATGCTTAGCACAACCAGTTTCAGTTTTCGCTGCAAAACTAACGTGTCCTTCTGAGCTCTACAACAAAGCCGAACCCTCTGACCTAAAATCGGGTGTAAGCCTGTAAGGGTTTAATGAATGAATGATCACATGAAAAGAATATGATGAATGAGAGTCACAAACTCATGATGCTCTCCGATTCATACAGTGTGACTACTAGACTCCAGTAGCCTGTCTGCTTCCGAAGGCATGTCAGATGACATTTCAAAATTTTGCTTGGCTGTCATCTTGTTCCACTCATTCTCGACACGGAAAAAGACCCACTGAAACCGCCTCAACATTTCTAAAGCTGTTATCGCGAACACCGTGAGGTAGTTGTGCCGAAGATGCGCTGACAGCTTGTATGTCCACGCACAGCGGAGGACGAGATTGCTGCCTAACACCCAGTAATACACCTGTAGAGCAATCACGAACAGGACTAATGAAAAAGGTATCAAGATAGGCAGGCAGCTTAAACCATGTACATATATTCAATATTATACCCAGCTCCGCCCATAAAGAAGATTTGTCCATGTACTTGGGCTTTTGAACATGAAAATCCTGGTTAAAATGCTGCAGCAATAGAGAAAAGCTCATCAGCAGCAATGTAAACACATGTTTAAGGTTTACAAAGTATTTTTAATAAAGACAGGCACCTCAAATCCCAATCACGCTTTATATCCCAGTAGAAAGAATACAGAGAATTTATAACACCCGAAAAAAGCCAGAGGGGCCGGTAGAAGCTAACCCACTGCTCAGAGAATACATGATACTTGAGTGCCGATAAGAAAATCACTGGGACTGCTGTTGAGTACTTGAGTGCTGGATTTCAGATAAAATTACTGGTAAGTGATTCCAGAAACAGGTCTAAAAAAACATACAACCAAATCTATATCTTACAGTTTAAACATCCAAGTCATCTAGTAAAATAAAACAAATGAACAATCAGAGCTGATGTATGCTGAGTTAAAATACCATTCAGAAGACAAGTCTTCTCCTTTGTATCCTTGTACTGTCGAAGACATTGGAAGAAACGCCACAAATAAGGAAGGACGGGAACTAGAGGAATAGATATAGAGTGGCTACCACAAACTGAATCGGCTTCAAACCAAGCTATTGTCGCCACCTGTAAAATTTCAAAATAATGTGGACATTATAGAGGAACAAGATAATTCCAGCATTAGCATGTTATATGCCATGGAGAATGCTTAAGAGTGACAACACAATGACCATAGTAAAAGGAAAATGAAGAAATTAACCTGACGATTGACCATGCGACAAACTGAACGTTCCAAATCTGAGAACACCTGTCACAAAATACAACAAAATTAAAAAATGCTACTCCCTCTGATCCTAAATAAATGTCGCTAGTATAACTACAGATTTGTACATCGTATGTTCATTTTTCACGACACTTTTGACAGATCGAAGGGAGTACCACTTTTAAAAATATCAAATTAGGACAACAAAAACTAGAAATATTTCTCCACGATACTCAGGAATAGCATGAACCACATTTTCAAGTAGATCGCATTTTTTCCGGAAAATAGCCACGGCGAGAAACAGATTCATATAGTATTAAACTGAACTCATGTCGTAGTATCTTTAACAAAGACATTTTCTTTGTCGGGATCTATCTCCAACAGTGATAAGCTAAACAATCCACAATCAATACTTGTATAAATTACTCGATACCTTTGACATAGATGTAAAGATATCAGCCAAAAAGAAGTCGGGGAATGTAATTTCCTGCAGATAAGGGCACAAAAAATTATTGAATTTCATTTGATACGACTGCTGGCTCCACAAGCATAATCATATAGATATATCACAATGGTCACCCCAGCCTACTATACTGTTTCTAGCATGGTGGAAAGCAAAACCTATGGTACACATTAATAACTATTTTAACAACTTACTTGTAATGGAAGTATTATACGCAATGTCGTCCTCAGAAAGTAAAAGCGTGAAGATAAGTAAAACATATCAAAAGGAGAAAGAAGGATTATAAGAAGGATAGCATACAAAAGAACCTGCACAGAAACAGAAAGATACGTCAATTTCACCACCCTCGATTTGAAAAGTAATGCATCAAGTATGTGCAGCATGGTTTTTTGTTGTTGTTGTTGTTTACAATTTGAAGAAGGAACAAGTGGACCATGCATCAAGCAGAACTACAGTCACTTTACTGTTACAAGCAGACAACAGCATGCATACAGGTACATTAATTCTTTTCAAGTGTAGACGTACCATTAATTTTTCGTGCGCATAGACTGTTCCAAAATGGACCTTTCAATGGATATGATTCAGGAAGATTCAACTTTAAGAAGTGGCCAAAGTGCATTGAACAATGAAATGACGTGCTACAAAATGGACCTTTCAATTGATACAATTCAGGAAAATAGATTTAAACTACCACTCAGATCTTCTACTATGACATAATGTATGTTCCAACTTATTGATTAACACTGCATATACAGACAGACATACTCAGCAGCAAACTAACTTAAGTATGCCATATAGCTCTGGGGATAATATTCCTGCACACCCTAGAGGCCAAAAATCTCATGAACTCGAGCACACAAGAAGAAAGCATGGAATGAACGACTGAATGGGCTGGATATTACACTGGTTGAGATGCAGCAAGCGATACTTCCCCATGTGAGTACAGATATAGGTAAGCCGTCATACTTGTCGGGACAATTAAAGTAAGCCATGTAGCAGACTGTCAACAAAACAAAAAATATTACTTTGGCAGAACTATGTAAGATACAAGTAATATGAGAATTTATACAGCATAACATTAACATATAAGAACATGGATGAATGCACAAAAGACAAAAATAAAACATATCTAGCACAAAAGGTCATGATATATAGGTTTAAAAAAGAGCCAGCTTCATAAAGAAGATCAGTCACCACTCACATCAGAAATGCACCCTGCACAGGTTATTCTCAAGAATAATTATCCAAACGTGGCATGTTTACGTGAAATTACAGTAGGTATTATCTACGAGTGTAGTTGCCCTGAGAAAAAAATGGACTGGCAACTTACTGAATGTTGTGGACTTGGAAGTTAACATTAGAACAAATGTGGTGCAGACACGTTTAGGAAACTCCAGACATTGTCACAAATCACAACAACCGTATGTCACTGACATTACTAAAAAATGTACGCAGCAGATGTCCTATCGAATACACTAGTTCTGTGGATAACCATGTCAGTTCAAATAAACTAAAAAGGAAAAATTACTTCGGCAAGTACAGACTCAAGTAACATCTAAAAATGCAAATGCAATCAAGAGAGATAGATAGGCATACCCTCCAAATTTCTCGGTGTGATAAATGTGTTTGCGCAAGATCAAATACTTTTACATAATTCACTGATGATTGCGCAAAGACCCACAAGTTTACTCCCCATAACCAAATCATCAGTGCCTACAATAAGAACACTAGGCACCGTTATATAGATGCACACCAAGAGGCTTATTTTCTGTCTTAGCAGGTAATTAAGTTGAGCATGGTACACGTAATAAAAAACTCACCACGAGAAGGAGAGGATTATAGTATAAGAATGCCTCGTAGAGAAATAAGTCCCGCAAATCAGCGCTCATTCTCATAACCGAGTCCCACCCTATCTGTAATCCGAAGAGAACCAATTACCACACAACCAATTCATGCATAAGAATAAGTCACAGACAGATCATACAGAGACTGACCTTGCAACAGCAGATACCCCACATGAGAAACAATATAACCTGGGAAAAAAAGACAGGTTGATAAGCAATTTGACAGATAAAATCCAGGCCAGGCAGATGTGAAATCAATAAAACAGGATTTTTTGGTACAATTGGTTGATTTATACAGAGGAACAGGGATATATATACATATCTACTATATAATACGAGTAGTGTTTCTTCCTTCGTCCGTTGGTGGTAGGTACGTCGTGCCGTTCGTTCCGTGTCGTGCATCACGTACCGATTGGATTAAATCGATCCAAATACGTACTCATCTTTAGCTTATGCCCTCCCCTCACGTGACCCGCAGGCGCAGCGATACGTTTCCTTCGTCCGTACCTTGCTCACATACATCTGGTAAAAGCTGAGCGGGTCGCTCTGCAGCAGCAGCAGCGCCTTCATCAGCGTGATAACGCGCTCCTACATGGACATGTCCACCGGCCACCGACGAGGCGTGCACCGGCCGCCGGAACTGCAACGGCTCCGCCGGGTCCGGGAGCATGCAAGTTGATCGGCTCAGCTGCTGGCAACGAGGGCAACAGCAGAAGGTGGGGGTGCGTTAGCCGGGATCGTTGCCGGGACGAAGGTATGTAGGCTCGTCGCCACAGGACCCACGATGTTATTCTTGGCCTGGAAGGAGCTAACGCATCAGACAAATTAGGGGATCTAGACAGGAGACGGCGAGCATCGTTCTCCATAGGGAGGATATACATGGATTCATTTGCATCGTTGTACACGGCGGCGCAGATGAGAAGCACACTGTAAGCAGCGAGTGGAGCAAAGGATCTGCTGCCCATGGCTGCCGTTTTAGGTGCTATAGCTTGTTGCTTCTTCCGTTCTTCGCAAAGGCATGTAGCAGGCTATGCTTTGGTGGTCTTTCTGATATGATTGTGGCGAGGCAACAAATTATTGCAGTGTGAAAATTTTAAACAAGAAAAGACAACTGATATTGTCTTCATATTAGTAAGCACATCTGAGGTTAATGAGAAAAACATCACCACAACCTCTAAATTTCGCTACTGTAAAAACTGAGTCTGTTATGTGCATGCCCACCTGAGCGTTTCTGCACACGAAAATCGCTTCTGGCCTCTCCCTCCCACGTTCTCTTCCCATTTCACAACCGTGTGCGGGTGGCCGATCTCCGCCGCAGACTAAGCACGTCCAAAAATAGTAAGTGAAAAGTGGGTTGAGATCGTCACTAAGAGAAACTTTATGTAACAAACAACTTGTAATTTTTCTATTTTCTAAAGGTTTACAAGAAAAGTATAGTCTATGATTTTTTAGTGCTATAAAATATATTTCTATCCGTTGGCCGTCGCAACGCACGGGCATTATGCTAGTAAATATATAAGGGCATGTAAATATATTTGAGCTCTTAGAGGAAATTTAGTGATAAATCATTGAAGGAAAAAATATGCAGCTCCAACAGGACAATGGCAACGCAGAGAGCCTGATTGGCCATTCCATCACCTTAACAAACTGAGCAGGCATTTCGTGCAACATGATACATAGAATACTGAGTTACTGACACTATCATGATATCATCAGTGTTACTCTTCTGTGACAGATAGAGGGAGGTGCATCCCAGACTAGCAGAGAGTTAGATGCCGCATGAGTTTCAGCCCCATTTACAAGGTTTTGCATATCTAAGGCGATGAAAAGAGAGAAACATCGGGCTTGTCATTTTTCCTATATTCTCATCATTGCATTCTAAGTTTCGAGGGAATTCTTCCGAAAGGGGCACTAGTTCACCCATTCCCAAGGAACACTACACGATTACAGTACTTGCAGGCAATTGTATGTAATGGGTTCAACAAGCAAAGACCATATGAAATCGGAGCTCAGGATTGTGAAACTAATACATACCATAGGGGAAAAGAAGGGGTTGAAAGGATAACCTACCTTAAACCGCCAAAGAAACAGCGGCGAAGGCATGCCTACAACCGTAGGGACGGACACGCCCTTCATCTCGCCGGCGACCCCGGGCCTCTGCGCACGCAGGCGCGGCCCCTGCGCCTCCGCAGAAACCCTACGTACGCATAGGTTTATCACACCACATCAGCGACATGCAACGAGCAGGGGTTATAACGGAGCGGGATCTCGCCGCTCTCCCACGAAACAGACCCGGCCAGAGGAGGTACCGCGGCGGCTTACCGGGAAGAAGCAGCCCGGATCTCCACTTGGAAAGCGGAGGAGCCGCCGTCGAGGACGGTGGAGTGGTCGAGACACTAGGCAAGCCCGCAGCTGCCGTCGGCTTGCGGAGGAGGAAGACGGGGAGCAGAATCGTCAGGAGCCAATCGAATCAACAGATTTCGATTGGAAACCTGAGGAATGGTTCAGGTGAATCCTGATAAGGATCTGCCGGATCTGAGGCGGCTGCTCCGGCGTTGCCTTCGCGCGCTCCAGCAACAGAGGGAGAGATCCGGGAGGTCGCCGGTCGCCTTCAGCCGTGCAGCAAACATGTGGCGGAGGAGACCTGGATGGACGACGAATCATGGAACTCACGAATCGTAAAGCATGTGCTATTTTTATTTTATTTTTAAATTTAAACCACAACTATATTAAGCTAGCAAGCCGCCTCATTAAAAACCTTCTAGTCCCCGTAGGTACCCTGCTAAGGAAAAGAGTGCGTCTGAAACTTGCTGCTCTAATCCATCACAGTTATACATCGTTTACCAAGAACGACAAGAGAAAGTCTGGGGGTTCATCACACCACAGGGTCTTACCAAAATCTTTCACTAGATCACGACACTCATCCAAAATGTGGCTAGAGACAGAAGATAAACAAATTCCGGAGTTGAAAGCCTCAACCACAGCAGAGCAATCTGATTGGACTATAAGGTCATGGCAAGCTAGTTGTTTCGCCACCAAGAGGCCTTCACGGAGTGCCAATGCTTCCGCCACTTCTGCATCGAAGACAGTAGGTAAACTCTTGGAAGACTCGCCAACAAAGGATCCAGTGTCATCTCGCACCACAGCACCCACCGCACATGTCCGACTATTCTCCAAGAAAGAAGCATCTACGTTAAGCATCTAATGACCAGGAGGAGGTTTTGACCATTTACCTTGCTTTTGTAAGACAGAACCTTTCCGGTTAGCACGCACGAAATTCATTGATAAAGCTTGAATGGCTAGAGTTGTTTTCCTTTCATCCTGAACTTTCTCTGCTCTCACAATTTGTCTTCGTTGCCACCAAAAATACCAACAGGCAACAGAGAAAATCTCTCTAGTCATCACCGGCTCCATATACTTACGTTGGTACTTCTCTTCGCATAGCACTGTTTCAATCATTGTCGAGCCCAATCTGTCGGCGGTCTTGGCTTGGTCTATGATTTCATGTAAACCAAGAGAATGCCAAACTTTTTGCACGCGGTTACAATCAAATAACAAGTGTCTAATATCCTCAGCCCCAACTTTGCAAACCTCACATTGCGCACTTGTCCTCATATGCCGGTTAGCTAGAATACAGTAATATGGGATAGATCCGTTCATGCAACGCCACAAGAAAATTTTAACCTTTGCAGGAACTCTCAAGGACCATAACCTTCCAAACCGGGTTTAAGTATGCAGTACCTAGTCCTCCTTCAGCTGGCAGCTGATCACCATATTGCGACTCCCATTCTACATGGTAGGCGGATTTCACCGAGAACCTTCCGCTCTTATTAAAGTGCAATGCTACAAAATCATCCATGTCATGCCTAGGTAAAGGTATTTGCAAAATTCTCTGAACATCAATAGACCAGAAGTTTTCACGAATCAGCTCCTCATCCCACTGTCCAGTAATTGGGTCAATCAATTCGCTCACTTTTGTTAGGACAATGTTGCGTCGTCTGGTGGTGATCTTTCGGTCTGGGCTACCTGGGATCCAGCAGTCCTCCCATATATTTATATCCGTACCATTCCCCACTCTCCAAATGCAGCCTTTCTTAAAAGTCTGAACCCCCGCCCAAATACTTTGCCAAGCATAGGAAGAACCTTTTTTCAGACTTACCTTTAGAATGTCTCCCTCCGGGTAGTATTTTGCTCTCAAAACCCGAGCAAACAACGAGTCACTTTGTTCAAGGAGTCTCCAGCACTGTTTAGCAAGAAGAGCTAAATTGAAACAATGAATATCTCGGAAACCCATACCACCTTGTCCTTTTGGCACACACATTTTCCACCAGGCAAACCAATGTAATCTTCTCTGGTTTTCTTCATCACCCCACCAATAATGAGACATTGCGTCAGTGATTCCGATCCCTTGCAATTTTTTTTGGAGAATTTGAACACACTCATTGCATACGTTGGGATGCTTTGGGCAACCGCTTTGAGAAGAGCCTCTTTACCACCAAGGCTTAGTAGTCTTTCCTTCCAACCATTCACTAATTTCACGATTCTGTCAATAATGTGCTTAAAGCAATCAGTTCGGTCCATCCCAATCATAGAAGGCAGACCATGGTATTTGTCAGACAAGGATTCCGTCATAATGTTCATGATTTGGCACACAACTACCTTATCATCCACCTTCGTGTTTGGGCTAAAGAATATAGAGGATTTGGCCTCACTAACCATCTGGCCTGACGCCGCACAATATGCATCAAGAACCCTTTTAAAGGAGGTTGCGTTCTCAGCATCCGCTTGCATCAACATGAGTGAATCATCTGCAAACAAAAGATTCGAAATAGTAGGGCCATTATGTCAAACTTGTATACCTTTCAAATTACCTTGTTCTTCTTCATGTTTTAACAAAGCCGAGAGCCCTTCAGTGCATAGGAGGAAAAGGTAAGGTGACAAAGGATCTCCTTGCCTAAGCCCCCTCGATGGTACAAACGACTCCGAATCCTTAGAATTGATCCTCACCTTGTATTCGACTGAGCTCACATAGTCCATGATTAAGTCAACCCATTGAGCAGCAAAACCCAGCCGAATCAAAATATTTTTCAAGAAAACCCACTCCACCCGGTCATAAGCCTTGTGCATATCAAGTTTTATTGCACACACTCCTTTCTTCCCCACTTTCTTCTTCTTCATCGTATGCAAACACTCATAGGCTACTATCACGTTGTCAATGATTATTCTACCTAGCACAAAGGCACTCTGATTTTCACTAATAATGTCAGGTAATGATACCTTGAGTCTAGCAGCCAGCATCTTCGATATGACTTTGTAGATGACATTACAGAGGCTGATAGGTCGGAATTGGGTGATGCTCTCTGGAGTATCCACCTTCGGTATGAGAACAATAGTTGTTAGGTTCCAACCCTCAGGTATTGTTCCACTATTCACCGCAGCCAACACAGTCTTGGTTAATTCTTCACCCAACAAATCCCAAAACCTTTTATAGAAAATTGCATGTAAACCATCTGGGCCCGGCGCCTTCAGGTCCCCTATATTAAACAGGGCTTTTTTTACCTCTTCTTCAGTGTATGGTGCAAGAAGGGCTTCATTCATGTAATCAGTTACAACAGGTTTAACTTTATGCAGGACATTAGCGACAGGCACATGGACGCCAGCCGTGAATAAATTCTTGAAATAATCAGTAGCCAGAGAACTCAACTGATCCTCGCCTTCCAGCCATATCCCATCCGTGTTCTTCAACTTTTTAATTGCATTGCGTCTCTTACGTGACGAAGCAAAATGATGGAAAAACCCGGTATTCATGTCTCCATGTTTCAGCCAATTTTCTCTACTCCGCTGCACCCAATATATTTCCTCCTTCTCGAGGAGTTCCTCAATTAAGACTTGAACTTCTCGCTGACGGTCACAGTTTTCATCCGACATTGGGCTGTTTTTTAACTCCTCTAGCTCTTTATTCAGCTCCATCAATTTGTTCCGGGGTTCTTTTAGAACCGTCTGATCCCATTGATGAAGATCTTTATTGATAACTGTTGTTCGGCTCGTGAAGTCAAAACCGTGTAGAGTTTTATCCCAAGCTTGTTGTACAACTTCATGAACATCTTTCTCATGCAGCCATCTCGCCTCAAAGGGTTTAACATCCCCAGCTCACTGAAAGACAAAGTTTTCCTCGCCCTCCGTATCAAGAATCAGAGGTATGTGATCCGATTTGTGATGATCTGCATTAATGATCTTTGCTCCTGGGAAATAACCATGGAATTTGGCATTACAAACACCTCTATCCAGCCTTTCTCGAATTCTCCTTCTTCGCCAGGTAAATTGGTCCCCTTCATATCCCATATCATCTAGTCCACAATCCGCTAAAGCATCACGAAAGGCTTGCATCATTCGCAGGTGCCGAGCAGCCCCTCCTTCTTTTTCATGTGAGTACAAGATCTCGTTAAAATCTCCTATCACTACCCATGGCATATCTGCATTTAGTTTCAGATTACGAAGGTAGTCCCACGACAGGTGTTTGTCTTCCCACTTCGGTTCACCATAGAAACAAGTTAGTCCATGGGTTCTCATTGGTGTGGCACACAGCTACATCAATAAAGTTTGCTGCAACTTCCATTGGTTGAATAACAACCGGCGCCTGCCAAAAGAGAACAAGTCCACCACTCGCCCCATCACTTTCAAAGACCGCTGTCTGGTCCATTCCCAATTTCCTTCTCAGTTTAACTGCCTTTGCTTTGTTCAAATGTGACTCAGACAGGAAAATCACATCTGGCCTAAATTTTACCTGGAGCGCCAATAAGGAGCGCCAGGCCGCGGCAGTGGCCATACCGTGACAGTTCCAAACTAATATTTTCATTGCATTCGATCAGCCTCATCAAAGGCCGCCGATATCTGGTTTGAACTGTTATCCTGCGCAGTTTCATCAAGTAACTTGGTTTTCTTCTTCTTTTTGATTTCTGTGGTGTAGCTGGATTTCCTGTAACACCCACCTGTGGTTCCTCCTCATCACTGCTCTCGTCAGACATCTCTTCTACTGACTCCGGGGCTGCGTCCGTAAGGGAAGCAGAGCCAACATCAACTCCGTCAATCTCCAGACGCTTCCGAGGCAAGCCCGGAGACTGGATCAGTTTGCCATCCGTAGCTATCAGGTCATTGGTTCCATCGTGCACCATGTCAACATCCGGATCATACCCTGGATTAGTGTATGCTCTTATCAGACATCTCTTCTACTGACTCCGGGGCTGCGTCCGTAAGGGAAGCAGAGCCAGCATCAACTCCGTCAATCTCCAGACACTTTCGAGGGAAGCCCGGAGACTGGACCAGTTTGCCATCCATAGCTATCAGGTCATTGGTTCCATCGTGCACCATGTCAACATCCGGATCATACCCTGGATTAGTGTATGCAGTGTTCCACTGACCTCTTCCAGCAAAACCTCTGCCTCGCAAAGGGTTACGGCCTCTATGATGACCTGTTGCATCGCTAGCTTCATCCGCTTCAGTAGAGCCACGTCCACTACCGAAATTTCGACCATTGCCTCTTCCCCTCCGTGGAGCCATAATAAACTGCCCCCATTCAAATTTTGAGGCATCGTATTCCCCAGTGCCGCATTCTTCATGCCAATGGCCCATCATCCCACATGCATTACAGAAAGTTGGTAACTTCTCGTATTTAACCTGGAAGAATTCAGTCTTTCCTCCCTTCGTAAAGCTGACAAAACATGTGAGCTTTTTATTGACATCGAGTTTAACACGAACCCTAATAAACTGCCCAACGAAACCATTGGGTAGTGCAATTTGGATCTCTTGCACCTCGCCAATTCTCCTGGCCATGTTCTCCACAAAAGCACTCTTCTTCAGCACACCATCAGGGAGTTTATGGATCTGACTCCAGGTCTCAATTTTGTCGAGCTTCACACTTTCAGGGTTTGAGAACCCATCGTACTCCTGGATGATTAGCGCTGAACCGCGGAAGTCCCATGGTCCTTGATGCAAAGCTTTGTTCCAATCTGCCAAACAATTAAACTGAACTGAGAAGAGATTTGCGTTTATTCTCCTACAAACCACATCACATGCCGTGTTCAAGGCACTCCGCATGTCCCCGATCAAGGCACCCTGGCTAAAACTTTTCTCTGTCAAGACTCGCGCAAGGGCTAGCCACTTCGATTTCTCCTCTGGATCGTCGACTTCCTCTTCCCAGACGAGGTTGTCCAACTCATCTTCTTCAAGGTGGAGCCGCTCTAAGAGTTCGGACGGTTCCATCTGCTCCTTCCGGCGAGATCCGCTCGATGAGGACGACACCATGATCAGCAAGGCTCGATCGCGGGAGCGATCGGCGCAGAAGCAAAACTCATGGCGGCGGCAAGCGTCGCCCGAGGACTACAAAACCCTAGACGGGAAAAACTAATCGTAAAGCATGTGCTATGTCCTGTAAGAGTGTTTTTTTGTTTTGCGACTCTCTAAAGTTCTTCTGATGCTCCCAACAAGAAAGGATTTTATGCACTCCCTAAAAAAGGATTTTATACAATGGGTACATAGGCACCCGATTGTTAAAAGTACTTAAGACACACATGTGTAGGTTTTAAACATTCTGATAATTTTGGTGATACACATATTGTTGGATCCACTATGATTCTGTGAACTTATAAAACTTTAGCCAATAATACAGACCGATATATATGCTTAATATTAGATTCAAAATATTCACAAAAACACAACTATTAGGCTAAATTCGGTGGCAAAACATGTGGTTACGCCGACTCGAACGACCTTTATGTAAGGGAGAAACATCTTTGAACTGGGTGTTGATCCCGCATGACACACTACATGAACTAGAACGGAAAAACCCGAATGACGTGATCTGTAAACTCGACTTTGAAAAAAACATATAATAATCAAACGGGTTTTTTCAGCAAATTCAACGAATGAAGGGATTCCCGGATTATGGAAAGCTTGGATCCATAGTTTTGTTATTGGATGTAATATTATATGGCCAATAGAATCACTGACGACATTGGTCATTACTTCCAAACGGAAAAAGAATTAAGACAAGGCGACCCAGTATCGCCAATATTATTTAGCATAGTGGCAGATATGTTGGTCGACATGATTGACCACGCAAAGTTCGATTGTCAAATTGAGGGGTGTAGTAACATATCTAGTTGATGGACTATATATCCTTCAATATGCAGATGACATGATTCTTTTTATGAATCATGGCCCAATAAAAGGTAAGAACCTAAATTTAATATTTTCAGTAGTGACACAATTCAGTAGATGGGGTGTGGCAATCTCCGCTAATAAGAAAGTATATAGGCCCAAACTTGTTGTCACGAGTTCATTGAAAACCCGGGACTGAAACTTCTGCGTTGCTCTAATGTCGACAAGGAAATACTTCTTTAGTTTTGGATCATTTTACTATCAAGAACAACTCGGAAATCAGATTTTGAGAGGATAAGTGGTTAGGAAATACCACTCTCTTGAAACAGTATCCAACTCTTTGTAATATCGTCCATAACAAGAGTGAAAGGACACGGATGTCGTCTAGAGGAGGGGGGGTGGATAAGCGATTTAAAATTCTTTACGGTTTAGGCTTGAATAAATGCGGAATAAAACTAGCGGTTAATTTATCAAGCGCAAATCCTAAACAAGCTAGGTTTACCTATGCGCACCAACAAATTATGCTAAACAAGATATACAACTATGTGATAGCAAGATATATTACTTCAAGCTCGATGGCTATCACAAAGTAAATTGCATAAGTAAGAAGCTCGGGTATAGAAATACCGAGGCACTTGGAGACGATGATTTATCCCAAAGTTCACTTCCCAATGGAAGCTAGTCTCCGTTGGAGCGGTGCGGAGTCACAAAGTGATCCCCGAATAGCCGTCAAATGGCACACCGTAATCTCCTTCGTGCCTCCACCAATGCGGAGTGCCACGAACCACTATGGGACACTTGAGGGTGGTCACCGAACCCGTACAAGGATGAGGCACACTCCACAACTTAATTGGAAGCTCTCACCGAATTCCTGCGGCTCCCAAAGCCACAAGAATCACAAGGTTGGGGCACGACTCCACAACTTAATTGGAGGCTCCCAACTATTCCGCGAGCCACCAAAACTCCGAGATCAACAAGGACCGTCTAGGGCACTCCAAGTACCCAAGAGGACAAGATCTAGGGCACCCCAAGTACCCAAGAGTAACAAGCTTCACAACTTCGATTTCCACGTATCACCGTGGAGAACTCAAACCGGTGCAACCGATGCAATGGGCAAGAACACAAGAAGTGCTCAAAATCCTTCACTCTCAAATCCCACCAAAGCAACTAATGCTATTGGGGGGAGAAGAGAGAAAGAACAAAGAGGAACACCAAATCCCTCCAAGATCTAGATCCAAAAGCTTCCCCTCACTTAGAGGAGAGATTGATTGGTGGAATGATAGATCTAGATCCACTCTCTCTTTTCCCACTAAATGGAGGCAAGAATCATGGAGGGATAGAGAGATAGCCAAGCTCAAGAAGGTCAACAATGGAGGTCAATTTCGTGCTCAGCAAAGCTGGCTGGCTGGAGGTAGGTGGAGGGGTATTTATACCCCTCCCAAAAATCTGCCCGTCAATTTCGTGCTCAGCAAAGCTGGCTGGCTGGCTGGCTGGAGGTAGGTGCTCAATAACTTTCTCGTTTGAACTCCAAATTAGGTGAAACCAATTTTGTTGGAAAGGTAACGACAAGGAGAAGGCCTACAAAAACGTTTTCGTGTTGGAAATATTAAGAACCATAAATAGAGTTAAGTTGACACACATGGGAAGGTGTGGAACTTTCCTCACGGATAAACCGATAATATTTCCAACACGAAAACGCAACAAGTTATTCATTAAATCCGTTTTGATGAACTAGAGCTTGGTATAGAGATGAACACAAGCTCTAAATTCCCACATGGATAAAAACCAAATAAGAACCAAGAAAGATGATATGCCAAGTATGCAATGGTTTGAGCTCTCTCCAACTGATATGCTTAAGCTTTAGTCGAGAGCATAACCCGGTCTCCCAACTAGCACCACGAGACCGGTAAAATAGAAACCCTATCGTACCTTTGCCTTGCGCATTCCACTTGAGCTAGATGTTGATGATCTTGATCTTTTCAAGTGGACCACCTTTCTTGATTGCGCTTCGCTTGGTGAAGACTCACATAACGCTCCCCCATACACCAAGATGGGAGAGCCTCTCTTAGGAACATCTTCACATGACCATTATCGGATAATCCTAGTCAGCTAGGACCGGATAATCCGATTCCCCAAAAGGGTTGCAAGCTTCAAGCATATGATATCTTCAAGATACTTCTCTTGAACTTGCACAACTCAAGCTTGATGACGATCACCACTTGACGTCATTCTTCATGGGCTATATGAAATCTTCATTTGATGCAAGCCCATAGAAAGATACCTAACCATACATAGAAATGCCACACATATATCATGGGTTAGTTCACAAAGCTATATGGACAATTGCTTACCATACCAAGCGATACATGATCCCACTTGGTACATCATGTAGCTTTGTGTGTTGAACAATATCTTGATCAACCTTGTATCTTTTTTTCTCTTTTCAATAGATGATGTCTTGAAGATAACCATGAATGATCACATAATCCTTTTCTTCAAGACATACTTGCAATATGCTCAACTCACATATGACCAATCATCGGATAACTTCTCGAATACCAACTTGGTCATCACATACTCTTCTTCTTGATCATATCAAGTATATATCCATACACCTCGATGATCTTGATGCCAAATACTTCATTATATCAATATATTCATGGCATCAACCTTGAATCCAACATATGGAGTTCAAGCATGGTCTATGGACAAACACTACAAGTACAACTCAATGCAACCATTAGTCCATAGAGATTGTCATTAATTATCAAAACCACACATGGGGGCACCAAATGTGACATTTAGGCGAGACTTAGTCGGACCCCAACTTGCGTCATTGAACGCTTTTCTAGGGCGGTTGACAATGGTCCAATATTCACAAGGTTTTGACGCTTTTCGTTGCAATCTACATTATAATGAGAAATTATCAGTGGATTATATATAGAGAGCAGTCGTTCATTTATAAATACCAGTTGATAATAACATGTTCTATATGGTCGGTCATCCAGGTTTTTCTCTAGCTTGGCCTGCGTAGTGTTGCAAATATATTTGACAACTAGTTGCGCGGAATAGACCATGAGTATGGAATTCACGTTAGGGTGTGATACATCCAAAACGTATCAATAATTTTTGATGTTCCATGCCTATTATATATTGATTACCACATGTTTATCTTACACTTTATATCATTTTTATGCATTTTCTGGGACTAACCTATTACAAGATGCCACAGTGCCAGCTCCTGTTTTCTGCTGTCTTTTTGTTTCAGAAAATCTATTCTGGAAATATTCTCGAAATCGGACGCCACTTCAACTGATTTATTTCTGGACCGAGACGGAGCAGCAGCCAGGAGGACGGAGTCGGGGGCCACACCAGGCAGGCCAGCGGGCCCACGGCGTGGCCCAGGGTGGGGCCGCGCACCTAGGCCGCCGCCCCACCTCGGCCGGCCACCGACACCGCCCATCTAATCGGGTAACCCTAGATACCCGAGCAAAAATCCACGAAAAGTTCCGAGGCCGCCGTCGTCTTCAACCCTAGTTCGGGAGGGTTTCTGCAGTTCTTCCCGACACCTTGCCGGAGGGGAAATCATCACCGGATGGCTCTACATCACCATGCCTGCCTCCGGAGTGATGCGTGTAGTTCTCCACGGGACTACGGGTTCATAGCAGTAGCTAGTTGGTAATCTCTCCACCTTGTGCTATCATGTTTAGATCTTGTGAGCTGCCTAACATGATCAAGATCATCTTTATGCAATGCTACATGTTGTGTTGGCTGGGATCCGATGAATTGTGAAGTTATGATCAAGTTTGTTAATCTATCTATATTATGTTTTATCTATGTTCCTGCATGATCTCCGTTGTTAGTAGATGATTTGGCCAAGTAGATGCTAATGATTTCAAGAGAGGGTATTTATGATAGATAGTGGGTTCATGCCTCTAGAAGCCTGGGCTTGATAGACAGAAACAACTAAGGCTGTAGATGTGATGTTGCCACTAGGGATAAAATAACAGATGCTTAGTTTAAGGGTACTGCTGTTAAGTCTAATGCGTGTTTACATTACACACTTTGCTTAATGCATAATATGTTGCTTGCAACTTAATACTCATGGGAGATCCGGAAGCTATCTTGTGAGTGGATTATGAGTCATAGATGCAGCTAGTAAGCGGTCTATGTATATTGTTGTAATGCCCAATAGATATAACAATGAACATGTGCTTGTCATATATTGCATTGTCATGTGTTTGCAATTTGTCAATTGCCCAGCTGTAATTTGTTCACCCAACATGTATGTTTATTTGTCTTATGGAGAGACACCACTAGTGAACTGTGGACCCCGGTCCTTTATTCCACACTGATACAAACACCGTTTTCAGCACGCTCTACGTTACTTCCTGCTGCTACTTTTGTGTTCATCATCATATTTACACCATACGTTTAATCCTTTGTATTCAGCAAGCCGGGGAGATTGACAACCTTCCTGTTTCGTTGGGGCAAAGTATTTGATTGTGTGTGTGCAGGTCCACGTCAGTGATCGGGTAACGGCGCCGCTGACACCTTTCTGAAGCTCTTCCAATTCCTACTAGATCTGACAACCTTGGTTTTGTAATCAAGGGAAAACTTTGCTACTGACTACATCATACCTTCCTCTTGGGGTTTCCCAGCGAACGTGCGTTCCACGTCATCAAGCAACTTTTTCTGGCGCCGTTGCCGGGGAATTGGAAGCTACAGCAAGGGGAGTTACACGCCACCAATCTCATTACTTTGTTATTGTCTTGCTGAGTTATTATGTCTAGCTCTTTACTTGCTATCAATGGTTACTTTCCTTGAAACTAGTCCTATGGCTGAAAACAACATGAGAGAGCTTTATAAACTTTATCTTGAATTGGGACATGAGGTGTTTGAAGAGAAAATTAAAAAGCCTATGGAACTTTATTTGCATAACAATCATGATAGTAGCAATGTTATTAGCATACATTCTTTGAACACCATTATTGCTAATGCCATGGAAAGCTCTAAGCTTGGGGAAGCTGGTTTTGATGAAAATATTCTTTTTAGTCCCCTAGCTTTGGAGGAGGAAATTTGCTTTGATGATACTTTGCCTCCAATTTATGATGATTATAATGATTGTGATATTTTAGTTCCACCTACTATTGAGATAAAGTTTATTATGATTATACTATGCCTGCAATTTATGATGATTACAATGATGCTGATAGTTTTGCTCCCACTATTACTAATGTAATGACTATTTATGTGGAGAGTAATGATACTTTTATGCGTGTGAATCATGATAAGAATGCTTTATGTGATAGCTATATTGTTGAGTCTATTCATGATGCTACTGAAAATTATTTTGAGAGAGGAAAATATGGTTATAGAAATCTTCATGTTATTAAATTTCCTCTCTTTATGATGAAAGTTTTGAGCTTTCTCTTGTGTTGCTTTTATATGTTGTTTGCTTTAAGACCTAATGGTCAGTATGAGAGAGGGAGACACGGTTTCATATATCTCAATAATATTAAGTCTCCTCTCTTTATGTTGAAAGTTTTGAAATTGCACTTGTTTTGCCTTCCTATGCTAGTCACTTTGTGCTTCACTGACTTGTTTTCTTACAAGGCTCCTATGCATAGGAAGAGTGTTAGATTTAAACGTGTTTTATATATGCTTCTTGATGCTCTTTTATGTTTCAACTCTTATCTTTATGTGAGCATCATAAAAATCACTATGCCTAGCTAAAAGGCGTTAAAGAGAAGCGCTTATGGGAGGCAACCCAATTTTATTTCCTTTTTTTTTTTTTTGTTTCTTGAGTCAAGGAGGTTGTTTACTTCTGTAACAACTCCTTTGTATCTTTTATTTTTGTTTTTGTTGTGCCAAGAAAAGCCTCTAATGCAAGAGGGTGGTAAAGTTTTATTTGCTGTCCAGAAACAGATTTCTGTACCTCACGGTAAAAATTCGTGAAAAATCACGGATTACTATTTTAATCTGTAAATTTTTGAGCAGAAGCCTGAACTTATTACCTATCTTTCGTTAGTTAACCGTTTTCTGATTTGAGCATCGGAAGTGCCTCGAAAAAATTCGTCTTTACGGACTGTTCTGGTTTTGACAGATTCTGTTTTGTTTTGCATTGTCTCTTTTGCAAGTATAGATTCACGTTCTTCGGGGGGAGATCACGATCTTGCTTAGTAACAGTAGCTAATGTTTGAACTAAAGTATGCAATGTGTTTTTACAGAACCAAGTGAGTTTATGTTTTGATGCACTAACCCCTCTAATGAAGTTTGCGAGTTATCTTTGTGTGAAGGAAGTTTTCAAGTATTAGGAGAGGAGGATGATATAAGAAGATCAAGAAGAGAGAAAAGCTTAAGCTTGGGGAGGCTCCCTTGGATCTCCCCAGCATATATCAAGAAGACTCAAGCGTCTAAGCTTGGGGATGCCCAAGGCATCCCCTTCTTCATCAACAAATTATCAGGTCACCTCTAGTGAGACTATATTTTTATTGCTTCACATATTGTGTGCGTTCTTGGAGCGTCTGTGTGTTTTATTTTCTGTTTGTTTTTGTTTTGTTTTCTGATCATAACTTAGTTGGATCCTAGCACTCTTGTTTGGGAGAGAGACACGCTCCGCTTTTGCTTAGAATACTCTGTTCTTCACTTATACTTGTTGAGTATTCTTGTTTAGCACTGCTATGCTATTAGCTCTTGTTTTTCATGTATCTCTTGTTCAGAGCTATTAGTTCTTTTATAGAAAGTACTCTCTTGCTTCACTTATATTTGTTTGGAGAGTTGTATAATTGGCGTCTGGTTGGAACAGAAAATGCTAAAGTGTGTGGTAGTTGTATAATGGAAAAACTTGCATAGTCTTGTAGATCATTGAACTTTGATAACTTGATTCCTTGCAAATGTTTTGAGATATTAAGAAATTAGATGTTAAATGCTTGCTGGTTAATTAAAGCTAAAATCTGATTAGTGGTTGTGTTATTAAAGCTTGTACCGTACTACAAACTCTTAAAATTGCTGAAGGTGTAGTTGGACTTGATAGCTTCTCATGTCTGAAGGTTTTTGGAAACAACATAGTTGCGTGCTAAGGTCGAGGGATCTAGCGGGGTACTTGTGCCTCCGTGAACGGCCCTCCTTGGGGTAAATTTAATCATGCTCTTAATGTTGAACCTGCTAGTTGTTTGCAATAAACTTGTGAGTTCTTTTTGACTAATGTTGAGCTACGGTTTTTGGCACTTCCACCATCCATATTTTGCTAGCCTCTTCGGTGTTGTGCATTGCCTTCTGCTCACATTGAGAGTTGTGCATACTTCGCCAGTACATCCAACCCCGTGGGAGAACTTCATCTTGTTCTCCTACACATAAGCCAAACATCTTCCTCAAAACAGCCACCATAACTACCTATCACAGCATTTCCATAGCTGTTCCGAGATATATTGCCATGCAACTTCCACCTTACATTACATGACTTGTTGTCATTCATCATTGTTATATATTGCTTTGCATGATTCTATACAGCTGATGTGTGGTTTTACCCATGTTACGCTAGATCATTGCACATCCTGCTACACTGGCAGAGGCATACAGTTTTATACATCATTTGTTCATTATGAGTTATTTGTACCAAAAAGTGTGTTGTCATATTAGAGTGTTGCCCCTACAGTGAGGGAGAGAAAAGTGAAAAAGCCACGGAGGCCATTGAAAAGAGAAACAGAAAAAGAAAAAAAAGAAAAAGAAAAAAAGAAATAGAGAGAGGGGCAACATTACTATCCTTTATCCACACTTGTGCTCATGTTTAGCACCAGTTTTATAGTCATCATTTGTGCTAGTAGCACCTATGCTTCATATGAGAGAGTTCTCATGTTTCATTAGTATAACTATGTGGGGAATTTACGTTATAGAACTTGGGTTGTATATTCCAATGATGAGCCTCCTCAAAAGTGCTCTAGGTCTTCATGAGCAACCAAGTTGGATGCACCCCCACTAGTTCCATTGGAGAGCTTTCATACACTTATAGCTCTATGTGCATCCGTTGCATGGCAATCACTACTCCTTGCATAGCTTCGATTATAAGACTTCCTCTTGTCTAATGATCATTTATAGCTTTGTGAGCCTTTCTTCCATTGGCCTTCCAAACCCCCATTATTATTCTCTTTGCCATAACATCCTGGTGCCAATACCAAATGCTTACGCTCACCGGTTGAGTAAAACTTCTAACCAGTGAATTCATTACGTTTGTGATACTTTTGCTTGACTGGATCCTTTCTATGTTTGTGAAAGATTGCTGGATGCTTGAGTAGAAGGATAACTTCTATACTGAATGCTTAAAACATCTATAATGAACTTTGTACGGTTTCATGTCTTTATAGCATCTTCCATGAAAGGTTTTTACTTGTTTAATTGTCTTGCTTTATTCATCTATGTGTTTAATATCAAACATAGACTTTTGCTTTGAATGATTTGATCTCAGCTCACATGCTTTACATTACTATATGATCAAGATTATGTTGGTAGCATGTCACCTCAAAAATTATCTTTGTGTTATCGTTTACCTACTCGAGGACGAGTAGGAACTAAGCTTGGGGATGCTTGATACGTCCAAAACGTATCTATAATTTTTGATGTTCCATGCCTATTATATATTGATTACCACATGTTTATCTTACACTTTATATCATTTTTATGCATTTTCTGGGACTAACCTATTAACAAGATGCCACAGTGCCAGTTCCTGTTTTCTGCTGTCTTTTTGTTTCAGAAAATCTATTCTGGAAATATTCTCGGAATCGGACGCCAATTTAACTGATTTATTTCTGGACCGAGACGGAGCAGCAGCCAGGAGGACGGAGCCGGGGGCCACACCAGGCAGGCCGGCGGGCCCACGGCGCGGCCCAGGGTGGGCCGCCACCTAGGCCGCCGCCCCACCTCGGCTGGCCACCGACGCCGCCCTTTCGCCTATAAATTGCATCTAATCGGGAAACCCTAGATACCCGAGCAAAAATCCACGAAAAGTTCCGAGGCCGCCGTCGTCTTCAACCCTAGTTCGGGAGGGTTTCTGCAGTTCTTCCCGGCACCTTGCCGGAGGGGAAATCATCACCGGAGGGCTCTACATCACCATGCCTGCCTCCGGAGTGATGCGTGAGTAGTTCTCCACGGGACTACGGGTCCATAGCAGTAGCTAGTTGGTAGTCTCTCCACCTTGTGCTATCATGTTTAGATCTTGTGAGCTGCCTAACATGATCAAGATCATCTTTATGTAATGCTACATGTTGTGTTTGCTGGGATCCGATGAATTGTGAAGTTATGATCAAGTTTGTTCATCTATCTATATTATGTTTTATCTATGTTCCTGCATGCTCTCCGTTGTTAGTAGATGCTTTGGCCAAGTAGATGCTAATGACTTCAAGAGAGGGTATTTATGCTAGATAGTGGGTTCATGCCTCTAGAAGCCTGGGCTTGATAGACAGAAACAACTAACTGTAGATGTGCTGTTGCCACTAGGGATAAAATAACCGATGCTTAGCTTAAGGGTACTGCTGTTAAGTCTAATGCGTTTGTTTACATTACACACTTTGCTTAATGCTATAATCTGTTGCTTGCAACTTAATACTCATGGGAGACCCGGAAGCTATCTTGTGAGTGGATTATGAGTCATAGATGCAGCTAGTAAGCGGTCTATGTATATTGTTGTAATGCCCAATAGATATAACAATGAACATGTGCTTGTCATATATTGCATTGTCATGCGTTTGCAATTTGTCAATTGCCCAGCTGTAATTCGTTCACCCAACATGTATGTTTATTTGTCTTATGGAGAGACACCACTAGTGAACTGTGACCCCGGTCCTTTATTCCACACTGATACAAACACCGTTTTCACCACGCTCTACGTTACTTCCTGCTGCTACTTTTGTGTTCATCATCATATTCTACACCATACGTTTAATCCTTTGTATTCAGCAAGCCGGGGAGATTGACAACCTTCTGTTTCGTTGGGGCAAAGTACTTTGATTGTGTGTGTGCAGGTCCACGTCAGTGATCGGTAACGGCGCCGCTGACACCTTTCTGAAGCTCTTCCAATTCCTACTGGATCTGACAATCTTGGTTTTGTAATCAAGGGAAAACTTTGCTGCTGACTACATCATACCTTACTCTTGGGGTTTTCCAGCGAACGTGCGTTCCACGTCATCAGGGTGCAAACGATTGCCATAATTTGATTATATTTGCTATTGAAATGATTTGGGTTTTAATGGTAAAAATTCTTCCTCTTAGCAGATCATTTACCTGTGTACCAGTTTAATTTCTTTGTGTTCGTATCTACACCCTCTAGAGAACAGAGACCTGATTTTGGAGGTTTGTACACGTTGAAGAAAGCGACGAGGGATACTTTTATCTTGTATGACAACATAGTCTATGGATCAGCCCTCCATTGGGCTAGGCATTTTTACGAGCTCTCCATATAGTTATATTGTGTCATCTTCTGTTTTCTCTTGGTTATGCGGTTGTGTGCACCCTATCTATTTAGAGTAGAGGATGGGTGTGACTGTCCTATTAATATTAATTACCAAGAATAAACTTGCAAAGCACAACTGACATGAGAGGTTACATTGTACTTTTTGTCACAAAAATAAGAAATTAAGAACCTTTTTTTCCAATGCAAATCACTTGTTCTTCAGCCAACCAATTGTCCAGTCACCAAATTTTAACCGTCAAATATATAGTCATTTCACGTCAATTAAAATTAGTCCCGTGGAGAACTTCACATTTTATGCACGTTTAAAGAGATACATATTACAACAATAATAAATAGTCTCACGCGTACATTGGTTCACAACTTGCTTATCCTTAAACTGTACTAGATGACCGGTTGCGCCACTGGCGCAGGTGCCGAAAGTAAGACTGTATTGTAAACTTAAGTTTTAAATATTTTTTATATATTGTTGTCCATGTTTGAGATTTATCGGCCATCATGCGGCTACCATCGATAATTTGTGAACCCATATGAGTAATAGAAAATGAATGGTATATTGGTGAAAACTATTCATTTTGTCTATATAAAACATCAATAAACTAATAATGAATTTAAATTGGTGAATGTACACAAACATAAACTACTTGATAATAGATCAGCTGAATGTTTATTAGTTAGATTTGTCTGTATGAACCCAGATGTAAAAAAAAAATCAATCAAGTCTCAAGAATATAACATTGTCAACCATCAGATGTAAAACAGCTAAGTGGTGGAAAATAGCAACTGAAATGAATGATACAGATGCAAGTAATATTTCGGTGTTGTGTATTTAATAAGCTAAAACTGGATGCATCAACCATCTTCAAAGATCTGAAAGATCCAAGACATTGGATCTATAAAAAGGCCTCCAATTTTATATTTAAACATTGTATATTCTCATATTTGTTTTCTTGCGGTCTTAGTTTGCTTTGTCTCTGTCTAATGCATTTCTTTTGTTTGTTATGCACAATCTGTGGGAAATAATAGCCTTTTTTTGGTCCTTTTTCAGAGACGGACCACACACTAAATCATCTCCGGGTAAAAAGCATGTCCGATACGCGAAAACCTAAAATGGAGCCAGGGCTACATGGAGCACTTTTTTTGAAAAATCAAAATCGACATTTTTAAGTTTTCAAAAATCGCGAATTTTTTCCATAGGCAGATACTGTCGAGATCTAAAAAAGTGAAATTTCCCTGATTTGTCTTTTTGTACAGCCCAAAATAAAAAACATTTAGAGTTAAAAATTTACATGATTGTATATCTCAACAATATCTACATCCACGATTTTTTTTCGCGATTTTTGTAACTTAAAAATGTCGATTTCGAATTTTCAAAAACCCATGTCCAAAAATCCACTCTCATTGTCCGATACGTCATATTATTCTCTGTCGAGAGAGGGAACTAAAAAACAAATTCTCTCTAGAGCGGAGATAATAATCAGTCGATCCCCCTCACTATCGTTCCTCGTTCAGTTCGTCGCCGGTGCACGCTGGCCGAGCCGTGCCGCTCCATTGATCCACTTACGTAGCCACATTTGGATCTTTCCTCCACCGGATCTATCTCTTCCGCCTATAGTTTTACCTCCCGAACCCGAAGAAAGTCAGCTCGCCTCATTCATGGAAGGGGCGGTGTCAAGAGCAGCCCAGGCAGCTGGAATAGGGGGCACCAGACCATGTTTTCGCTCAATCTTTTTAGCGTGAGGGTCAACCACGCAGGTCTGTAGCGCCATGTTGCTAAGGCTATTTTTTAGCCTTAATTTCTATGTAGCTGAGATGGCAAACTCAAGAAGACACAAATCATGAATATACATAAAGCGGAGATGCTAATCAATGGAAACCATGTCTCTTCACAAATTGTAAGCAAATAATATGCACGAATAACATTCATTTGTGCTATAACTTCTGCATGAGGAGACCAAAAATAGAAGGCCTATAAAACTTGGTTACAACCCTGGCGACATGGACAACCATCGTCGTCGTCTTCCTCCCCACGTCTTTGATCAGCTCGAAGACGTAGACATCACCCTAGCGCAGCCTGTTGTCCGCAACGTTCAGACCTGAAGCCTCTGATCAGATGTTGTAATGGTAGTACCCGACACGCCACTTTTCTTCTCTGCCCAGCCAGAATAGCAGGACATCATGAGTCCTCTGAAGATGACCGGCAGCAAATTCATAGGGGATGATCTGGCTGAGCGGCTGTCCTGAGTCTCACTCTGTCAACTCGTCAACGTGACTACTGAACCTGCCTGCATCTCGGCAGATAGCTGAAGCTGTTCCTCCACAGCTCTAGTTTAACAATGAACTTGAACCTTTATTGAGAAGATGCCTCTTTGTCTGACCTGCATAGTTCGTGTTTATCAGTAAGTTTCTTCCTTATCTCATGATAAGATTTGCCAAGGGATAATAAACCTTCGCAGAAAACAAATAGTAAACAGATGATATGATGCTTGTCATTGTTCCACAATGCAATTTAAAAAAGGAAGATATCAGTAAGAGCTACGCACCACGAAAGATGTGACGGAACTTCAATTCATTGCCATGAAGATATTTTGCAAACAGCTCCTGTGCTGGAGGCTGCAGTGTGAGAACCGACAAAATTTATAAGCAGATTAGCACAGATGATGATTCAGTTCACTCTATGCATCCAAGTCAATTCAAAGTTGAGATGAAAGTGTAGAGAAGCAGCACATACCAGGTTAAGGGGTTGTAACGTTAGCTGTGCAACTCTGTTTCCACATCAGCCTAAAGGTAACAACACCAATGATGAAACATGAGGATATCAGTGAGATTATTTCGCTGCAGAGTAATGTACTCCAAATCTCCACGTTGTAATGGCAAAATAATTTGTGCAGAAGACTTGTCAGTGTTGATTTTTAGTTAAATATTGATAGCTCTAGGGACAGTAACAACTCTTAATTCCTATGCTCGTCTCATAATTGTCTGAGTGGCCTAAGGTTATTATTGTTTCATCTTCCCGGGAGAAAATTGTTTATTCAGATGAATAAGACACCCTTTTAGTAAAATACTTTTGTTTAATGAATTAATTAAGACATAGGGCTAGAAATTGATGGGAAAGAGGATCACCACACAGAAAGGTGATTTCAGGTTGCAGAAAGACAGAAATGCACGAATCCAATACCATGTTCTCTTTTTGAATCACATAAGACCCTGCTTGACTACATTCGAATGCTTGGCAGGCAATTGGAAAATATGAGTACTTGTTATTCATGAGTAAAAAATATATGATAGGCAATAAGAGGAGGTTGCTTATTTAAAATTATCAGTACATTCAGTGTAAAATAATTCAATGAGCATTCATATTGATGGTAGTGACTCACAAAGTAATTTAATGGGGGTCGCCGTGGAAGGCGTTTGGCAGGTAGAGGTAATGCAAGTTAAGTTTGTGCAAGTAATAAATCATAAGGAAACTTTAATAACTAAACTCACATGTTTCTCAATTTAGATATATAGCAGAGTAGACGCTACAAGTTGCCAATTATTATACAGAAAGTCATATGGCTGAACAAATAAAGCAACCTTATGATTTGATGCAACGCTGGTGCATAACGCCTAATTTGATGCAACGCTGGTGCAATATTCACATAGAAATATACAGAACCATTAGGATGGCCATGGCAAGGTATTGGATAGCAAGCACACTTGGATAGCAAGCACACTTCCGGAGAATCAATCTAATCATAGCCTGCAATCAACCAACAGTAACTGATCTCTCTGGGTCCAGATGTTTACATCAGCTAATAAAATAGCCACTCCTAGCAAGATCATAGGTTTATGGAGGCAAACCACCAAAGTAAATCATTGCTCATGTTAGGTCGATGACATGTGGGCCAATTATATATTAGAGTGGAGGTTTATTATATAGGAGTATTAGAGTTTAGTTAGACTTAAATGGAACAAGCACCAAACTAAGTAGACGAAAATGAAAGCAAAGTTTGAATTACCCGTAGAAGATGAATCAAGAACTGCAGAGAACAAATCCAGACAAGATAACTGCATGAGATAAAATATAATCCATATGCCCTTTGGACCAGATAACCCAAGACCAATCCAGCAGAATCCAGATGCCCTCGAAGAAGATCAGTTAAAGGCTTGAAATAACCAAATCTATATGCCTTCAAAGCATATTGGCAGGCCTGCCGAATCAAAATGGAAGCAATAAGCCAATGGAAGCAATAATTTAGTTCTGCATATAATACTGAATATTCTTGTTTTGTAATTAACAGAAGCACTCCTTGCTCTTGCTAGAAAATAAAGTACCTAACCATTATATGTCGTACATGGTCTTCAAACAGAAGCCTAAAATCATACAGAAGCATTTCATGTTATTAAGCTATGGTTAACGAGCAAGACTTCTTGTTCCCTGGACTTGTCGGATATTGTTGAACATGTACGTGACACTTAGTGATACACTTCCTGGATATTTAAAACTCCAAGCAAAGAATACATGGCCGCTGAGTCGAGCACTTGCCGAATATTTAAAACTGCAAGCAAATATAGAAAAATGATACACTTACCTACTCCAATCAGAATTGCTGAACATGTACATGACACTTAATTTCAAGAATATACAGTGGAGGTTTCCAGTATTATTTGTTCTAATCAATAAAACACTGGGACCAACAGCTTTTGTTCCTACAAAAGGAGAAAAATACATCAAGGACATGAGTAGCTAGTCATCTAGCTAATACATGGCCGCTGAGCCGACCACTTGCCGGATATAACTGCAAGTAAATATAGATTAAATGATGCACTTGGGAGGATATTTAAAACTGCCGGATATTTAAAACTGCAAGTAAAATTATGTAGAGCATAAGGGATATAAGGAGGAAAACGCGAGGCCACAGCCTGCAACCAGGTGGTAAATATGATTAGGAATTGACATTTACTTCAGTTTCTGTCTGCAGACCAATTGGAACCAATCCCAGTCATAGCAATTGAATAAAATCAGTTAACACACTTGATCGCTATATGGGTTAATTAGCCTCATTCGCTTCTAGTCTACACGATCAACTTGGCTTGGTTGAGTAACTTCTCCTTTTTAAAGAAATTAACAAAGCACAATATGAGTGGCCTTCTCGTCAAATCTAAATACAAGAGTGTGAGAGTAATCCTTGCTTAGTAGATCAGTAGGTTCTAGAGTGTTCTAGACTAAGCCTTAAGCCTTAGACTATAAGATAAATTATCAGTACCAACTCTGGTTGGCAGTAGAAGGTTGTAGAAGGACGTAAAAACCTAGCTGTAAAAACCTAGTTGTAGATAGCTGTAGAAGGTTGTAGAAGGTTTGCAACAACCGACTATGTACTCCTATATATACCCCTATGTAATACAACCAGAACAAGAGAAGCTTATGCAGCATACAAGAACACACCTTCCCACATAGCTAACTCCAACATTTGGTATCAGAGCCAAGGTAGGAGAGGTTCAGCCACCGTTAGGAGAGGATCAGCCCAGTGAGGAGAGGATCCTGAGAGATGTCTGCTGAAGGTCAGCAGCGTGTTGCCCGCAGTCCGTCTCAGCGGCGCCATTCCCCTTCACCACCACCGAGACGACCGCGCCACCGCGACGCTGGAAGGCGCGAGGTCGTTGTCGAGCGTGTCGTGAAGGAAGTTGGCGGCGGCAATTACCCGACGTTGACGCGGACGAACTACACCGAATGGAGCCTCCTCATGAAGGTGAAGCTGCAGGCTCGGGGCATCTGGGATGCAATCGAGCTCGGCGCCGACGACTTCCAGGAAGATCGAATGGCGCTGGAGGCCATCCTGCAAGCTGTCCCACCAGAGATGGTGGCTGGCCTGGCTGTCAAGCGGACAGCGAAGGAGGCGTGGGAGGCGATCCGAGCCATGCGTGTTGGTTCAGACCGCGTGCGGAAGGGCAAGGTGCAGCAGCTGAAGAAGGAATTTGAGATGATCTCGTTCCGCGACGGGGAGTCCGTTGACGATTTCGCGCTGCGCCTCACCAACCTCGTCACAAGCCTCGCCACGCTCGGAGCACCTATCGACGAAACTCAAGTCGTCGAGAAATTCTTGCGAGTTGTGCCGCCTAGGCTGTCACAGATAGCCCTTGCAATCGAGACCCTCCTTGACACTTCAGATATGTCATTGGAGGAGGTCACCGGTCGGCTGAAGGCAGCAGAGGACCGTCTCGAGTCACCGGAGCCGCTGCGTGAGCAGGGAAAGCTTCTGCTCACCGAGGAGCAGTGGCAACAAAAGATGAAGGAGCGCCAAGGTGGCAGCTCCTCCAGGCCTGCGCGTGGAAGCGCACAACGACGACGACGGCCACCGCGTAAGAATGGTGGAGAAGGTGGCAGCGATCATGCAGCAGCTAGGGACAGCCCGCGCGATGACACATGCCGCAACTGTGGTCGTCGCGGCCATTGGGCCAAGGACTGCTGGCAGCCTAGGAGAAATGGGAACAGGGCATATTTGGCCCAAGCTGAAGAAGATGATGATGAGGAGCCTGCTCTCCTCATGGCGCAGGTCTGTGAAGCTCCTGCCCCAGCCATGAAGGTGCAGAAAAGCGACGCTCCAGCCCCGGCCAAGGTTGTGCAGCAAAGTGTCGCTCCAGCCCCAGCCATAGTGGTGAAGGACAACACCGCTACACCTCCGCAGCATGGCCCACTTCACATCGACGAACCAAAGGCAAAAGCCTACCTTGCAACGAGCAGCGACGAGGAGCGTATTGAGGGCTGGTACCTCGACACTGGTGCCACAAATCACATGACGGGCTGCAGCGACGTCTTCGCTGAAATTGACAAAACGGTCACCGGCACCGTCAAATTCGGCGATGGCTCGGTTGTTGAAATCAGGGCATCGGCACCATCATCTTCGCTGGAAAAAATGGTGAACACAAGGCTCTCAGCGGCGTCTACTACATCCCACGTCTGAAGAACTCATTATCAGCATTGGACAACTTGACGAGAGCGACGCAAGCGTGCTGATCAGGAGAGGTGTGCTTCGCATATGGGACAAGCAAGGTCGACTCCTTGTTCGGGTCCGGCGTGGCCGGAATCGCCTCTACCTTCTCCATCTTGAGGTTGCCCGACCAATTTGTCTCTCTGCCTGCCGTGATGATGTTGCTTGGCGCTGGCATGAGCGATTTGGGCATCTCAACTTTGATGCTTTGGAGAAGATGGGACGCCTCGACATGGCACGTGGGCTGCCACGACTGGAGCATGTGCAGCAGTTCTGCGACACGTGCGTCATCACCAAGCATCGCCGGAGCGCATTCCCTCGGCAAGCAAGGTACCGTGCACAAGAACTACTTGAGCTCGTCCATGGAGACTTATGTGGTCCTATATCACCTGCCACACCGGAGGCCGGCGCTATTTCTTGCTGTTGGTGGATGATGCCACTCGCTACATGTGGGTGATGCTCCTGGCAGCCAAGAATAATGCACCGGATGCCATAAAAAGAGTTCAGGCAGCAGCAGAAGCTCAAAGCGGACGCAAGCTGCGGGTATTCCGCACCGACAACGGCGGCGAGTTCACCTCGACGGAGTTTGCCGCTTACTGCGCTGATGAAGGAATCCAGCGCCACTTTTCTGCTCCGTACGCACCGCAGCAGAATGGAGTCGTCGAGCGGCGGAACCAGACGGTGGTGGCAATGGCGCGTGCTCTGCTGAAACAGAGGAGTATGCCAGCAGAATTTTGGGGGGAGGCAGTGAGCACCGCGGTCTTCCTACTGAACCGAGCTCCCACAAAATCCCTCACCGGAAAGACGCCTTATGAGGCATGGCATGGCCGCAAGCCGGCTGTCCACTACCTTCGGACCTTTGGGTGCTTGGCGTATGTCAAGGAACAGGGGAACCTACGCAAGCTTGATGACCGCAGCTCTCCCGCTGTCTTCATCGGCTACGAGGAAGGAGTAAAGGCTTACAGGCTGCTGGACCCGGCAACAAGGCGTGTACGCATAGCCCGTGACGTCATCTTTGATGAAGAACGTGGCTGGGATTGGGCCGCAGAAGGCAGCGGATTCCCCGGCAGCCACTTTGACATAGAGTACATCATCAGGGAGCCCAGCCAGGTGTCCAGTTCAGGAGAAGATGGACCTAGGTCGTCGAGACATGGGGCTCAAGGTGCCTCAGCCAGCCCACAACCATCGCCTCCATCTGCTCCAGCAACAAGTGCTACAACCCCAGCAACTCCAGAATTTGTTTCGCCACCAGGAGATGATACTGATCGACTTGACGCTGCACATGGCGACTCACCAGTCCGCTATCGCATGGTCGAGGATCTGGTTGGAGAAGAACCAGTGCCTGGACTCGCACCGCGCAACCTCGACTGTGAGCTACACTTGGCCAGCACGGGGGAGCCGTGCTCATTTGCGGAAGCTGAGCGCGACAAGGCATGGCAGGCAGCCATGCGCGAGGAAATTGAAGCTGTGGAGCGAAACAAACATGGGAGCTCGTGGATCTGCCACACGGGCATCAACCAATAGGCCTCAAGTGGGTCTATAAGTTGAAGAAAAATGAAGCCGGCGAAGTAATCAAGCACAAAGCACGGCTGGTCGCTCGCGGCTTCGTTCAACAAGCCGGCATAGACTTTGATGAAGTCTTTGCTCCGTGGCTCGCATGGAATCGATCCGGCTGCTACTTGCTATGGCTGCCCAGGAGGGGTGGCCCGTCCACCACATGGACGTAAAATCAGCTTTTCTCAATGGAGAACTGAAGGAGGAAGTCTATGTGAAGCAGCCACCCGGTTTCGTCGTCAAAGGTGAAGAAGGAAAGGTACTACGGCTGCGCAAGGCCCTCTATGGCCTGCGACAGGCACCGCGAGCATGGAACGCGAAGCTTGATTGCACGCTCAAAGAAATGGGCTTCAAACAGAGCGAGCACGAGCATGCAATATACCGGCGCACCACCAGCGAGGCAATCCTGCTCATTGGAGTATATGTGGATGATCTAATTATCACAGGTTCATCCAAGGGAGCAGTGGAGAGCTTCAAGGACGAGATGAAGACAAAATTCGAGATGAGCGACCTTGGATTGTTGTCTTTCTATCTTGGAATCGAAGTCCAGCAGCACGCCGATGGCATCAGCCTATGTCAGGCACACTATGCCTCGCGCATCCTTCAGCTGGGAGGAATGGAAGATTGCAATTCTGCACACACTCCAATGGAGGAGCGGCTCAGGCTGAGCCGTGAAAGTACAGCAAAGAGGTTGACGCTACAGAGTACCGGCGGATCGTTGGCAGCCTCCGCTATCTCGTCCACACCAGGCCAGACCTGGCCTTTGCTGTTGGGTTCGTCAGTCGATTCATGGAACGACCCACGGAGGAGCACATGATGGCTGTGAAGAGAATCCTACGTTACGTCGCTGGCACGATCAACTACGGTCTTCACTACAGGCGGAAGACAAAGGAGGTACGTCTGATTGGTTATAGTGATAGTGACCTCGCTGGCGACATTGACACCAGGAAGAGCACAAGTGGCACACTGTTCTTCCTCGGTAACTGCTTGGTAAGTTGGCAATCTCTCAAGCAGAGGGTGGTTGCTCAGTCTTCCTGTGAGCAGAATATGTAGCAGCCACAACTGCGGCAAATCAGGGAATTTGGCTGGCTCGACTACTCGGAGAACTTCAAGGAAGAAAAGCTGAAACAGTTGAGCTAAAGGTGGACAGCAAGTCTGCCATAGCATTAGCCAAAAATCCAGTCTTCCACGAGCGCAGCAAACATATCGATATTCGGTATCACTTCATCAGAGATTGCTTGGAAGACGGAAGCATCAGCACCAGCTTCATCAGTACATCAGATCAGCTCGCTGACATTTTGACAAAATCTTTGGGGCGAGTGAAGTTTCAGGAGCTGCGTGCTCGAATTGGGATGGTCCAGATCAAGTCAGGCTTGAAGAGCAAGGATTAGGGGGAGAATTGTGAGAGTAATCCTTGCTTAGTAGATCAGTAGGTTCTAGAGTGTTCTAGACTAAGCCTTAAGCCTTAGACTATAAGATAAATTATCAGTACCAACTCTGGTTGGCAGTAGAAGGTTGTAGAAGGACGTAAAAACCTAGCTGTAAAAACCTAGTTGTAGATAGCTGTAGAAGGTTGTAGAAGGTTTGCAACAACCGACTATGTACTCCTATATATACCCCTATGTAATACAACCAGAACAAGAGAAGCTTATGCAGCATACAAGAACACACCTTCCCACATAGCTAACTCCAACAAAGAGAACTAAAACCAACCTGTTGTAGTTTCCAATACACTCATGTTGTTCAGATTTGTTGATTCTTCCCAACGTGAAAGACCACTTGGGTAGAAAGCAAGCAAACAAGCCAATTTAGTTTAATAGGATAAAAAGTGGAATCGCTATCACTACTACTTCAGGTCTAAGCTGGTGAACTGCAGCTTCACAATCAACACTGAACTATGACATACTGCATCCTTGTTCCTTACTCATGTGCCTTCTTGCCTTTTGATTCCTCGGATTTACCAAAACCAAACATGTCCCACCAGCCTAAATCAATTTCAGAGTCATGATACTGAAACAATATTATCCTGCAAAATGAACATAAACTAACTCAAATTAGTTCAGCTCTGTTAGTGTTCAACCATATTACTAACCATGCAGCAATAAACCAATGTGTTCTGTCCTAAACAGGAATACTTTGAATAGATGCTTATAAAAGGTAATTTATCTTACCTCAACAAGGAAACGTGTAGCATCATGAAGCTGTACCAAAATATTGAACTTGGGAGGAGCATTGGCTTGCATCTACTGTAACAGAATCTGTACCAAAATATCAAGCAAATTCAAACCATATCATAGGTCCAATCTGCATAAAGGGGCATCGAGAGAGATCAAGAAGGGAAGGACCGAATAGCCCACCATGGTGAAGCCACAGCCTGTAGCCGAATGGCTGCCTCCACCTTGACACGGTCATGGCCGCACATATGGCATCACCAATTTACCATTTCAAAGGTAAGCCGCCGAGCTCCGTGCTCTAAAAGATTTAACAGACCGAATACATCAAATATGCTTCAAACTCAAGCACTACCAGAAATGAGCAGCTCTTAAAGATGGTTGTACGCATCAGTTTGACCCAACAAAGTCATGAACATATATGCTGAGTTCTCACCATCATATCATCAAACTGGAGATGATACCAAGCTCTGATGCTATACTCAACCGTCTTGCAGAGCTTCAAGAATTCATCATGCGAGGCAACTTATTTAACTTGATATTGGTGAAAACCAAGGCCTGCAAAATGGAAAAGGGTAACATCAAATTTTGGCAGGCCTACAAAATGGAATGGATATTGATAGTACTATCTTAAATTTTTCTCTGCTAGTAACTCATATCAAAGGATTCAAAACTTATGTCAATTCCAGATATTTGAATGAATTTAAGAAAAATATTACACAACTTTCTTTAGACAATATACACCACGTACATTTCATAGGTTAGAGCAATACCTGTTTGTTTCTGGCTGGAGAACAATCTGAAACAATCAGTACCTGAACACCGAGGACTAAGATTTCAGAATAAGATCAATAATCTGTAGCTCCAACCAAAAGGTTTGTGAGCAAATTACATGCTGTAAATGTGGCGCAACAGATCATTAAAATGTCAAATACATCAGTACAATACTTAATCCCCACAAAATAATGAGATGGGAAGAAGAGCATATAGGAAGAAATAAATAGTGGGGTTGCTCTAACAAGACTCCATTTTTTTATTAGGCAACCAGAAGCATACATAACCCACTGATACTCGAACTACATTATATACAAAAGGTGTATTGATATTTTCCTTTTAAGATATTTATGAATAGCAGTGTCCACGAAAAGAATGGTAATAGCACATCCTAAAAGGTCGCCTTACATTAGTAACTGACAATACACCAAAACAACATTGTTCAATCTATATCCACAATCTAATCAAACACATGAAACCTAATCCTCAAGGTGTAAATACATAAACATACAATAAATAAGAAACCTTTTGGAGCTGCAAAAGAATCAGTAAACGGAAAATTTAAGCCACAGCACAGGTGTTCGCTCTGCTCACCTTGTAGGGGATCCAATGGCCGTTGATGCCGTAGGAGACCAGACATCATCACTGAGTGTGTCATAAACCAGAGTCACAAAACTTGAGGAAGATCAAGCAGCGAACTGGCAAAGGGGAGAGGGGCGATGTTCAAGTTGCAGAACTGAAGGAAGCTAATGCCACGGGAACCTGCATGTCGATAATCTGAGAATTTATCAACCTAATGCAAATTTTGGGTGTAAACGCATATCTAATATGTAGATGAACTGATGCTTTGGTACACTATATTTTTCTTCTTTTGCTTCGTTGTCTTTCCCTACCTGAATAGAGCAGCAAGGACTCCCTACATCCTAATAAATAGTTTCATGACTATTAGTTGTAAATTAACATGAACCATAGATGCACCTTCCAAATCACCAAATGGGCTTGTTTAAACATTCTAAAAGGAGATAAAACAGATAATTATTAGGTGGAAAATTTGCCATGTTACCAAATGGGCGTGTGGGCATAATGAGGACCTTGGCAGTGGCCGAGGCTTTCCTCCTCTGTCCGCAGCCTGATGCTGCTTTCTGTCACCGAGCAACCGCACAAACCAGCGCCAAACAAAGAGCCGCCGTCCATGGATCTCACGGAGCAGCACCATCACGCAGACCGCGCCCTCGCTGGCTCACGCATCGTCTGATCTGTGGACAGAGAGAGGAAGTGAGAGAGAGACGTGGGAGAGGGGACCTGTGTTGAGAGGAAGAGGGAGGAGCTTACCCATGGAGGAGCCCGCCCTTGCTCGCCTCCTTTGACGCTCTGCTCGAATCCTTGCCCCATCATCGCATCTCCTTCTCGGTCCATAAATTCGGAAGGGATTGGCTGTGTGCCGCCGGCGCCCTTGCTCGCATCCCTCTCGATTCACACATGTCGGACGAGGAAGAGGCGGTGCAGATTGGGAGACGCGGTGACGGCCGGCGGCGCGCCCCCCCCAGCCAAGCACCGCTCCATGGACTCCTGTGTCCGCCGTCGTTTCCTCGACCGCCAGATGCGCTGGCGCCGCATCGAAGAGGCCGCCCTGCTGCCGCCGCTGGAGGGCGACGACCGGCGCGGGGCGAGGAGCCGCTCATCCTCCGCCTCGCCGCCGCTATGCTCCAGCGCCTCTTCCCGCGGCCATCCTCCAGCGCCTCTTCCATGGAGGCGACCTTGGAGGCACGGCGGCGATGCAGCAGCAGGAGAGGTAGCGGTGGAGGAGGAGGAAGCGCACGGCGGCGGTGGAGCTCGCGGAAGGATGAGAGTGGATTGGGGGAGACGTAGACGCGAGGGAAGGAGAAGGAGGAGCAGGCCCATGGCGGCGGCAGTGCGGGGGAGGAGCGAGAGCACGGGGCGAGAGTGGGGATTGGGCGAGGAGGCGCGGGGCTCGAGCGGGGATTGGTGGGGAAGGGAGCGAGCGCGGGTTGGGCTAGGTTTCACCGTCCGCTCTCGCTGCTTGCCCTCCGCTGCGAAAAGAAAGTGCGACGCGGGCGCTGTGCTGCAGGTGGGCCCGGTCCGGTGGAGACCCCACATGTCATCGACCTGCCGGGGGTGGCAGCGAGTGAAAAACGGAAATAACCACGATCCAACGGCCAGGGGTGAAAGGACGGTGCGGATGGAGGGCTGAGATAAGCTGCCTTCGAACAGTGCCAGGGGTGAGGACACGCTCAGGAAGTGGTTAACATTTAGGGTTTAGAATATATCCAGTACAACTTGCTTACAAAAGGAAAGAGAAATAAAATCCGACTTTTACGGACGGGTGCCGTATTAATCCGTGAATATTTATAGGCCAATATTATTGTTGAGGGAGTCCGTAGCCAAAAGGGCGATGGCGCACAGCGAAAGGTGGGGCCCAAACGCCACTTCGGCGCGATAGGAGCCACCTTGCCCCAGTGGGTGGTGCGCCAGCCATGTCTCATCGCCTAACATGCCTCCTTCCACAAGTCTTATGTTCTGATTTGAAACGGTTTCCTGATATTTTTCAGTTTTTTGAGGGTCCAAGAGATTTGTAGAATAAATACGTAAACGGAAGAGTCTTCTACCTTCGGCTGGTCAATAGCAGTTTATTACAAACAATTAGGAAAAAATGGTAAAATCAAGACATACGATACAAAACTTGATGTGCATGCGAGTGGCGTGGACGATTGAGTGAATAACAAACATGTTTTAACTATCTTTTCACATGCTATAAGGAGGAACAAATAAGATCACATTATATGTTTTTGTCTCTCCTCTACTGGCCATGTTGGGTTAAATTCCTTTGACATGTCATAGAAGTCAAACTGGAATTTGATTTTTTTAGTAAAATCCAATAGTACATGCATGAGAATAACAGCATGCATGATCAAGCTTCTTATAGGTGGATGAGTCTAGACGCATGAGAGAAACAATATGCATGCTCAAGTTTGTTAGACTACCCATAGTGGGAGTAACATAGCTAGTAACTTCAATGCCACGTAGGCAAGAAAGATGATGTGGCAAGTAATTAATTAGGAGAGACGAGGTTGGAGTAACATAGCTAGTTACCGGAACATCACATATACCAATGCAATGTGAGTCTACAACCTAATTAATAAAGAGTTGCATGACACCACACTTATACTACCCACTATAGAGGTAGTAACATAAACTAGTAACATGTGCATGTTACTACTTTATGTTACTCCCCACTATGAGTAGTCTTAGAAATTGATGAGTCACATATTAAATAGGCATGAATTGCATGACATAGGTGACAGCTACTTGTATAAATATTTGCATTGAGGTGCGAGGGGAAAGTATGTAGCCTAACACGACCAATGGGAAGTGCCTCCTGATCTCCAAAGTTAGTAGTGTTTCTTCCGTTATAAATAAGGTAGGAGGGTTAGACAAATTAGAATATGTGAGACATTGGACGAATAACAAAGTTGTAAGTACAAGGAAGACATTGACTTGAACACAATGCATAAAATTGTGCGAGGACGTCGTCGGTGTTGAGGCGGGCGTTAATGAGTGGACGTCGCCGCCGATGAGAGGAGGTAGAGATGGAGAGGAGGCGGGGAGGGAGCGTGAGGTTGCGGTAATGTTAGTGTCGCAGTGGATGAGTGACTGAATCAACGGTGACAGGTGGGGGAGTGTGAGGTTGCGGCCGGTGCCGAGTGTGCATGAGCTCATGGATACACCCACGTGGAAGATGGAGACAGTTCGGTCACTGATCGAATTTTTACCGTACAGGATCCGCGTGACGTAGTAGTCACCGAACGACAGATGAAGCACATGCATGTCGGAGGCTCGTGCAGTCGCGGTGCGAAGCGTTATTGGCGGCGCCCGTGCCATTGGTGTTCATGTGTCGTTCATGAAAAAGTTGTGGCTGTGGTGTTTGGCATTGTCCCTGTGACGTCCCAAAATCGGTATCATGCAGATTTCAGCGATCCCGCCAAAACCCGCATAATAGCGATCTTAGGACGCCCACCAGACTTAACGTGCACGCCGAAACATGCACGCTATGTGGGTGGAATTGTGATAACATTACAACAGTTCACGAAAGAAACCGCAACAACAACAGAAAGAGATATATATATATATATATATATATATATATATATATATATATACAAGAACGACTCAAACGAGTCAGGATACAACTGATACAATACAAAAATACAAATCACAGCGAAAGCAAAACTAGTGTCCGACTATGGACAAGATACAAATTGGACTAAGAGTCCTGAAGATAACGATGGCATCCATATCTCTGCCCAGGCCGAGCCGGAGGGATTCCCAAGCTAACGTTGTCGGACTTCAAACCTGTTGACTGTTCAGTGCAAAACAACTCAAAAGATGGGTCAGGTAATGGAATTTACCTGGCAAGCAAAGCACACTTGGAAGTTGGAACCAATACAAATGCTCCCAAAATGAAAGGATTGGTGTATTGAAGCAGCAGCACTAAGCCATCTACAGAAGACACGCTATAACTTTCGTCTAAAAGATAGGGATGAGAACGAGCAGGGGACCAACTAGATGCTAACACCAAACAATACCCAGTCGATTATCACTCACTCGCTTAACCCACGAGTAAGCAATCCAAAGGCACTCACACGGCGAAGCAAGTTTAATAACTATCATTACTACATGTAAGTTGCCTAATCTTGTTAGCCAACATGTTCACCAAGTTGTACATAACCACGTACACGGCTTATCGATAAGATTTAACCCTGCAGGGGTGCACTATTGTTTAACCACACACATCAAATTGCCGCGGAAGCGATCGACACAACCTTTCACTTCTCTACAGCCAAGTCCAGGAAACCGCCTAGCTAGGTTGGAACCGCATCATAAGTCCGGCCGAAGCTCTGAGGCGGACCTAACAGTTTGCGACTACGCACTAGGGTTAAAGAGCTAGGTTTTGCTGGCTTGGAGGAGGGCAGCAGGTGGTGGTGGTGGTCACGGCGGGAGGTAACGCTTCCTGTGTGACTACTTCTTTTGGAGAAGACGACAAAGAAGGAGCGAGAGAGGTGGGCTGGGCCAAGCTGGGCTGGGCCGAAAGGAGGCAGGGGCTAGATTAAGAGTTCCAGATTTTTTTTCAATTACCAGAATTTTGGCAATTAGCAAAAGATAAAAGAAAGAGAAAGAGATAGGTAAAAGATATAGACAAGAGGGAAAATAAAATAGGGAAGAGACGAAAAAAGAGAGGCAAGGCTTTTTACAAAATAATTTACAAAACTTAATTTTGATTTGAAATAGTTTTGCAATTATTCCAAAATACTTAGTTTGGGAGTTTTATTTAAAATAGCAAGAGAGAGAGAGAGAGAGATTTATTATTTGCAAAACAAAATTAGGTTTGCACAAAATAATAATTGGATTTATTTATCAAAACATGCGTGATATAATGCATGATGCCATGATGATGCAAAAAAGAAAAACAAACAAATCTAATTGGGAAAAAAAAATCCCGGGGCGTTACAGTCCCCAACGCGGTGCCGACGCCAGCGAGGACGCTGCAGAGAAGGCAGAGCTGGAGAGACTGGGTTGCCATGCTGAGGACGCTGGAGAGGAGACGAGAGTGGATCTTGTTTTTAAAAACCATCATGAAACTTGTTTGCTAAAAACAAATGAGGGAACTAGAAAACTATAATGTTTGAATTCCAGCGATCTTTTGTTCAAGTAATATGTCATAGAAAAGCATATAATTTTCGTAGAAGAAATTCGTCAAATGGCCAATACATTTCTTGTGGGCTTACAAACTCATTGGAGGGTCGCTAAATGTTCTCACCTAACATTTAAAATGTAACCTTCCCTATGATCCCTACTACTCGCAGTCATCCGCCGTCCTCGGCCCGTCGACACCCCCTCCAAAGTGCTGCCCTCGGGAAAGTCAGTGCCTTTCGTCGTAGGACTATCTTGCTGTGAATCTTATTCCCTATCGTCGTCATCGATGGCGAGAGTCCATTGAACACCATGCCATTGCGGTGTCGCGAAATTCCATCGATCTTATCATTTGAAATCTCGTAACAATTATCGTGTCCCTATTGTTTTCCTTCCAATTTGTCTTATTGTATGCATTGTGACTGCTGTACCGAGCTTGTCGTTCATATTTCTCCTTGTGCCCACTGCAACACATATACATACGTGAAAGTCACGCACATTTTGACCTTATCACACCAGTGCATCCTAAAATTTGGACCCTCCATTGTTGTAGGTATTGTGTTGGCGGTGGGTGGCGACGAAGCGGTCTAGAGACAAGAGGGTGAAAATTGGTGGGAAAACATCTGTTGTGTGTGCAGGTAGCATCTGATGATATACTAGGTGTGGTGAGTAGGACAATGCATGCGGTTCTTCTCTTGTGCATACACGGAAGGAAACTGAAACTAAAATCTGCAACTAGTTATACCCGCACCCTTTGTAAGATGTCACACTTTCGAGTTTTCAAAAAGCATGAAATAAATCATGGGAATATGATAATGGGCATATCATAATGGGGTGTGGGTGCAACTAGTTGCGAAATATCCACATTCCAAGGAAACCTGCTACATGAAATGCTATTTTAGAGCCTACTTACTTTACATGATTCTGAAAAAGTGAATTTTGGTTGTACCATAGAAAATTTACATAAACTTTCTTAACGGATAAAGTGGATGCCGTAGTAGAAACAAAATAAATTACCGTAGGCTTGACTCGTAAAATTTTCCTTCTGGAGTTGCATGTAAAATGGACGATAGGAAAATCTATATAGTTTTCAATTATATAAATCAAACAAGTCATATTTAAAAGGATATAATCTTCCAAATTCTTGTACTCCCTCTGTCCCAAAAATGTAACAGGACGGTATTCACGAACTCGGCGCTACCTGTTGTGGATGTGGTGCGTTCGTGAGGTTTGAGATTGAGACGAGGGCATATGCCTTCAAAGATGACACCGGTGACCGTGGCGCGTTGATGAACCTTATATTCGGATTCTTTTTCTTTTTGGCCTTCCTGGCCTTTTTTCTCTCCCTCTTTTCAGACCGCCCCCCCCACCCCCTAAAAAGGATTTCCTTTCTATCTAATCGAATGGCAGAGCGCCTACCGTAACCCTAAAAAAAAGTAAGGCGTGCATTATTTTGCATATGGTTTAATGCCTGCCTTTGACCACTAATTATATTAAAGTAATCCAACTTTTTACTTTATTTTGTTACTTTTTCTCTATTGTATTTTCTTTTACATATTTCTACCGCTACTTTCAACAACTAGTAGAAACAGGAAAAAGAAAGAAGCAAACAACTAGTAGAAACTGGAAAAAGAAATAAGCAAACAACTAGTAATAAATAGGAAACACTTTTGGAGAGAGGTGTTTTGCGTCCCGAGTTTAAGTGATCTCGGTATTTTTTTAAACTTAGAAAATGACATTTTTGAAGTTTCAAAAAGTTTTTCAAAAATTACGTGGATATGTACACATGTGATCACCATATCTGCCGAGCTTTACCAGATAATATGTTATATTGTAGGCCACACAAAAATCATGAAATGAAAAGGCAAAATAGAACTTATTTTAACTTCCAACATTTTTCTCTTTTGTGCAGATCACAAATGAAAAGATATTTTATGGAAAAAATTCGCATGTACTAGACATGTATATGCACTTGTATGTTTTTTCTCGAAATTTTTTGAGACATAAAAAAATGAACTTTTCCAATTAACAAAAAAAAAACAGGATCACTAAATCGAGCTCGAGAGCTGCTAGTGATTTTCGACACTTTTGTGGCTATTTAGTACTCACCTCGTCACATATTGGTTGTAATAAAAATGTATATTATGGTACGCGGGAGTAGTTAATTAAGGAGCTTGCAAAAGTTGGGGAAGTCTAGATGTCTCGCAAAAGTTTTAGTATTGTTGATTCGTGCACCAACCAGAGACATGCTCTCAAAATATGGCGAACACCTTTTGTTATTTTGCTAAAGGAAAAGCTGAGATCGTAGCCACCATGGTTTGTTCAACGAGTCTTGGCCGTCGATTATTAGTCAAATTAATCGCAACTAGTAGCTAATCTATGATTAGGCACCGTAGACCGTATCGGTGCATATCGCGCAAAATGGGTTGGTAATCGAGCTGAAGCATCCTCCCTGGTTAGTGCTAGTGGGCATCAGACGAGCACATAGTTCAAAAAAGGGGGAAACAGAGGTAGATTAGGATCGACGCAGAGCATCAATCGATAGAGTCAATACTAATCTTTGATCGTGGACCAGCTTCGATTGTTTAACTAGCCCAAATTGTAGACAGTTTATGTTTGGTGAGTCCCACTGGAAATGATCCAAAGAATATCACTGTTCAATTCAAAGTTTGACAGTGCGACTCCCCTCCCCGTCCCTTTGCCAGGCCGGCCGAAGAATCTGGCCTGCCGGCGGACAAGACGATGGCTGTTATAGGAACGACGGATGCTGCTGTGCCGGTTTGTCGTCGGTGGCTTACCTCGTCGCCGGTCACGAACTTGCAAGCAGTAGAGTCTTGGTCTAGAAAGTTAGCATCTGACGATAGAATAGATTCGCTGCACTGCAAGTGCAAGGGATAGACGTCGCCATCTTTTCTCCTTAGTTTGCACGCTCGCCATCGACATGGTGACCCGTGCACTCAACATGGTGAAAACAACCGGCGGTAAACAAAGCAACGTGCACAGAACCGAACTGTGGAAATATCGGTCCCACTAGCTCGTTTTCACCTTTTCCAACCATATTTTCTTCTCTCTAAGATTCTATAATTTCTGTCTGAACGGTATACACGAAAAGAACATGATCCTGTCTTTTTTTTTTCTTTCACACGGGTGTGTGACACTGTATTATTCGTGATCTTCTTCAGGTATCTTTATGTTCTCGTCGGCTCAGCTATGCATGCATCCTCCAAAAAGAAGTTTGCATTTTCCCCGTGAACCAGCGGAAGTCTTACATAAATCTCACTTTCACACAAAAGGCCGCTTGAGAAAAATAGTCGGGAGCCAGGCAAATTCCCAACTACACGAGGAATCATATCTCCCATCAAATAAAAACCAGATCACACGAAATCTTTTTGCGACGATGTTAAGATAAACAACTCAACTGTAGTGGTAGCAGTTAACGACATGGATGTGTTGCTTGATCTACAAATCTGGCGTGTGCAGTGCCAAGGAAGGTGAGGTCGGTACGGTACCAAATGAGTCACGGACGTGATGACTGGCAATGGCGAGAAAATTTAAGGATCTTTCTTTTTCGCCTTGGGACGATCACCTGCTCCACCAATCTAGCTGAACCTGCCAGTAGGTGATAGTTCGTCTCAGGGTGGTCCAGCCACCATTGTAAATCTAGGCAAGGATTTAGCTTGATTGGAATCATGTACTACCAAATATCCCCGCATATTTCTCTATGGCCGTTGCAATGTCATAATGTTATCGGCACTTTAGCCCTGACATTCATTTTGGGAGAACTCTCGAGCATCTCTAGCAGTCCACAATATTTTGAGTCTCTAAAAACATTTTTGGGACTGGACAGAGTTTTTTTTTAAGATTGAGGAGATGTCTTTTCTAGCAAAGTCGCTAAAACTGGATCTCTAAAACCAGTTTGAGGAGATGTACTTCGCAGTTCGCACATACACCCCCAAGTAATATAATATGATCGCAATACCACACATGACTAAACATAATGAAACCGTAGCATAGTTCAACATCATCACAAGCCGAAGTGCATAGTTCAAACCAAAAGCGGAGTTCAAACAAGACCAAAAATAATAATCAAGCAACAGAGCCGCCGTTGTCATGGTCGCCTGCCATGGAGCTTGAGCAGGCACTGCCACCATCTCTATCACCGTCACCACCACCGCAGCCGCCACTACCTACATCACCTGCACCGAAGCCGGCAACCCCACCATGACTACCACCAAAGCTGCCTTCTCCCATGCCACTCATGTCGACACCGTCACCACCACCGTAGCCTTCACCACCACGGAAGCCGACACCACAGTGGCGGAGCCACAGTTGAGCGGTGTAGTCATTTGACTACACAGATTTTTTTGTAATATAAGCGGATTCCATGTAAAAAATAATAAAAATTAATATAAATAGGCATAGCTGACTACACAATTATGCATTGACTACACATAGTTGAAGTTCTGGCTCCTCCACTGCGACACCACCACCGTAGCTACCGCGGAATGCACCACCGTCGAAGCCCATGAATCCTCCCAATTGTCTTGATGCTAGGCCTTGATCATACATGAACAAGAAGTATGCTTTTACCTTGTAATCTAGCCCCATTGGTTTCATAAACATGAGCTTTTGATATTTCTTGTTCTTCAACCTCTCTCATCAATGGCAATCCGGCGCTCCTCCATCACGACTCAACGGTCAAACATGGCTACCCTACACTCTTCGGAGGCAGCTCGACGCTCCTCCATTTCCTTAAGCGCCATCCACTTCATAGTCTTGTATTCTTTCTTCTTCGTCGCAAGCGTCTTCCTCATTCACACCGAATTATGAAATGATTCCTAATATGAAGCTCTGCTCCTTTGTTCAACTTGTCTTTCCCCGCCTTACTCCCCGACAACCTCTTCTTGGTAGTTGGAGTTGCGCTTCTCTTTCCATCATCATCATCGCCACTCTCATCGTAGTTAGTAGCCACATTATCATCCGCCGACGAGGAGGAGTGGCTATACTTGCTCTTCTTCACCGCTGCATCCTCGCTAATTTTTCACTTATGGGCATGCTCAAGCAATTTACAATAGTGGTGCAAAACAAATGGCTTCCTTAAGTTGCCACTTGTGCTTGGTCATTTGCCTATAGTATTGTTGAACAAGTTTGAACTGCAACAAAAGAAGAACAAGTGTAGAATGCAAATTTCGACTAGACTAATTAATGTAGAATGCAAATTTAAAACACAAGACAACAAGAATAGTGCAAGTTACACCTTATCTTTGTCATTTGCTCTACTTGGATTGAGACGCTTGACTTGCGTCCATGTCGATGACCACTTTGTGCATATTTTGGAAATTGTGTGAAACCTAGGTGCTTTAAACCCCAATCGTTTGGAGCATCAAAATAATTATTCACAAATGTCACACAACTAATATTTTTTCAATATAAATTACATGTACATTTACAACATGGACATACACATGTGTTAATCTTGTATTTTCTTTAACATTAGAAACATCCCAAATACCCAGTAATTTTTTTATAGAAAAAATGATTTCTTTTGCCAAAGTATAAGTTGGTGTCTTTTATGTTAAGTTAAACCAAAGTTATGTCATGAGAAAAAAAGTCGGTGATACAAAAAAAGCTATTCTTGGAGCATCGTTTTTTTGTTCACAAGCCATAAAACTTATGTTTTGCCATTAAAATTTACATGTATAGTTTGTGTTTTCTTTGACATTAGAGAATTATGAGCATGGCTATGCGTACGATGAATTTCGTACAGTCTGCATCCGATGCAATCTCCGTAGTAGGGCTGCTTGATTCCGACGGTTTGAGCAAGGTAACGGACAAAAGTCGTATGGTTTCGTTTGTACGTGAATCAATTCCGAAAAATTATTTCACATGGGAGTGCATGCTCTTGGAAGTCGATTTGAAATCCGATCTTGGTGGTATATAGAGAACTGAGCTCATATCAAAGACATGCAGGAAGTTCTCTCATTCTCTAGGAGAGCACATTGTTATCCACAATCTCAATTAACCAGCTCAACAGCCACTAATCACGTGATATTCTAACAAGCACATGCTGCCATTTATAATACAACAAGCCTTGCAAGTTGCTAGTTAAACGGTATGGCTAGATGTGGACATAATTTCTTTTCTCATTGTTAGAGAAGATAATGACGTAAGGTGACACTTCATTGCTGACGTGATGGGTGGATGGATAGATTAAGTATAGAATTGGTTATCCCTTGAATGGTTGGATGGGCAAATAGTGCATTTTTTCAGAGCTAAAATGGAACATAATGAAATCGATATGACATTTTCTTATATTTTTTCCAAAGCGGAACAGAGTATGCATTGGTTCTGTCTGATCTGTTTGTGATGAACGAGATACTCTGATAGCTGATGAGCGTTCAGTCAGTGGCCACTAATCAATCATTTCACCTCCGCCACCGAAGCGCCTGTCCCGGTGTCCCCCACGCCCGACGACCGACGACTCGCTGACTCGCCGGCGAGCACCTTTTCACACGTATATCAGCCTTGCTCCACTCGTCACTCCCATCCCACCTCAGCTCACTACCTCACCTCACCGCCGACGAAAAATAATGTCGAGCACCTATCCACCCTTCCCCCTTGTACTCCTCCTCGGCGTCCTCCTGCTAGCCGGCCAATCCACCTCCCAGCCACAGCCCACCTCCGGCGACCAGGCCACCCTCCTAGCCATCAAGAAGGACTGGGGAAACCCGCCGCAGCTCGCGTCGTGGGACCCCGTCGCCCACGCCGACCACTGCAGAAACTGGACCGGCGTCGCCTGCGAGGGCGCTGCCGGCGCCGTGACGGGGATATCCTTGCGGAGCCTGAACATTACCGGCGGGGTGCCGGCGTCCGTGTGCGACCTGAAGAGTCTGACCCGCCTCGACCTCTCCTACAACAACCTCACCGGCGGCTTCCCCGGCGCGGCGGCGCTCTACGCTTGCTCCAAGCTCCGGTTCCTCGACCTCTCCAATAACCTCTTCGACGGGGTCCTTCCTGATGACATCAACGGCCTATCGCGGGAGATGGAGCACCTTAACCTGTCAAGCAACCACTTCAGTGGCGCCGTGCCGGCGGCGGTGGCCGGGCTGCCGGCGCTGAAGTCGCTGCTCCTCGACACCAACCAGTTCACCGGGGCGTACCCGGCGGCCAACATAAGCAGGCTCGCTGGGCTCGAGCAGCTGACGCTCGCGGTCAACCCGTTCGCGTCGACGCCGGCGCCGCCCGAGTTCTCCAGGCTGACCAACCTGAGCTACCTCTGGATGTCCGGCATGAACATGACCGGCGAAATCCCGGAGGCGTACTCGAGCCTAACGAAGCTCACGCTGATCTCCATGACGGGGAACATGCTCACCGGCCAGATCCCGGGTGGGTCTTGCAGCACCCCAAGCTCGAGCGCGTGTACCTCTTCGGCAATGGACTCACCGGCGAGCTGCCGCGCAAGATTACAGCGGTAAATTTGGTAGAGCTTGATCTGTCGTCGAACCAGCTCACCGGAGTGATACCCCAAGACATTGGCAACCTCAAGAACCTGAGCCTCTTGTTCCTGTACACCAACCAGCTCACCGGCGCCATTCCGGCAAGTATCGCGATGCTCCCCAAACTCAAGGACATCAGGATATTTGATAACAAGCTCTCCGGCGAGCTCCCGCCGGATCTCGGGAAGCACTCGCCGCTGGGGAACCTTGAGGTGTGCAACAACAACCTCTCCGGCCCTCTCCCGAGTCACTTTGCGCCAATGGGAAACTCTTCGACATCGTCGCCTTCAACAACAGCTTCTCCGGCGAGCTCCAAAGAACCTCGGCGACTGTGTCCTGCTGAACAACCTCATGCTCTACAACAACCGCTTTCCGGCAAGTTCCCGGCGAAGATATGGTCATTTCCGCAGTTGACCACCGTGATGATACATAACAATGGTTTCACCGGGCTCTGCCGGCCATGATATCTGAGAACATCTCGAGGATCGAGATGGGGAAAACAAGTTTTCTGGCTCCTTACCAACATCGGCAATTGGGATGCGCGTGTTCAAGGCGGAGAACAACCTGCTGTCCGGCGAGCTACCGGTCAACATGAGCAAGTTTGCCAACCTTACTGATTTGTCAATGTCAGGCAACCAGCTAACTGGTTCCATACCGACATCAGTGAACTTGCTACAGAAGCTCAATTCTCTCAACCTGAGTGACAATCGGATGTCTGGCGCAATACCACCTTCGAGCATCGGGTTGCTTCTATCCGTGACTCTCCTTGATTTGTCCGGCAATGAATTCACAGGTGACATACCCCAGACTTCAGCAATCTGAACATCAATGTGCTCAACATGTCGTCAAACCAGCTCACCGGCGAGGTACCGCTCTCGCTGCAGAGCGCGGCATACGAAAGCAGCTTCCTCGGCAATCGTGGGCTCTGTGCTAGGAAGCACTCGGGGATAAACCTCCCGACATGCGGCACCGGCAAGGCTCGTGACGAGCTCTCGATGGGCTTGATCATCCTCTTCTCCATGCTTGCTGGCATTATCCTCGTCGGCTGTGTGGGCATCGCATGTCTGCTCTTTCGGCGACGGAAGGAGAGGCAAGACGTGACCGACTGGAAGATGACGCAGTTCACCCAGCTGGGCTTCACCGAGTCTGACGTGCTCAACAACATCCGTGAAGAGAATGTCATCGGCAGCGGTGGGTCGGGGAAGGTGTACCGCATCCACCTCCCTTCCCGTGGAGGTGGTGGTGACGAGGAGCACGGTAGCGACAGGATGGTGGCCGTGAAGAAGATAGGAACACGCGGAAGATGGACGCGAAGCTCGACAAGGAGTTTGAGTCGGAGGTGAAGGTGCTGGGCAATATCCGGCACAACAACATCGTCAAGCTGCTCTGCTGCATCTCCGGTACTGACGTCAAGCTGCTCGTCTACGAGTACATGGAGAACGGAAGCCTCGACCGCTGGCTGCATCACCGTGAGCGCGAGGGCGCGCCCGCACCGCTGGACTGGCCGACGAGGCTGGCCATCGCAATCGATTCCGCCAAGGGACTCAGCTACATGCACCATGACTGCGCGCAATCAATCGTGCACCGGGATGTCAAGTCCAGCAACATCTTGCTTGACCCGGAGTTCCATGCCAAGATCGCCGACTTCGGGCTTGCCAGGATGCTTGTCAAGTCGGGCGAGCCAGAGTCCGTGTCAGCCATCGGTGGCACGTTTGGGTACATAGCTCCAGGTGAGAATCCCAAATTCAGTTCTTGATTAAGTTGCCATCTCTCAACTTGTGAAAATTTATAATTAACCGGAGTGCTAATTGGGGGTGAACTTGTGCAGAATATGGTTGCACGCCAAGGGTGAACGAGAAGGTTGATGTGTACAGTTTTGGTGTGGTTCTGCTGGAGCTGACGACCGGCAAGGTGGCGAACGACGATGGCGCTGATTTCTGCCTGGCGGAGTGGGCGTGGCGTCGGTACCAAAAAGGCCCTCCGTTCAACGACGTCGTCGACGAGCATATCTGTGACCCGGCCTACATGCCAGACGTCCTGGCAGTCTTCACCCTCGGCGTGTTCTGCACGGGGGAGAACCCGCCTACAGACCGTCCATGAAGGAGGTCATGCACCACCTATCCGGTGCGACCGGATGTCCGCCGAGGCACAGGCGTACCAGCTTGACTACTGCGACGGTGGCGCGCCGCTCCTCGAGGTGAAGAAGGGCAGCAGGAGAAGGGATGTCTCGGACTCCGGCAGGTGGGATGATGACAGCGAGGATAGCGGGAACTTTGTGGTGCACGCAGTTTAGCAGAGACATGGAGAGCAGTTCAGGTGCACACTAGCACTAGAGAGTGCGTAGCTGTCAGTTAGCTAAAGCTCGTCCATGGAGAATTGGAGATACTCGAGCTAGTAGCAGTAGTACATAGTTATGCATCTTGAATGTAGCTGTAGTGCAGTACATTAAGGTGAACGAAGGATGTAACCCTGTAAACTGTAGTACTAGTATACTATATCATAATAAGCCGATCCCCGGAAAGGCCAGAACAGTTCTTGGGGTTATCTGGACCGGCATCGAAGTGGTTGTTTTGTTGAACCGAGCGCCGGTGCATGTATCTTCTTTGGCTGCAACTGCAAGCCTGAAACATCACGTGAATCCAGCGGTTTTGAGTGTGAAGTGATCACGCCGATGGCAGCCAAATTCCCCACTCAGCAAACACGGCTCGGCTAGCACGTAACGTCAGATACAACGAAATTCAGAGTTGCATCTGAGATGTCTGAAATTTGGGCACCGTTTGGGATGTAGCTAGTTCATTCAGGAAACAAGGTAGAGAGCCCGGTCTTTGGGAAGGCCAGTGAATGGGCGGCTTGGACCAGCGTAGCCATGGTGCATGCGTGACACAGAAGCGAATTCGTGTTGTGATTGGCGATGACTGTGACATGGCGCCGTTCCTTTCAGAGTGGGAAGGTTTGGCCTGCACAGCACTAGGAACAAATCTGGTGGCCCTCACGAACGACTGTGCGGCAGTGGAAGATGCAAGGCGACCGTGTCGTCAAACTGCTTTGGATTATCCTGCACTGGCCGCCTGAGTTGCAGTGTATTCAGGCTTGTAATATGGTTTAGTTGCCATCCAAACTATTGCCCATAATGTGAAAAAATATATCTACTGGTGCTGTCAGTTAAATTCAAGGGAGGTGGAGACTTGGCAATAACAAAGGACAAGATTAATACCATGGTGGGTCGTGATGGTGATATTTGGATATATGTAACTGGAAAATCTGATGTCCAAAATGATCACTCAAGAACCTAATATGAATTAATGCCAGAAGAAAAGAAAACTGGTTTGGCATATCTTTTTGTGCTGGAAGAATCAACTCACCAATGAATCTGAAGACATATAAATATAAAATTAGAATTAACTGCTCGGGTATTCAGGTGAACATGCTTTATGCTGGAGACCTTCATAGCTCATATTTACCTACAAACCGAGAAATGCCCAACAGTTTCCAGTGATTTTTCACTCCATAACAAGCCTTTTCCATTGACAGATACAATATCCCACACATTACCTGTATCGGAGATAAAGGATGTACCAAAACCCAGCAGTCTTCACATAATCGTGAATGAAGTGGAAGAAACTTATGTCGGCCTGAACTAGATGAATCAGCCAGTCTGGAACCACAGAAGGTAAATGATATGCTTTAGTCGATGGCATGCAAGGTGAGCTGCATTAATTTGCTGAAATCTTAAGTATGATCAGGAAAAATTGGCAACAACTAACAACGATGGAAAACAATGTCAAGTTGGCGAAGTACCTTCTGGAGTAAGAACACCTCTTTCGAATACTAGCTTATGCATATGAAACAGACCAAACGGTACTTAATCTAAGTAAGAATAAGAACGATAGCAGAAATCTAGGCATACGGATATAATGGTGGTCTAATAGACTCCCAGGAATTTTTTCGAGAATACGCGGGAGATCTGTGTATCTTTGTATTAAGCTTATAGGAAACAGGAACAGAGTCGATTACACGCCTGCAAAGGAAAGGTAGAAAATACCACACCACCGGGCCGCCACTTTGGGCGGAGACCGCTACGGCATCAGCTACTCTACATCTCGCGTAGGTCCACGTCTACAAGCAACCCAACACCGCCACTCGTCAGCTGCGGCGTCGGTAACCCTCCCTACGAGGCATGCCTTGTCGTCGAACGCCCTTGCGTTGCGTTCTAGCCAGAGCGCCATGATGCCGAGCGCGATCAGCGAATTGGCTGCTCTCCGAGCAGAGGACTGCATTGTATCAACCGCCTCCGGCCACCAATCCTTGAGGCAGGTTTGGGGAAATTTAACTAGATCAGTAACAGATTCATGAACTGATAGTCTGAACTTAAAGGTGTATTTGTAGGCCGAGCACTGCACATGACTCTGAAAATAACATATTCACATAAGAAGAATAAATTTATATGTTTCAGATGTCATTATTAAACCGGTTCCTCCTAGGAGCATATAACATAATAGGGGTTAAATAAATTTAAAGAACCTACATAGGCCGCACCTTTTGTACCCTAATAAAACTATCTAAGATGGCAGCCACCCTGAGAGCTTGGAAATTCTTTCATCTCTAGAAGTTCTGAGTCTATAGGTGGTTAGAATTGCGCTAGATTCAAATTTTATTGTTATAAATAAAAGTTTAAAATGAGCTTTTAGATATCATGCACAATGGCAGGCCACAGCCATGATTCAATCTGCAATGTTTGTAAGTATCCAAAGGACAAATGCGCTGAGGATTTCTCATTTGACTCTATCAATGAACTCACAATATCAGATCAATTGAATACTAGCATGGTAAGGCGTAACATTTATGCGCAGCGAACATGAAAGCCAATTGTCATACCCCAAGCTTCCAACTTAGGAAAAGCATATAGCCTCTACAGCTGTGGCGCAAGAAGCTTCTCATCATGAAGAAGACACTCGGTGCAAAAGTTCATAATCTCTATCAAGGTCGGCGCGTTGTACTCGAAATATGAAGACAAAGCCTCACGAGCACACGCCAAGGGAAGCATTAGATATGAGAGAAACACTTCGAGAGGTTGAAATAAGTACTGGCTAGCAAAAGGTTGAAAGAAAAAATACAAGACATAAGAAAACTTACGTCATCAAACTTCCATCGAATACGATGATATCACCTAGAGCAAGGGTGCTTTCAAGTGAATATGGCAACTTATTTGTTAGGTGGGCTCTTGAAAAAAGAAAGCAATTTGGAGTTCAAATGTTTATTTCTATGGCTTGTTTTCCGTGGATTGGTTCCATGGAAAACAGTACGACTAAGAACAATTTTGTTCTGGAAATTCCTCAACACGGATAATTTATTTGAGGTCCATGAAACCTTTAGCATACTAATCTTAGTGGTGGTCTTCTTGCCTATTGAATGAAGTACCACCACCAAGATTAGTATGCTAAATGTTTCGATTCCTTCAACTAAATTATCCGTGATGGGGAATTCCCACACAAGATTGTTCACAGCGGCACTGTTTTCCATGGAACAAATCCACCGAAAACAAACAGGAGATATTGGCATTTGAGTTCCAAATTGATTTCTCCTCCAAGTGCCCACCTAACAAAGGAGGTTGTCCTATTCTTCTTGATAGTGCCATTGCTCTGCATCATATCATCGTATGCGATGAAGTTTTTTATGAGCTAAGTTTTCTTATGAGTTGTCATTTTTCTTCAGCGTTTTGCTAGTCAGTATTCATTTCAAGCTTTGGCAGTATTCTTCTCATATCGTGTGCTCTCGTGGCGAGGCTTTGGCTTCACCTTTTGAGGACAAAGCATGGACCTTGATAGTGATCATTAACTTTTTCACCAAGTATCTTCGTGGTGATGAGAATCTTCTTGTGTCATAGTTGTAGAGAACTAGAGATTATAGGTTTTTCCTAAGTTGGACGTTTTGGGTATGACAACTAGTTTTCATGTTTGCTGCGCGTAAATGTTGCAGCTTGCCATCCTAGTCTTGAATTCTTCCGATATTGTGAGTACATTGATTCAGCCAAATGAGAAGTCCTCGGGGCACTCGATATTTGGATATTTACAAACATTGCAGGTTGAATCCTGTTTGTGGTCTGTCATTGTGAATGATATCTACAAGCTCGTATAAAACTTCTATCTACAAGAATAATAATAATATTTGAATCTTGTGCAATTCTAAACACCCATAATAGCATGGGATCCGGTGTTTCCTGAATCAGAATACTGGGGCCGATGCATTCTGAACCACTGGGAATGAGCATTCAGTCTTGTAGATGCTAACAATATGATTGCTTTAAGTAGCACACATATGATAATGAGAAAATAAGCAAGCACATATTGTAACGGACTGATTTTTGGAGTTTTCAAAAACTTTTCTCTAAAAATGAGGACTAGAAATTTTTGTTTAATTAATTAAAGCTTAACTGGATTTTTCTTAAACATGAAGATTTAAAATGAATTTAGCATCAACTTGAATAAATCTTTTATTTTAATTTTCCTCCAAGTTGGATCGTATTTTATTGGCTTCATCATATTAAAATATCCTCTTTTGAATTTGATTTTGTTTTCATAAATTTGTTTCGTACTTTTCGGAGCTTTATCGCATTTTCTAGATTTTCCTAAAAAGGAAAATCTATTTCTTTTATCTCTTATTTCGTTCTATCTAAAATCCTAATCTGATTTGGTCCTCTAGCTAATCACATGTGTGTATATTTATGCTGCACATGCACGTATACACCACTATACTTAACTAGTACAGTATCCGTTGATTTGTTTCCTTCGTTGCTATTTCCTCATGTCCTTCTCTCTCTCTAAAATCCCATTGGACATATACATGTACACCAAGCTATGCCTGATTCTGATTGCACCTGTACGTAAGTATTACAGCATGCATCGATCGTTCCTTTCCTCGTGTATTTCTTCAGTTCCTTTTCCTGCCGATGCACTAGCACCCTGAGCCCGATGGTTCTTTGCCTCGTTCTTCCTTCTATTTCCGATCGATCAAACCAAAGCCCAGAGCATGCAGCCGAGACAAACTCAGCTAGCCAGCCCTGCTCGTTCTCGCACGCACACACGGAACAGAGTCCCAGCAAAGCACGCCCAGCACCGCGGTGCTTCGTCTTCCTCCACGGACGCACTCACACAGCAAACAGAAACGCCAGCTCCTACATGAAACTGCCGCATCAAATTCCCTTTACTCGACCATTGATTCCCATGTCTGCAACGTACGAAACGGGGGTAATCCAAGTCTCTCTATGCCGCCTCGCCGGTGCCCATAGAAAGCACCGAGTCGACCTCTCCTGAATCTTCTTTCCCATCTCTAGCCGCCAGCACAATCCATATCTCTCCCCACGATCCAATCTGGTGGAGCTCCAAGGCAGACCACCGTTGGACGTTGTCCATGCTCCCAGCCACTCCGGCCACACCATGACGAACTGTTGCGCCAGAACGACTACCGGGAGCAGGAGGACCGATTCAGGCGACCAGAAACTGGATTGGTTAATTGCAGTACACGAATTTCGCGACCACATCTTCTCAGTTCATCCACTTCATTGGACAAATTCGTCGCGCATGGTGAGAATCATGTCAACTCTTTTGTACCGTAGTCTCATACCATCTATTCCTATCTCCTAGACAAGGTTTTGCATCCCATCAATTCCATTGTCCGCGCCACCTCTTAACCATGTCATCCAACACCGACATGAGTATTTCATCTATACCATTGATCACAAATTCGTGAGATCTTTTCGCATCACTTTGTGCAACACATATCCAGCAATCCAACGTAGAAGACGGATCTCCAATCCGACGATCATAGATCAAATTCCATTGATGCCAATTCGTTGAATACTCACATTGTCATGCAAATCCTTTCTCGGTGGTTCGTCTTCACGCTTCCATCTAAACATGTGCAAGTATCTAGATGACCTTAGAAACCTTTTGGTGGTGCTGGATTTTAAATCCACTGGATGGAATTTACTCTAGGCTTTTATATATCGAACTTTGGGTCAAAACGTATTTAATTTATATGCTTGATTTTGTGTGTGATTTATTACTAGTTAAATCACATGTGTAGGAGTTCTCTGTAATTTCTGTTTAGCATATTTCTGTGACATGTTTAGATGGTCGTTTGTATTTAAATATTAGTTTGTGGTTTATCGGTATAATTAAAATTCCTTGTGTTGGTTTCTTAATAATCACTAGCATGATTATGGTAATATCTTGTGGCGAGATATTGTGCAATCTTGATCGATGTTTAATCCCTTATACATGCATGACTTGTTACTATTAGTTGTATTGTGAAGGCATGTTTATCTATGAGTTGTTGATTTGTTTATCACTTGTTAAGTACTACCGTGAAATAAGTTGGTATATTTTACAAGTAGATTGTATTCTTTGATTGCTCATGTTGTCTAGTACCCATGCATAGAATTAGTTGGTGTGTTCATGTTATAAGTAGCATATCATATTGTTGCGTTTATGTTGTTTTTCTTGTTTATTATCCATGCATAATATGTATCATGGATATCTTGTGTACCATGTGTTGCATATGATTTATTCTAGTCTCGCAGCTTTGTCTTAGGATGTATTTTAATGTCTTGCATGTTTGTATAGCTATATAGGATCTACCTTCATGTCACATTCTACTGCTCAGTTCTTTATGTTATGTTTATAAATGTTTAGATCCTTTTCAAATTAGCATTGCATGTTATACACTACTTTGTCTCTATGTATGCAAGCATACTTTTACTTGTTGACTAGATAATATTACCTTTGAGTGGTTGTTGGTTCTAGAAGTATATAGTGTTGCATACATGTATGTTACCTTATAAGTTGTGTGTTACTTGTTGTAGTAGATCACCACATGCTTATGATAGTTTGTATTCATGGCAGTAGTGCATGGTAGTGCCATATCTTCGTATATGCTTGTGAGCATGAGTTTTCTTTTAACTAGACAATAGAATGGCATGCGTGTGATCTTGTAGTATATACTTGTATGCTTTGCCATCTCATGCTAGTAATGTTAAGCTTAATTGTTATTTGGTTATTATGCTGTTGTATCTCCCAAATGTAGAAGACTTGTATATCATTCGTGATTAGTCTCATATAGTGTTTTATGTTATGACCTTTGCTTATTATATAATATGCTTTGTTCTTATATGCTTGTGATGGTATCCTTGTTATTAAATGTATCTATATATGTTTATTGTTGATGGCATATGTTAGTTTGATATCTTGCTATGGCATGATTCATATGTTTTACATGTTGTTACGCCTTGTTTAGTTCTTAGCTTATTATCGCTGAATTATAGCATGGTTGTAGTTGTTTATTGTTTATGTTATTGTGTTTAGTTGTGGAGCTATATGGTTTGCAAGTGTAATGTGTGTTTCAGCTATATCAAATTTCGCTTGCAATTGATGTCGTTTTATATATGATGATGTTTACCTTAGCTCTTGTTTTGCTTATATGCTTATGTTAGCATGCTAAATAGTCCTAGCTACTGTTTATATTACTAGTATGACAGGTATTGGTTTGATTATTGCAAACTAGTATGATATGGTTTGTTGATATGTCTTGTTTACATGTTTGCTAAGTATCTAGTTTTTCTATAGTTTATATGTTATTGAGTTTATCGGGTTACACGGGTACGACCAACTATGTTATAGCCCCTATGTTGGGTTTGTAGACAGCATAGTAAGATCTACATGTATCTCTTATGACGACATTCTAGTATGATAATCTATCCACATATCTAATCCTAGCTCTTTATCTTGATAATCTATCCTAGCATCCTATCCATGCCATTTGATTCATACTGAGTTGTCACAACTCACTTTCACAATTCTATCAAGTTGTTCTATCCTATTCTTCAACGACTACTCCTTTCATTCTCATTTGTATTTCAGTTGAATTTGGTACTTATTGCTCTGGTATTTATTTGGTTGCCATTTGCTATCGTTACGACGAGTAGGGAGTGACGTGGTTGGACGGATATAATCAGCTTATTGAAGAACGTGGTTATAATCAGCTTACTGGAGAAGAATAATAAGAAGAAGGTTCGTCAACGAAGGCATGCCCCCCCCCCCCCCCTCTCATGTTTTTATCCTATGTTTTTAAAAGGGGCATTATTTATTGTTTTAAAATTATGCATGCTATTTTCAATTTACTGGCGTGTCGATTGACACACCAGCCTGATCCGCTTGTCGCCTTATATATTTGATACCCTGAGTAGAAATTATATAGTAATCCTGTAGAGTAGAAATGCTTAGCCATGCTTAATATCCAGTAGGATATCTTTATCTTGCCTCTTTGGAGGAATTGGTTGACCCTTGGGTCACAAACATCTTTCTGAATTTGATGAGCTCGTTGAGCTTGGCTGATAAGCCGTTGTTGCTTCCTCTACTCTACCTTCTACTCTGGGTGAAACTTACCATCTAAACATTGGCGCGGGCGACTGCTGGATCAACTGATGAAGGAGCGATTGGCTGCCCTTCACAAGCTGAAGGGGGCAATCCGTCGTCCGTGCCGCATAAGGGCCTAATAAGTCTCGGATTTGAAGATTGTGACCACCGTACAACCACATGCTAATGGGCTCTGGCTGGGTCAAGTAAGTTAGTCAGCCTTTGGTGTCGATGTCGCCGTACCGCAGATGGGGTGTCTGCCTACGGGAGAACCTTCGGCACAGATGGGGGGACCGGTTTGGGGACGTACTCTCAGTTCCGGCGCCATACCCGGTGGGCATGTCACATCTTTGGGGGATCTAGCTAAAAGACCTTGTCACGAATTCTCTATTGCTATGCTAGCGACGGCTGGTTGCAATTAGGCGAGTTTGTGACGTGTGGTGAAAGTGTACCACCTCTGCAGAGTGTAAAACTATTCGAATAGCCGTGTCCACGGTCATGGACGACACATGAATCTTTCTTGACATACAGGAACCCTGTTTTGCTACTTCCCTCTACCCCTATTCTGAAATTCTATGGAGAACGTGAGGTGTCGAGGACACTCACAATGATGAGAAACATTACACTGAATACAAAACCTGTTTTCATCTAAAATCGTTTTTATCAAAACTATTACATATGGTATTGCAAACAAAATTAGCTTTTATGCAAAAGAACCATATAGCCTTTCTTTGAAGCCACATGTAGCTATTATAGGTTTTGCATGAGGGGGCACGCTGAGTACATTATTATGTACTCATCGCATTGCTTTTGTTGATCATTCAGATCACTACGAAGAAGAAGAAGACTACGACTACTACGACGATTCTTAAGAGTGAGGCCTCGTGGACTACATCGACTGCCTGTGGCTAGATGGAGTCACTTCGCATTTATATTTCCGCTGAGCTTCTGATTGTAATATAATGTCACAAGACATTTCTATATTGTTATTCAATCTATGTAATAAATTTTTTTTTTGAACGTTCTGCAATGGTATCATTTCGCTGTGTTGTCAACATTGATCTTGGGATTGACATGATTACACAGGGGGTCTGGAAGTGTAATTCCGGTCCTCACAGAAGTGGTATCAGAGCCGACGTTGACCTAGTCACGTGGCCTTAGTTAGAAATGGAAAGCCTTATGAACTATTTGAAAATAAAATATAGACTACTTTTATAAATTCTCGTAGCCTCCTTCTTGACTATTGTTTTTCCTTGACTTATCTTATTCAACATCATGTTTAATGCTTCTTTCCCAACAACTCTTTTAGTCTACAATTCATGACCAAAATCCTGTTATGGAAGAACGAAGTCAATAACAATAAAAGATAAGTCATCCGAAGAACTCAAGGAGTCAAGAAGCCTTGACCACACTCTACAGTCTTCAATGTCGAAGATCGGGACAAAGACTTGTTGTGACCAAACAACCTATAGGATAAGGTTGGATAGATCCCTGGTAGTTGTATAGTTTATATCGTATAGATTTAGAAGTTTTTGCTTGAGCATTGTCTGCATATTTTTGCCTTTGGCACCTTCTTATGTGCATTCATGCCAAAATCTTATGTAATTTCAAAGAAACTATCTTTGCTTCTGGGTTCTTTCTTAAAAGCCTTTTGGTTATTCTCGTGTTTTGTTCCTGGGTACCCCTCCCAAGCTAGGTTCTTTCACCCATCTTATTCTTCTTTTCCCTCTTACCTATGAGCCCTTGGAAACAAACAAATCGCGAATGTGGATGACACCGATTAGCATGAAGCTCTCAAGTCCCGCACAATAAATGGAAGAATGTGTGCTACCTGGATAGGAGACTTTTTCTACCGTTCACAATAATCAAGAATGCAGAGGTGTGCATGTGAGCTGTGAGGTGGAATCAGACACACTACCAGAGGAGATCCAAGTCATAAACAAGAGCTTCAAAAACTCAATAGCGCAAGAGTAAGGCGTACGTTCAAGGTGTAACTTCATTCACCGACAACTGACAACTGAGACGCACAAAGACTTCATAAGTTCTAGCCTGAAGCCCAGCTGAAAAGCAGTGACCTTGTCAACACTGAAGGGAAGACTTGTTTGAGTATTGGTGAAGAGGAGAATTCAACTAATATTTGCCTAACTGGGTGGAAGAAATCACGACTGAAAGACATGCTTTGTAACACATCTTCTCACAATCCAGAATCACAAGTAAGGAAGGACAAAGCCAACACTATAAGAAAGATAAGCCACTGCTCAGGTGATGGTAAAGTTTGCCAATGCTTGTCCGATAAAGAAGGGAATACCGATCTTGATTCGCTTCAACCGTCAATATAAATTAAATATCTCAAGACCCAAAAGTTGATTGATGCAATGCCAAGATGGTAGATAAGCATTGTTTCAAGTGTGGCAGCCTAGGACGATTTGCGACCGAGGGCCGATAAAAAGACCTCAACAAGATCGAAGAAGTTAACAAGGAGGATCATACATCAATTATGGATTATATGAAGCATCACGGTGTTGTATGAAAAACCCAACGGGATTTATTTTAAGGGGGGTAGCGGACAGGTACCCGAAGTAAAAGAAGATGACGTGTGAACAACCTCAACCGAGCAACCCATCAATGGTATGCCGAGCCATCCAAAACCTAATCTATAGTGAGCCCAAATCTCGGGGACGAGATTCTTTTAAGGGGGGTAGAATTGTAACGGACTGATTTTTGGAGTTTTCAAAAACTTTTCTCTAAAAATGAGGACTAGAAATTTTTGTTTAATTAATTAAAGCTTAACTGGATTTTTCTTAAACATGAAGATTTAAAATGAATTTAGCATCAACTTGAATAAATCTTTTATTTTAATTTTCCTCCAAGTTGGATCGTATTTTATTGGCTTCATCATATTAAAATATCCTCTTTTGAATTTGATTTTGTTTTCATAAATTTGTTTCGTACTTTTCGGAGCTTTATCGCATTTTCTAGATTTTCCTAAAAAGGAAAATCTATTTCTTTTATCTCTTATTTCGTTCTATCTAAAATCCTAATCTGATTTGGTCCTCTAGCTAATCACATGTGTGTATATTTATGCTGCACATGCACGTATACACCACTATACTTAACTAGTACAGTATCCGTTGATTTGTTTCCTTCGTTGCTATTTCCTCATGTCCTTCTCTCTCTCTAAAATCCCATTGGACATATACATGTACACCAAGCTATGCCTGATTCTGATTGCACCTGTACGTAAGTATTACAGCATGCATCGATCGTTCCTTTCCTCGTGTATTTCTTCAGTTCCTTTTCCTGCCGATGCACTAGCACCCTGAGCCCGATGGTTCTTTGCCTCGTTCTTCCTTCTATTTCCGATCGATCAAACCAAAGCCCAGAGCATGCAGCCGAGACAAACTCAGCTAGCCAGCCCTGCTCGTTCTCGCACGCACACACGGAACAGAGTCCCAGCAAAGCACGCCCAGCACCGCGGTGCTTCGTCTTCCTCCACGGACGCACTCACACAGCAAACAGAAACGCCAGCTCCTACATGAAACTGCCGCATCAAATTCCCTTTACTCGACCATTGATTCCCATGTCTGCAACGTACGAAACGGGGGTAATCCAAGTCTCTCTATGCCGCCTCGCCGGTGCCCATAGAAAGCACCGAGTCGACCTCTCCTGAATCTTCTTTCCCATCTCTAGCCGCCAGCACAATCCATATCTCTCCCCACGATCCAATCTGGTGGAGCTCCAAGGCAGACCACCGTTGGACGTTGTCCATGCTCCCAGCCACTCCGGCCACACCATGACGAACTGTTGCGCCAGAACGACTACCGGGAGCAGGAGGACCGATTCAGGCGACCAGAAACTGGATTGGTTAATTGCAGTACACGAATTTCGCGACCACATCTTCTCAGTTCATCCACTTCATTGGACAAATTCGTCGCGCATGGTGAGAATCATGTCAACTCTTTTGTACCGTAGTCTCATACCATCTATTCCTATCTCCTAGACAAGGTTTTGCATCCCATCAATTCCATTGTCCGCGCCACCTCTTAACCATGTCATCCAACACCGACATGAGTATTTCATCTATACCATTGATCACAAATTCGTGAGATCTTTTCGCATCACTTTGTGCAACACATATCCAGCAATCCAACGTAGAAGACGGATCTCCAATCCGACGATCATAGATCAAATTCCATTGATGCCAATTCGTTGAATACTCACATTGTCATGCAAATCCTTTCTCGGTGGTTCGTCTTCACGCTTCCATCTAAACATGTGCAAGTATCTAGATGACCTTAGAAACCTTTTGGTGGTGCTGGATTTTAAATCCACTGGATGGAATTTACTCTAGGCTTTTATATATCGAACTTTGGGTCAAAACGTATTTAATTTATATGCTTGATTTTGTGTGTGATTTATTACTAGTTAAATCACATGTGTAGGAGTTCTCTGTAATTTCTGTTTAGCATATTTCTGTGACATGTTTAGATGGTCGTTTGTATTTAAATATTAGTTTGTGGTTTATCGGTATAATTAAAATTCCTTGTGTTGGTTTCTTAATAATCACTAGCATGATTATGGTAATATCTTGTGGCGAGATATTGTGCAATCTTGATCGATGTTTAATCCCTTATACATGCATGACTTGTTACTATTAGTTGTATTGTGAAGGCATGTTTATCTATGAGTTGTTGATTTGTTTATCACTTGTTAAGTACTACCGTGAAATAAGTTGGTATATTTTACAAGTAGATTGTATTCTTTGATTGCTCATGTTGTCTAGTACCCATGCATAGAATTAGTTGGTGTGTTCATGTTATAAGTAGCATATCATATTGTTGCGTTTATGTTGTTTTTCTTGTTTATTATCCATGCATAATATGTATCATGGATATCTTGTGTACCATGTGTTGCATATGATTTATTCTAGTCTCGCAGCTTTGTCTTAGGATGTATTTTAATGTCTTGCATGTTTGTATAGCTATATAGGATCTACCTTCATGTCACATTCTACTGCTCAGTTCTTTATGTTATGTTTATAAATGTTTAGATCCTTTTCAAATTAGCATTGCATGTTATACACTACTTTGTCTCTATGTATGCAAGCATACTTTTACTTGTTGACTAGATAATATTACCTTTGAGTGGTTGTTGGTTCTAGAAGTATATAGTGTTGCATACATGTATGTTACCTTATAAGTTGTGTGTTACTTGTTGTAGTAGATCACCACATGCTTATGATAGTTTGTATTCATGGCAGTAGTGCATGGTAGTGCCATATCTTCGTATATGCTTGTGAGCATGAGTTTTCTTTTAACTAGACAATAGAATGGCATGCGTGTGATCTTGTAGTATATACTTGTATGCTTTGCCATCTCATGCTAGTAATGTTAAGCTTAATTGTTATTTGGTTATTATGCTGTTGTATCTCCCAAATGTAGAAGACTTGTATATCATTCGTGATTAGTCTCATATAGTGTTTTATGTTATGACCTTTGCTTATTATATAATATGCTTTGTTCTTATATGCTTGTGATGGTATCCTTGTTATTAAATGTATCTATATATGTTTATTGTTGATGGCATATGTTAGTTTGATATCTTGCTATGGCATGATTCATATGTTTTACATGTTGTTACGCCTTGTTTAGTTCTTAGCTTATTATCGCTGAATTATAGCATGGTTGTAGTTGTTTATTGTTTATGTTATTGTGTTTAGTTGTGGAGCTATATGGTTTGCAAGTGTAATGTGTGTTTCAGCTATATCAAATTTCGCTTGCAATTGTGTCGTTTTATATATGATGATGTTTACCTTAGCTCTTGTTTTGCTTATATGCTTATGTTAGCATGCTAAATAGTCCTAGCTACTGTTTATATTACTAGTATGACAGGTATTGGTTTGATTATTGCAAACTAGTATGATATGGTTTGTTGATATGTCTTGTTTACATGTTTGCTAAGTATCTAGTTTTTCTATAGTTTATATGTTATTGAGTTTATCGGGTTACACGGGTACGACCAACTATGTTATAGCCCCTATGTTGGGTTTGTAGACAGCATAGTAAGATCTACATGTATCTCTTTATGACGACATTCTAGTATGATAATCTATCCACATATCTAATCCTAGCTCTTTATCTTGATAATCTATCCTAGCATCCTATCCATGCCATTTGATTCATACTGAGTTGTCACAACTCACTTTCACAATTCTATCAAGTTGTTCTATCTATTCTTCAACACTACTCCTTTCATTCTCATTTGTATTTCATTGGATTTGGTAATTATTGCTCTGGTATTTATTTGGTTGCCATTTGCTATCGTTACGACGAGTAGGGAGTGACGTGGTTGGACGGATATAATCAGCTTATTGAAGAACGTGGTTATAATCAGCTTACTGGAGAAGAATAATAAGAAGAAGTTCGTCAACGAAGGCATGCCCCCCCCTCTCATGTTTTTATCCTATGTTTTTAAAAGGGGCATTATTTATTGTTTTAAAATTATGCATGCTATTTTCAATTTACTGGCGTGTCGATTGACACACCAGCCTGATCCGCTTGTCGCCTTATATATTGATACCCTGAGTAGAAATTATATAGTAATCCTGTAGAGTAGAAATGCTTAGCCATGCCTAATATCCAGTAGGATATCTTTATCTTGCCTCTTTGGAGGAATTGGTTGACCCTTGGGTCACAAACATCTTTCTGAACTTGATGAGCTCGTTGAGCTTGGCTGATAAGCCGTTGTTGCTTCCTCTACTCTACCTTCTACTCTGGGTGAAACTTACCATCTAAACATTGGCGCGGGCGACTGCTGGATCAACTGATGAAGGAGCGATTGGCTGCCCTTCACAAGCTGAAGGGGGCAATCCGTCGTCCGTGCCGCATAAGGGCCTAATAAGTCTCGGATTTGAAGATTGTGACCACCGTACAACCACATGCTAATGGGCTCTGGCTGGGTCAAGTAAGTTAGTCAGCCTTTGGTGTCGATGTCGCCGTACCGCAGATGGGGTGTCTGCCTACGGGAGAACCTTCGGCACAGATGGGGGGACCGGTTTGGGGACGTACTCTCAGTTCCGGCGCCATACCCGGTGGGCATGTCACATCTTTGGGGGATCTAGCTAAAAGACCTTGTCACGAATTCTCTATTGCTATGCTAGCGACGGCTGGTTGCAATTAGGCGAGTTTGTGACGTGTGGTGAAAGTGTACCACCTCTGCAGAGTGTAAAACTATTCGAATAGCCGTGTCCACGGTCATGGACGACACATGAATCTTTCTTGACATACAGGAACCCTGTTTTGCTACTTCCCTCTACCCCTATTCTGAATTCTATGGAGAACGTGAGGTGTCGAGGACACTCACAATGATGAGAAACATTACACTGAATACAAAACCTGTTTTCATCTAAAATCGTTTTTATCAAAACTATTACATATGGTATTGCAAACAAAATTAGCTTTTATGCAAAAGAACCATATAGCCTTTCTTTGAAGCCACATGTAGCTATTATAGGTTTTGCATGAGGGGGCACGCTGAGTACATTATTATGTACTCATCGCATTGCTTTTGTTGATCATTCAGATCACTACGAAGAAGAAGAAGACTACGACTACTACGACGATTCTTAAGAGTGAGGCCTCGTGGACTACATCGACTGCCTGTGGCTAGATGGAGTCACTTCGCATTTATATTTCCGCTGAGCTTCTGATTGTAATATAATGTCACAAGACATTTCTATATTGTTATTCAATCTATGTAATAAATTTTTTTTTTTTGAACGTTCTGCAATGGTATCATTTCGCTGTGTTGTCAACATTGATCTTGGGATTGACATGATTACACAGGGGGTCTGGAAGTGTAATTCCGGTCCTCACACATATTTGCTCAACAATAGACAACTTGCGACCCACCGAGCACCCCACCCCCCATAAAATGTGTTGATTCAAGACATACAAAAACCGTTTCAGAGATTTTGGTTCAATTTTTCTTGATAAATTTTGGGTTGACTTTTCTGGTTTAATTTTTAGTTTATGCGTTGACTTTGATGGGAAATGATTTTTTGAAACATCAAATCAGTGTAATTGGCTGCCTAGGTAGCAAGTCATTTTTGTTTGCTTCAGTTTATGTTCTATGTTATCAATAGGCTGATGTGTCATTAATTGAATACACTCCCCAGCTCCCTCCTCCTCCGACCATTTCAAGTGAAATAGAAATTCACCACCCTAATATTTACTTATTCGCACAATCAAGTATCAAGTCCATGATATACATTTATTGGGTTATCTACGTAGTTAGCCTTAATAAACTTGTAATGGATCAGATCAAAGTAGATTCGATAGCTCAATATAGTCCTATGCCAGATGTTATATAAAATGATAGCACAAATGTTTATTGCGTGTCGATGAACCAGTTCAAACCTGATGTAAACCTGGTCGACAAACGACAAGCACACTTGCTGAATCCGTTACGGTATGTCACTTGTGTGTTTTATTGTCCCAAAGTGCAAACCACACTGCATACAAAAGGAGCCAAACATCAATTGTAGGTTATTAGTAACAATTTATTGCCGAAAATCTGTACCCTCAACCAAGTGGACCAATACTTTCTTTGTCTTAAGCTCAAATGATCATTTAGAAGTAATATCT
>CAMZMU010000080.1:25556245-26015734 GCA_947311845.1 Poa pratensis | reverse complement strand
AAGAGCTTGGTCCTTTTAAAAGTTGTACTAGCTCGTGGGTTGATGCAATTGCAAATTGGAAGGCCAAACTAATCAGAAAATAAAATCCACCTTTTTAACACTGTAAGGCCAATGGCCTTTGTCAGTGGCGCATCTATTCTATATTTATTTCCCTCCTTAGCCCTGCTTGCTTCCCAGCTGGGAGGCAGGGCTCCCTCCATCCAGCATCTAGCCTAGTGTGAAAGGAGCCAAGAAAATAATCCCTCTGTTCAAAAATAAGTGTCCTCAAGTTTGGTAAAAAGTGGATGTTTCTATACATGAACAATGTCTGATACCTTCACTTTTGAGCAAACTTGAGACACTTATTTTTGGACGGAGTGAGTAGTAGACAATGAGGTAATATGTGGATTTGATTCTAGCTACCATGAAATAATTCTTCAGGATTTAACTTCCATCTAGTCCTGATTAGTACTTCCTCCCATTCTGATTTACTTGGTTCATCTTCTTTTCCTCTCTCTAACCTTGTCGGAGTGGTATACTTTTCCGATCAGAATAATTCTCTTACATCTACACGTACCTTTGTTCCCCTTACTACCAGCTTTTTTTAGACCTAATACTACCAGCTTTTTTAGACATTATAACGGAATTAATCCCTCTCTCTCTCTTCTAGCTTAGACTTGGTATATTACAGTTTTCAAGAGTAGCATTGTAAACTCGAATGGAGAGAGTATTAGTGAAACATTAACATGACCATGACAAAAGATTCCCACAAAGTCCTGCGTTACAACTCTAAATGGCTTCCCGCAAGAAATTAAATAGTTTGAAACTTAGGAATTCTAATTAACACAAACATGCCTGTGTGGTTTGGTATTTGTAAATATAGATAGTATTCTGATAGCATAAAACAAGGACCACTGGCTAGAAAACACTCTATATAGTCATTGCCCACTATAATTTACATAGATACCCCGGTCCTTTTTACTTCCCATATTATGTTTGTTTTCAGTCAAACTTTCTAAAGTTTGACAAGTTTATTGAAAAAACTTACTATCATTTCTAATAGAAATTCAATTGCATTAGATCCATCATAATTGTATCAATTTGGTATTATGAATGTTGGTATTTTTTCTCTAAACTTGATCAAATTTTAGAACAGTGCGGAGTAACAAAAGGAAGAGATAATGGGCCATCCAAGTAGCGAGAACAGGGAGAAAATTCAAAAAAGAACCAAACATATGCATTTGCAGTACTTGGTACTAATAATCGAGTAGTCCAATTGATCAGGAGGTAAGAATAGAATTACAATGGCGTCGTGCCCAACCAATCTCAAAGCACCTGCACTGACCAGGGCTCGGCCTCGTTCGAGATCAACTGCTCACCGCCTCCTGTCCGCAGCGTCCTCCTGGTGCTCCCCTTTCTCAGGCCGCCTGGCTCCCTTGCCGCGGCGGCCGCCGACGCGTGCCCCTCACCTTTCACGGCGTCTGGCACCTCCAAGTCTGGCGAGGCGACGACGTCAGCGCTTGCGCCCGCCGCGCCTGCGCTTCCCAGTCGGTGGATGCCACGCCGCAGAGCATGAGACCAGCACAGCACACCTGGGCAGCGAGGGTCCCACCCACAGCCGACGAATCCCACGCCGAGTCCGAACGCAAGTAGCACGGCGACGGGCATGCCCACCAGGTAGAAGGCGCCGAGGTTGACGTGCGCGGCACGCGACGGCCCGCGCACTCCGCGGAGCACGCCGCAGCCTACGTCTGCGGGCAGTTGCCGAGCTCGCACAGCCCCACGACAGCAGAGCGGCCGCTGTCAGCCGGAGGATGTCGGCGTCGGCGGTGAATATTCGGCCCCATGCGTGGCGCATCCCCGCCGCGAACGAACATGGCCACTAGCCCCATCGCCGCGGCGCCGACCACGGCCACGTGGGCCGCGGCGGCGCGCGCGGCCTGGGCGGTTTCGCGCCGAGCTCGTTGCCCACCTCGTGGACACGCCAATCCCACGAAGACGGGAAGAGACGTACACCAACGCGGTCGTCTGCATGAGCACGCCCATGACGCCAACGCCGGTTCGGGTCCGGCAGGAGCCCGCACAGAAGGATCATCACCTCGTACCACCACACTCCAGGCAGACCGAGACGCAGCTGGGAGCCGCCAGACGCGTAGCGGGCCCCACCCGTCGAGCCACTCCGCCTTGGGGCCCATGCCTCCCGCAAACGCCGTGTCGCGCCGGCTGACGTACACGAGCAGCACGCCGAGGAGCACGAAGTTGGACGCGGATGCGGCGGCGGCGACCCCCCGGGCACCGAGTCCGAGTCGCCAACCAGCGCGTTGTTGGCCAGCACGTGGAACAGCACGGCCGCTCCCGCGGCGGCGTGAGCGGCTGCGTGATCCCCTGCGCTCGGAGGTAGACGCGGAGCGGTGGATGAGGGAAAAGGTGAAGAGGTCTGGGGAGGGAGAAGATGAGGTACTGCTGTGCGAGCTCCGTGATCTCCCGGTCCCTGGCCGAGGAAACGAGGATCTTTGACATGTTGAGCCAGAGGGCGAGAGCGGCAGCGAGCAGCAGAGCAGGAACATGACAGCGCGGTACAGGGTGAGGTCCAATAGGCGTGGCTGATTGGCACCAAACGCCTGAGAAGCAGAGCGGTCCATGCCGAGGGAGAGCCCGGAGAGCAGGAGTAGCGGTGATGTTGGCGAAGGCGAATAGCCAGCGACCCCGCCGCTAGAGGGAGATCGCCAGGGAGCAAGGATGAGCATTGGACAGTGCCGTGCGGGAGTACAGCAGCTGCGCCGTCACCGCGATCGGGCACGCCAGGCGGCACAGCGCCGCCGCCTCGCGACGGTCTCGCCCGCCCGTCATCGGCGGGTAGCATGACGGGGCTACCACGCTCGGCACTTAGCTGGCTGCATGTGCGCCGGCCGCGTCGCCTCCGTACAGGTGAAACGTCCGCGCACTGGGCCAGCGTCACGTAGACGTGGTGGCCGCCCTTTCTGCCGGGTACTGCCACCTGGCGGCGGCAGCGCAGGGATGTGGTACACATCGGTGCGCTGTGCTGCTTGAGGTCGAGAGCAAGAAGACTACGTAGTAGGAGGGCAGAGTTTAAACATGGTGGTGTGTACTTGGCCGGGACACAACCTGTGCAGGGGCTGCAGGGTGCAGAGTGCCGGCGCGGTGCATGGGGATTTATAAGGAGATGATGACAGTTTGTTTAAACCCCCGGGAAAGTACTCCTCGGAATGTGGATTAAGTTTGTTTGCCCTTTTCATCTCCCGATCTGCATATGGGTACGAAATGGTTCATGCATAACCCGAAAGAGGGTTCACTACCGGAAATATGACCTTTGCCGACTGTCCTGGGCATTCCCTGAGTGCTCTCCATTTGAGTCTGACACTCAGCAAAGAAGCTTTGTAACGAGTAACAACTGTCCCGGGAAATACATTCGGCAAAGTAAAATATAAAAATAGGCTTGGTAATGTTTGACACTCGGCAAAGTAAGACGTTGGGCACGTGTACCCGCCTGTCGCGGTTAACAGGAAGGAGATGGTGCAACGGACATTCGACGTGTCCAAGCTTTGGGTTTGGGATCCCCTGATAAAGGATGAACGTTCTACTCATGTCTCTCTTATATTATGATGTATATAGAGAATTACAATGTGTAGATGGGACGTGGCGAGATTTCTTGATGATCTCGTCAAGCCCTATGGTGGATGATCTAGGGCGTAAGAAACCCAAGGATGGTCTTGCACATAACGAGTGGGCGTGGATGTTGATGAAGATAGCGGTGACGTTTCTGTTGGTCTTGGATGTGATTTTAATTTGAGGGAACATGGGACCCGCTTGTGAAGTAAGTTTCCATTATCTTATCTTCAACTTTTCCAATATCCTTTCTTAGTAGACTCTGATTTGAACTAGAATTCATCTAGGAGTCGTAGTGGGTTTCCTAGGCCTTGACCTTTGCAGCAGGATGGGGGTACATGTATGTATATCACAGTTAACCGGGTTGTTACCATATATCATAGACAATGAGGTTGCACGATGGAAACACATGGAAATGTCGCTTAGACCTTTGACCTATCAAGTCAAGGAGAGAGCACATACTCAAGGGGCAGATCCCATCCACTCACTAAGTCAATTGTCTTAGCTCATTGGCTTCTCCCTCGCTCATGTAGCCTCAACACCTAGCTTGACGCCACCCACCGTCTCGGGCATTGGGGGCATGATCAAAATGGTCACGATGTCGGGGGCTCCTTCCGCTTCTGAAGGGACGCCCCAAGCTCAAAAGACAAGCCAAGCATTATCTTGTGAACGAATCTTCCCAAGCTATCACAAGAAAGAGTATGGTAGGAGCCATGGTACACAGAGGTGGATCCAACCAAGGGGGCGAACGGGGGTTGACCCTTATTTTAATGGTCATGATTGCGAAAATAACACTACTTATGATATTGAAAATCTTCTTTGGTACCAATTCTGAAAATAATGACATTATAATGCTATACTATTGGTACTATCCATGTTGCTTCTAATGATGATATGGAAAGCTCTAAGCTTGGGGATGAGAGGTTTGAAAAATCCGTTTGCTAAATGCTTATATATTTGAAACCTCTCATGCTAGTAAAAATGATGATGACATGGTGGCAAATATTATGTTGGAAAGATAACTATCCCCTTGTTTATGATGATACTATGCCTCCAATCTTTGATAATTATAGTGATGATAATTATGACAGAAAGAATAATTACAATCATGTTTAAGAACTTGTCATATATGAATGGGAATGGCTTCCTTACCGAAAATCAGCTCTCTAATTTACAATTGATCTATCATGTTCAAGTTCTTTATAATGATTCCACTCCCATTGTTGCTAATAAGAAGGATTTTGCTTATATGAAAAATATTAATACTTTTATGCATGTGGATCATGATAAGAATGTTTTATGTGATGGTTATATTGTGGATTTTATTTACGATGCTACTGGAAGTTATTATGAGAGAGGAAAACATGGTTCAAGATATCTCAATAATATTAAGTTCCCTCTCTTTTTGTCGAAAGTTTTGAAGTTGTACTTGTTTTGCCTTCCTATGCTAGTAGCTTCATTCTTCAATAATTTATTTTCTTACAAGATTCCCTTTGCATAGGAAGTGGGTTAGACTTAAATGTGTTTGATATTAGCTTCTTGATGCTCTCTTATGTGTTCAAATCTATTCGTATGAGTGCATCATTAAAAAATCATTATGCCTAGCTAAAAGGAATTTAAAGAAAAGCGCTTGTGGAGACAACCCATGTTATTTTGCTTTATGTTTTCTTTTTCTTTTTGTTGAGTCAAGGATGTTGTTTACCTCTGTAACATATCTTTTCTATCATTTGTTTTCCTTTTTGTGCCAAGAAATAGCCTCTAATGAGAGGATGGTAAATTTTTGAGTTTGTTGTCCAGAAACAGATTTCTGCTCCTACTGTACAAAAATCCAAAAAATCACAGAACGTGATCTGGTTCTGAATTTTTTTGACAGTAAGCACCTGGGTTTTATCTGTCTTTCATTATTTTAAGTTTTATGACTTGAGCAACGTAAGTACCTAGAAAAAATTCATCTTTACTGGCTGTTCCGTTTTTGACATATTCTATCTTTATTTTACATTGTCTCTTATACGAACTTTCTTTGTGGTTTCCTTTTGTGGAAAGGGGCTACAAAGACCTGGTATACAGTAGCTAATGTTAGAATGAGTTCTTGTAATGTGTCTTTACAGAAATAAAGTGGATTAAATGTTTTGAGTACTAACCCTCGAATGAAGTTTATGAAAAGTTTTGTGTGAAGGAAGTTTTCAAGTGTCAAGAGAGAGGATGATGAAAGAAGATCATGAAGAAGAGACAAAAGCTCAAGCTTGGGGATGCCATGGAACCCCTCTGCAATTTTTAAGAAGTCACAAGCATCTAAGCTTGGGGATGCAAATGCATCCCCTTCTTCATCAACAATTATCAGGTCATCTCTAGTGAGACTATTTTTTTTTTGCTTCACATATTATGTGCTATTCTTGAGCGTCTTTTATGTTTGTTTTCAGTTTGTTTTTGTTTTGTTTTCTGGTTATTACAATGCTTGATCCTACCATTCTTGTTTGGGAGAGAGACACGCTCCGCTTTCGTAGAATACTCTTGTTCTTCAGTTATACTTGTTGAGTATTCAGTTTTTGTTCTGTTAGCTTCTACCTCTTGTTTTTCATATATCTCTTGTTCAGAGCTAGTAGTTTCTTTCGTAGAAAGTACTCTCTTGCTTCACTTATATTGTTTGGAGATTTTTTCAAATAAGTTGATGGGTGTTTGGTTGGAACAGAAAATGCTATGCATGTGGTAGTGGTATAAAGAAAAGCTTACATGTCTTGTAGATCATTTGTCTTGAATAACTTGATACTTGTCAATCGTTTTGAGATATCAATTAAGTAATGTTTAAACTTGTGTATCATGTAAGTAAAGGCTTACTAATGAAGAACTACCGTTAAAGCTTGAAGGTTTTTGGTTTGTCATACTTGTTAGTTCCAAAGTCCAGATATTTTCTTGTTGAAAGAATGTTTTGTTGATAAGGAAGACAGTGTGGAGTCTTATGGTTTTTATTAATGTTCATCATATGGTTATTCTTGTACCGGTTGACGTTATGTGTTTGCTTAAAGAACCTTGCTAGCCTAAAACTTTGTACTAAGCGGGAATGCTGCTTGTGCATCCAAAACCCTGAGCCAAAATCCATGTATGTGTCCACCATACCTACCTATATGTTGTATTTTCCTACCACTCCAAGTAAATTTGTCAGGTGCTACCTTTAAAATTCAAAATTGTTAATACTTCTTATTTGTGTCTCTGTTTCAAGCTCATGAGAAAGTAGTAGTTGGGTTTGTTATCTTCCATATCAAATAAAGTTTCCCTTGACTTGCATGTTTCATCTGCTTGTCTATAATTTTGCAAAGAGATGGTTAGACCATTATAATAAAAAATAAAAATAGACACTCCTCCATGGATAAGTGATTGTTGGCGGGCACCCGAGGATTCGGTTAGCCATGGTTTGTGAAATAAAAAAGGTGGGGAGGAGTGTCATAGCTATATAAAGTGCATATTATAAAGTGCAAAGTATAAATATCTCGGAACCGCTCTAAAACTTGTTTGGCATGGAAGATATCAAGAACTCTATTACCATTTGTTGGCCATAACATACACCTCTCAAAATATTTTTACTCTCTATATGTTTTCAAAAGCTAAAAAGCTCTAGCACATGATGTAATCCCTTCTTCCCTATGCGAAGGGCCTTTCTTTTACTTTTATGTTGAGTCAGTTTTCCTACTCCAACCCTCTTCTCCACAAGCAAACACTAGTGTCAACTTTGGTACAATAATGGTTATATGTTAGCATTATGATTTACTATGATTCTTTGTGTTGACATTATCCATGAAATAAATATGTTGAAAGTTGAAGCAAATGTTACTAGTGTCAACTTTTATATCATTTTAGAGCATTTTCTGGACTAACCTATTAACCCAGTGCCAGTTTCTGTTTATTATGTCTGTGCATTGCAGAAAAGGTCCAAAATTCAAAGTGCTCAGAAAAATCCTAAAAAATTACAGAAATTCTATTACGGCAGAAGACTCCGTGAGCCAGAAGGACAAGTCTGGGGGAGGCCCACAGCCTCCAAACACCCCTAGGCGCGGCAGAGAGGGGGTGGCGCTGGGGGGTCGTCTGGTTGCCTTGTGCACCGCCTCGCGCCGCCCTTCGGACTATATATTCCCCCTGAAAAAAACCCTAACCCCTGAAGGATTTCTCCAGAAAAGTTCCAGAGCTCCGTCGCCACCAAAAACCCTAATTTGGAGGACAGAAGTTCCTGTTCCGGTACCCTGCTAGGACAGGGAATTGCCCCCGGAGCCATCTTCATCGCCGTTGCTGCTTCCCATGATGCGCCGGGAGTAGTCCTTCATCGAGGCTGAGGGCTCGTGCCTGTAGCTATGTGGTTATCTCTCTCTCCCATAGTGTGATCTTTATGTGATCATGAGCATTGTTAGTGTGTAGCTGAATTCGTATGATGTTTCCACTTCGTTGTGTAATGGATATGTTGCTCAATTGATTTTATCTAGTATAATTTCCGGAGTCACCTTTGTCCCGCGTGCGAAGTTGACAGTGTGTGTGCCGTGTGTGACTCTATGGATAATAGATTAGAGGGATATTTACCTTGAGTTTTTCTTTGTGTTGGATGACATTATAAAACTGTGGTGTTTGTTTAGTACTATCTTGGGGTGCTCAAAGTGACAGCTAGGGGTGTCATATATTGGGAATGACGGACTTTAAGGTGTGCTTTTGTAGACCTACTGAAAGTGCATTTGCCCTCATGTGTGGTTTTGGTAATTAATGACAATCTCTATGGACTAATGTTTGCATTGAGATATCGTTATAGATCTTGTCCATGGAAAAAGCTTAGAGTTTATATGTTGGACTCTAGAAGATTATATGATGACCAAGGCTCTATCCAAGGGTTTATATGAAGAATAGTCATCTAGAGTTGAGCTTATTGCAAGCATGGCTTGGAAAAGAAGATTGAGTGAACATATCTCCAAGGCATCATATAGATCAAGAGAAGAAGATGAAGTGCAAGTGAATACATGAAGACGGAGCTTAGCAAGGCTCTCCCGTAATGGAGTATGGGGGAGTATTTGAAGAAGTCTTCATAAAGCGTGTGCTAGCAAGCACAATCAGAAATGTGTTCCAACTTGAGTGAGTCAAAATCTTCATCATCTATCTCAAGTGGAATCCGCAAGGCAAAGGTATGATCTTGATAGGTTTTCTATTTTACCGGTCTCATGCTTTTGGGAGACCGGGTTATAGGATAGACGGCGTACTATCAAGAGGGGCTCTCAAGTGAGTAACTTGATCGTACCTTTGTGGAAAGCTCAAACCTTTGCATTCTTGGCATATCATCTTTCTTGATTCTTATTTGGCTTTTATCCATGTGAGAATTTAGAGTTTGTGTTCATCTTCATACCAAGCTCTAGTTCATGTAAAACGGATTTCATATGAATATGTTGCTGTGTTTTTTATGTTGGAGGTTTTACCGGCTTGTCTTTTCTAGAGAGGTAAAACTCTCTCCTTGTGGCTTCCTCCTCACATGATGGACTATGATATTTCTCTGCATGATCTTATAGGGCTCTTCGTTACGATTCCAACGAGCCTAAGATCATCGAAAACGGAGTCCGGATGAAAAAGTTATTGCAGTTTTCGTTTTTCTTTTTCTGTCAGTTCTCTGTCACTAAAAGCATTTCTAAGGATTTTTGGAGTAGGAAGTGCAAGCCTCTGTATAAACTGGATATTTAGGCCGGATATTTTGAAAGGGGCCCGGATATTCCGGTCCAAGTCGCTACAACGGCTATTTTCGTGCGAGGGCTATAAATACCCCTCTCCTTCTTCAACCACCAGCCAAGCATGTTTTCCCCTCTCTCTCTCTCTCTCTCTCTCTCTCTCTCTCTCTCTCTTGCCATTGTTGACCTTAGAAAGCTTGCCTATCCCGCAATCCCTCCCATGATTCTTGCATATCCTTAAGGGAAAAGAAAAAGGAGATTTAGATCTATATTTTCACCAATCCATCTCTCCTCTAAGTGAGGAGAGCCCTTTGGATCTAGATCTTGGAGTTTTATTTGTTGAGTTCTTGTTTTGTTCTTCCTCTCTTCTCCCCCCATAAGTATTAGTTGCTTTTGGTGGGATTTGTCGGAGAATGACTCCCACGAAATAGGGATGGTCAAGCTCACGAAGAGAGTTCGTGTAAGGGGTTGAACACGTTAGTCAAACAACCCACAACCTGCACGGCGACGGTGCTCGTCGAGCATGAGGAGGGACATCACGACAGAGATGAACACCAGCCCGTACCCAGGTTCACGGCCCTCGTGTGGAGGTAACACCGCTACTCCTGCTTGTCTGTATTGCACTGCTATGGAGGTTACAGTACAATGAGCTTGCCGAGGGTTCTCTTTTGGCAGTGGTGTGCACAAGGAAGGGGAAACAGTGGTCTTCTTCTTCCTTGCGCGTAGGTGGCTAAGCTAGAATGAGAATGCGATCCTTTGCTACGGTGGTGCACCTCCTCCTTTTATAGGCGCCCCGGGCCTCTTCCCTGCGCTTGCGCGGGAAGGGCTACCACATGGCGACAGAAGGGGAGCACGGTGCACCGCAGCCCAGCTGTCCATGGACGCGGTCCATGGGCGTAAAGCTGATGCCTGTGGCAGAGAAACCACCGTCCATGCAGGACGGCCAGCTGGGGCTGCAGAGGAACGTGGGGGTGCCCACGGTGACGTTGGCCGTGGAGCGTAGCGCCGGCCGGTCCCCTTATCACCAAAGAGGAAATCCTTGTAGTCCGGTGCGGATGGCGCAGCTTTGTTGACTCCTTTAATCACCAAAATGGCAACTGCGGCGTCGTCGTCACCGCGCGCAGAGGCGCGCGTCACTCTGCGGCCGCTGCAGAGCCCATGTGCGCTCTGCAGAGGTTGCTTTGCAGCGAAGGAATCCCCACGAGGGCTGGGTGCCCTGTGGAGGATTTGGCGTTGACTCTCTCCAGGGGAGATCACCTTGAAGAGGGGGCAGCAGTGAGGAGGGCCTCCGCAGGCCTCTGCTGCCTCCAAAGCCCTCGCGAGGCGATTTGCCTCGCGAGTCTCTCCAAGCCGTAGGCTTGGTCCTTAGCGAAATTTGGCCATCGAGTGTCGAGGGCCGTGGAGGACAGGCCCAGCACACCCTGGTTCTCACTGGGCCGACAGTAGCCCCCGGGCCCATGATGGGCACGATGTAGTCCAGTGGACGCAGGCGAATCGTCATGGGCCCAAAGTGTCCGGCCGGCCCGAGACACGTGTAGGGCAGTTACGCCGACGACACGTTCTCTTCGGAGATGATGGGCGTAGTGGGGGGACCCACCATGTCTTGGTAACTGCCCTGAGGTGATATAAAGCCTGCAGCGCCGGTTCAGGCAGCAGTTACTGCATCATTTGCGCCCCGTCTCCTTGCTCTTGACTTCTGCGCTTCCTTGTCCCCGGCGCTCTTCCTCCTTCACCGAGCTTCTCCGCCGCCCTTCCTTCATCGACCATGGGTCCTAAGAAGGACAAAGCGGCGATGGTGAACGAGCCTGCTGAGGCGCAGCAGGAGGACGAGTTCGCGCCGGCGCTGGTGGGGACCCGCATCCACACGGCGGAGGCGCTGGACAAGATCAGGCTGATGGCCGCGGGCAAGAACAACGAGCACGGCGCCAGCGTTCTCAAGGCGGCGCGCTTTGGCAAGCTCGCGGCGGGGCTGTACCCCATTTTCTTCCAGACCATATTTGCTGGTCTGGTGCCGCCATTTTCCCCTTTCCTGGAGGAGGTTCTGGCCTTCTACCAGATCCAGCTTCTGCATCTGCACCCCAACTCCATCTTGATCCTCGCCATTTTCGCATATCTTTGCGAGGCGTATTTGGGGGTGATGCCTTCCGTGGCCTTCTTCCGGAGCTTCTACGCGCTCCGCTCCACGGCGCCCGGCGAGCGGTCTGGTTGCGTGTCCTTCCGCATTGCGGATGGGATGGGAGGCATCTACATCCCCATGTCCTGGGACGGCGACAAGCCCGTCACGCGGGTGACGAAGAAGGTGGACGATTTCCGCCAGCGGTGGTTCATCGTGGACGCCAAGACGCAGAACTCCTTCTTCGACGTCCCTGAGGCGCCGCCGCTGAAGAACTCGAACTGGTCAAGCGCGGCCTTCCAAAGCCCGAAGATTGCTGACTTGGTCGCGCGCATGAGGCTCGTCCGCGAAGCTGGCCTCACGGGGCAGATGGTTGCTGAAGACTTCGTGAGGCGCCGTATCGCTCCTCTCCAGAAGCACACGAAGCCGGCGTGGATGTACTCTGGCCCGGCGGACCCGATGCGGCTGCACTGCAGCTCCCACACCCCCGACGTCATTGCCTCCATCATGGGCATCCTCTTCACCGCCCCGGAGGTTCCTGTGCCGCGCAGTGAGCTCGCGAGGCCCCTCCATCAGATTACTCCGAAGAAGCGCCTCGCGATCCTGGAGCTGATGCCGGAGTTCACCCCTCAAGGTTTGGCGGGGGAGGAGAAGAAGGAGGCTGCGGCGCCCGTGGTGGAAGAGGACTGGGCCACGGAGTCACCCGCCGCATCTGACGCCGATCTGGGCGTCACCTCTGGAGGGGCGAATCCTCGGCAGGGGAGGCGAGCTCTTCGAAGCCTGCGCCTCCCGAGGAAGAAGTTCTGGAGATCTCGTCCAGCGGGGACGAGGATTTCCTTGTGGTCCCTTCGCGCCAGGCCGCGGAGGGGGAGGAAGACAGCGACAGGGAGGCCGCAGCAGGACGCTGCGAGCCCCGCTCCAAGGCTATTCATGACAGGACCGCCAGGAATCCAGCGGGCACTCCTCTCAAGAGGAAAGCCGAGACTGCTCCTGAGGGGTCCGGTGCGGTGCCGCGTCGTCGAGGCCGTGGCGGTCGTCAAACACGGTGTGGGTTGACTCCCGCGCCAAGACATCTGGGTAAGGATTGACTCCCTTGTCTGTTTTCACTTCTTATGAAAATACCCTTGTTCCCCTCTTGAAGACCTTTCTTGCTTGCTTGTCAGGGATTTGGTGACGGCGAAGCGCCGTAGGCTCCGCAAGGCTGCGGAGGTGCGGGGCGCCGCCACGACAACCGCTGAGGGGCCTGTGGAGCCCTCAGCTGAAGAGGTTGCCAGGCCCGTGGTGACGGAGGCCACGGAGCCGGCTGTGGAGGAGGCCACGAGGCCTGTGGCAGAGGAGGCCACCGGGCCTGTGGTGGTTGTGCCTCTTGTCGAGGCAGCTGCTTCGTCTCCTACCGCGGAGGAGCGCCTCGAGGAGGAGACGGTGGAGAGGACGCCAACACCGCCACGCCCTGTCACTCCACCGGAGCGGCAGGAGGAGATCGCCGCGGAGACGGCGGGGAGCGGCACGCCGGCGAGGGAAGGCGCCGATGTCGAGATGGAGGAGAACGTTCCTCCGCCGCCCCCGCCAAGTGCAGAAACTGAGGGGGCGGCAGCTTCTTCTGAGGCCGCAGCGGGCACGGCTGCGGCGGACCTCACGATGGCTGGGCAATCTTCCCCAGCCCCGAAGCCCGAGAGGAGGCGCCGCTGGAAGACGATGGCGCTGGTGCCCATGGCCCAAGTGGTGGAGAGGGCTCGCTCCAGAGCCCCCAGGCCAGAGTTGACCCTGGCCCAAGCACGGAGTTCCCCGTCCTTGAGTCTAGTGCAGATGTGGGAGCCTCCATGCCCGTGGGAGCTCATGGGCTCTGGTCCTGGGCGGCAGGAACTGGAGCGGCGCTCGCCGCAGCTCCGCTTTCCGCCTGGCGAGGGATGCGCTGGACGGGCTGGAGGCCCAACTCGCTCTCGAGGAGGCCGAGCTCGCCAGAGAGTATGATGAACTCGAGAAGGCCTGGACCCGCTTCTTTGAGACCGTGGAGCGCTGTCGCCACGGCGACGAGGCCATGCAGGCGCAGCGTGAGGAGGCGCTGCGCTTCGCCAAGGAAGTCCGCGAGAGCGCGGTGCGCGAGGCTCAAGAGACCCTGGAGCCACTCCAGGCAGAGCGCCAGGCCGCGGCCGAAGATCGCGAGGCGGCCATGGCGGAACGCCAAGCTGCAGCCTCGGAGCGCGCGGCTCTCGAGACCACGCTGGCCGCTCAGCGCCAAGAGCTTGCTGACCGCGAGGAGAAGTTCGCCGCGGAGTCGGAGGCCACGCGAAAATCCTTGGACCAACACCGCGTGTCCTTGGACGCCCGTGAGCAAGCACTGGCGGCGCGCGAGGCGGAGGCGCTCAAGCGCGAGGAGCAGCAGCTGCAGGCGACAGGGAGCTGTCCACGCAGCGCGGATCTCGAGGCGGGGAGGGCAATCTGGCCGAGGCCATAGGCAAGCACGGTGAGGAGGTGGCCAGGCACAAAAAGCTTGTAGAGAAGTCCAACCAAAAGCTCGCCGAGAGGAAGGAAGAGGCTGAGAAGGAGGCCGTCGCCAAGCAGAAAGAGTATCGCGCTGCCGTCGCCGAAGATTACGCCGGGAAATTTAAGAAGCAGGAGGACCGCTTCAAGAAGAAACGCGCGGAGGACAACGCCCGCATCTTCAGCTGGAGCGACTGAACGCCAGCCTGAACTCCCAGTTGAGGCGCGCCAGGGATGGTCGTCGCCGCGCGGAAGAGGCTCAAGAGCGTGCAGAGCAAGATCTTGCCTCCCTGATGGCTGATATGAAGGAGTTGACCGCGCAGGTGGGCCCTGCCGTGGAGCGTGCTGAGGAGGCTGAGCACCACGTGCAGGCGGCACAGGTCTTGACGCAGCAGCGGGAGCGCATGTTCAAGTCCTTGGTGGCTCGGGGGAACACCCTTGCGGCGAACCTGGGAGTGGACGCCCCTGCGGTTCCCGTCCATGGGAATGCCGATGCTGCCGCGTATCTCGCCTACTTCGACCAGCTCTTCACCACGCTCGAGGGCCCTGTGGCGGAGATGGGCGACGTTGTCGATGAAGAGTGCCGCAAGCTCTTGACGGTGGCGATCGATCGCGTCTTCGCCAACCTCAGCGTCTTCATCCCGGCTTCGACTTCGAGTCCGTGACCGAGCCTGTCGAGGCGGACCAAGCCCTGGACCTCTCCAACTTGGTTCGGGAGGAGGTCAACGATTACGTCGACCGCTTCAAGAGGGTCGAGGCGGAGCAGGCCGCTGAGGAGGAGGAAGGCGCCGAAGAAGAAGCTGAAGAGGAGGCTGAGGAGGATGGTGATGCCCCTGCCTAGGCCGCTCCTGCAACAAGACGCGCTTGAGGCGCAGCTATCTTTGTTTTAAGACTTGTTTTATTTCATTCTGGTTTGTAAGACACTTTAACGTGTGCTACTATGTGTATGTCCCTCGATGGGCCTTTTATCCCTGTTCCATGTCTTTTTTCGCTCTACGTCGTCAGGACCCATCTCTTTGCGCTATGACTCCGCCACTGCGGTATGCCGGAGCTTTGACTCGGCAAGGCCGGGGGGTGTTTAAGGCTTAGAGAGGTAAGGGCTCTCGAGTCGCGGTGCTCGAGGGCCCCCCTTTGACGCACAAGCAGTCCATGAGTGTGAGGGAGAAAAACCCGCTCGAGGGACAGATACTCGTGAGAGAGAGGAAAAACTCCTGAGGCGCGAGCGCTGGACTTAGCTTTGCGAGACTTTGGTCTCGTAGAGGGCGTTGGTTTCCCTGATGGTGCGCTTCCCTCTTGAGGCCGGAGCGTGGCTTCACGAGCTTGGGGGGACTCTTGTTCCCTGTATTGGTTAGAGAGGCAAACCCAAAGCAAGTACATGGTAGTAAAAACTCATGCGCGCTTATAGGTTTCCTCATGAGTATCTCGCGAGGAGAGTAAGCACCAAGGTCCTTTGGTGAGGTGGCGTGTTTGGGAGCAAGCCCTTGGGCCAGAGCTCTTGGTGAGGTAACAGGCGTGAGAGCGTGCTCACGTGTTAGAGCTCGGATCCTTTGGATTTTGCGGTGCTGCTGGGGTGCTCTCGAGGCACAGTCACCGTACTCAGCCCCCGCTCGCGAGGTGCGCATGGGGAAAAATATGAGCGCGAATGAACTAAAATGATGAAAAGTAAAACTCACCACCAAAATATTACACAGCGGCGCCTCAGCGCAATGTTTCATTGAGAAACGAATTGGTTCATTACACTTGGTATTGCCAAGATAAAGTTTTCCATGTCGAGGCATGGGGACCACATTCAGTGGCTGAGACTCTTCACGGCCTGCGGCGGCACGTTATCAGGAGAGCTCAGAGGGGCTGGCCCTCGGGAGGAGAAGCTTTTGTGAAGCTTGGAGGTGAAGTTGTGTGCTTCCCTCTAGAGACAAAAAATGTCTGGCGTGACTATGATCACGGGTAGAACTTGCGTAGATGCGCGATGTTCCATGGATTCTTGACCGGGATGCCGTCCTCCGTTTCGAGGCGTACCGCGCCGGGCCTGGCGATGTGTGCGACCCTGTAGGGGCCTTCCCACATGGGCGAGAGCTTGTGGAGACCTTCCCTGGAGAGGATTCTCCTGAGGACGAGGTCGCCTGTCTCGAGAGTGCGTGGGCGTATGTGGCGGCTGTGGTAGCGTCGCAGGTCTTGCTGGTACTTTGCTGCCCTGAGGGCGGCACGGCGGCGTAGCCCGTCAAGGAGCAGCAGGTCGTGTTGTGGAGGTCTTCCTGATCGTCCTCGTTGAAGGCAAGGACCCGTGGGATCCATGCTTGATCTCTGTGGGGAGGACTGCTTCAGCTCCATACACGAGGGCAAATGGCGTCTCACCAGTGGGCTTCGTGGGGTTCGTGCGGATGGACCAGAGCACGGACGGGAGTTCGTCTATCCAGCCCTTGCCGTAGCCCTTGAGGCGATTGAAGCTTCTTGTCTTGAGGCCCTTGAGGACCTCAGCATTTGCTCGCTCGGCTTGGCCGTTGCTCTGTGGGTGAGCCACCGAGGCGAAGCAGAGCTTGGTGCCGAGGCTCTCGCAGTAGGCCCTGAAGATGCCGCTGGTGAACTGTGAGCCATTGTCGGTGATGATGCGATTTGGCACACCAAAACGGCAGACCAGGCCTCTGATGAATTTTACTGCTGCTCTGGCCGGTATGCTGCGCACTGCTTCAACCTCTGACCATTTGGTGAACTTGTCGACGGCCACGAAGAGGAAACGGTAGCCCCCTTGCGATCTCGGGAAGGGCCCAAGATGTCTAGCCCCCAGACCGCGAAAGGCCAGAGAGCGGGATGGTTTGGAGTCCCAGTGCAGGCTGATGGACTTGCTTGGCGTGGAACTGGCACGCATCGCAAGACTGGACGATGGTGGTAGCATCTTGAAGCACTTGGGGCCAGTAGAATCCGCTCCTGAAGACCTTGCCTGCAGGGTGCGTGCAGAGGAATGGTGGCCACACTCTCCGCTGTGAATGTCTCTGATCAGCATGCGGCCTTCCTCGGGGGGACGCACTTGAGTGCAATTCCATTTGGGCGCTTGCGGTACAGGTCTCCCTCGAGGATGTAGTATGACTTGGCTTGTCGAGCAACTCGTTCCGCCTCCGCGTCTTCTCGGGGAGGACTCCCTTCAGCAAGTAGTCCTTGAGTTCGTCGACCCAGCCTGTCTCTTGATGCACCATAGCCAGCAGCAGACGCTCCCCTGAGGATGGACCGCAGTTGGGTGCCCACCTACAGGAGGTGGTGGGAGTACTTCGTCTGTGCTTGTGGCTGCTGCTTCTTGTGGCTGCTTTATGGACGCCTTGGAGAGTCTCTCTCAAAACGCCGGCCGGCTGGGCCTGCCTTCGTGATGCTCGCTTGGCGATGTCATCTGCCTCCTGGTTCTCCTTCCGCGGGATGTGCATGAGCTCCATGCCTCTGAAGTGCTTCTCGAGCTTGCGGACCTCTTCAAGGTAGGCGGCCATGTGGTCGTCTTTAGGCGTGTAGCTCTTGTTGGAGAAGTTAACCAGGAGCTGGGAATCACCCTTTATGAGTAAGTGCTTGACGCCAAGGGCGATTGCGGCTCTGAGCCCGGCGAGGAGGCCTTCATACTCGGCGATATTGTTGGAGATCTTGTCTATTGTGAAGCACAACTGGATGGCGTAGTAGAGCTTGTCACCTTTTGGTGAGGTCAGGACAACGCCAGCCCCACCATTGCGGCAGGCGAAAGCTCCGTCGAAGTGCATGGTCCAGTGGCTTGGCATTGTATCTCCAGATGACGCGGTTTCTTCTTCACGAGGCTCTTCAGGAGTTGGGTCTGTCCACTCGGCGACGAAATCCGCCAGCGCTCTCCCTTTTATGACTCTTGTGGTGTCGAAGCGCAAGTTGAATGGTTGCAGCTCGATGTTCCATCCTGCGACGCGATCAGTGGCGTTGGGGTTGCGCAGGATTTGCTCCAGGGGGAACGACGTGACCACCGTGATGGGGTGGCCCTGGAAGTAGTGGCGTAGCTTCCTGGAGGCGATGAGGAGCGCGAGGAGGAGCTTCTGCTGCACTGGGTAACGCTCGCGAGCATCTCGCAGTACAGTACTGACGAAGTAGACAGGATGCTCGACGAGGGTCGTCGATGGCGCTGCAGCGTCGGCTCCCTCGAGAGACTCCTCAGGACCTTTGGCGAGGTTTTCCTGTGGAGGAGCCTCGGCAGGGGTGCTTGTAGGACTCGACTTGAGGCTGTGGGTCTGGCACTGGGTCTGGAGAGACTATTTCCTTGTCGGGAGGTTCTGGACTTGGTGTGGCAGTGCTTTTCTTGGGGAGAACTGGCTCTTCTCTTTCCACCACCAGGACGGCGCTTGCGGTTTGTGGAGTGGCTGCTAGGTACAGCTTCAGATGCTCGCCTGCCCTGGGGGCTACCATGACTGGTGAGCTAGCCAAGTATTTCTTCAGGTCCTCAAATGCTTTGTCTGCCTCTGGAGTCCACTTGAAGGTGCCGGATTTCTTCATGATCTTGAAAAATGGCAAGGCTCTCTCGCCGAACTTGGAGATGAAGCGGCCTAAGCTGGCCATGCATCCTGCTAGGCGCTGCATGTCCTTGAGGCGGCGAGGTGGCTGCATGTCTTCTATGGCCTTGATCTTGTCAGGGTTTGCTTCTATGCCACGGTGGGACACGAGGAACCCGAGGAGCTTGCCTGAAGGCACCCCGAAGACGCACTTGGCGGGGTTTAACTTGATGTTCACCTTGCGCAGGCTGGCAAAGGTTTCCTCGAGATCCTTCAAGAGAGTGTCTCCCTCGCGAGACTTGACCACGATGTCGTCGACATAAGCTTCTGCATTTCTTCCCATCTGAGCCCCCAAGGCGATCCTCATGAGCCTCTGGAAGGTGGCGCCGGCATTCTTCAGGCCAAAGGGCATGCAAGTGTAGCAATACACACCACAAGGGGTGAGAAATGCTGTTTTCTCCTCGTCTTCCTTGGCCATCTTGATCTGGTGGTAGCCTGAGAAGGCATCCAGGAAACAGAGGAGATCACAGCCGGCGGTGGAGTCCACAATCTGGTCTATCCTTGGCATGGGGTATGGATCCTTGGGGCAGGCCTTGTTTACGTCTGTGTAGTCGATGCAGAGCCGGCCTCCTCCATTGGGTTTTGGGACAACCACACCGTTGGAGAGCCAAGTGGGGTGGGCAACTTCTCGAATGATGTCTGCTGCTTTCAGCTTCTCTACTTCTTTGATGATGAACGCTTGCTTCTCGGGGGCTTGTTTCCGCGCTTTCTGCTTTACAGGGCGTGCGTTTGGACACACGGCTAAGTGGTGCTCGATCACCTCCCTTGGTACACCGGACATTTCTGACGGAGTCCATGCGAACATGTCAGAATTTGCCCGAAGGAAGGCGACGAGCGCGCTTTCCTATTTGGGAGGCAAGCCAGCGCCTATGGTGACGCTAGCCCCCGAGCCCTCAGCCCCCGAGCCACTGGTGCTCAGCGACACCTTCTTTGTAGATGCTTGCTCTTGAGAGAACAGCTGCTTCTTCTTCTTGGGCCTCTCGAGAGGCTCCATGTCCTCGTCAGCGGGGAATGCCATGGCAGCGGCCTTGTAGGCGATCTCGACAGCGCGCGTGGCGTCCTGTACGTGACCATGGATGGTGATGGTGCCACCGCTGCCAGGGATCTTGACCATGTTGTAGGCGTGGTGCGTGACGGCCATGAACTTCGCGAGGGCGGGGTAGCCGAGGATGGCGTTGTAGGGCAGGCCAATGTGCGCGACGTCGAAGTCAATTAGCTCGGTGCGGTAGTTCTCCTGCGTGCCAAAGGTGACCGCGAGCCTCACTTGCCCCAGAGGCGAGATTGAGCCACTGGTGACCCCGGTGAAGGGCCTGGAGGGCATAAGCCACTCGTAGGGCACTTGAAGCGTCTCGAAGGTCTCGACAGAGATGACGTTCAGGCCTGCACCCCCATCAATGAGCGTCTTGCCGACGGCGATGTTGTTGATGGTGGGGGTGCACACCAACGGGAGGGTGCCCACAGTCTTGGTCGACTTGGGGTGATCTTTGGCGTCGAAGGCGATGGTGTACTGGGACCACTTGAGGGGGCGGGACGTCTCGACCCCGGGAAGCGCTGCATTGAGCTCGCGAGCGAACTGCTTGAACTGATTGTTGGACTTGGGCGCTTGGGATCCGCCGAGGATGCATGCCATGGCACCCTTAGGGGCCTGGTAACCTCCAGGCTCTTCGTCGGGGAGATTGTTGTTTTTCTCGGCGGCATTCGCCTGAGTCCCCTGCGGCCTCTGGTAGTTGCCTTTACGTCCGCCCTTGCGGTAACCACGGCCTCTGCCGCGGCTACCGCTGCCTTCTTCTTGCTCGCGCTTCTTGCTCAGCTGCTTGAGGTCGTAGCAGTTCTCCGTCGCATGGCCGCGCCTGTTGTGGTAGATGCAGAACGGGCGGTTGTCCACCTTTTTCTCGCCAGCCTCGGGAGAGTCCTCGCGAACGTGCTTGGCGTCGGGTTCAGCCGCCAGAACAGCGGTAGGCTTGCGCTTTGTCTCGTCACGCCTCTTCTGGGTCTTGGATCCCTCGACAGGGTCGTCTGTGAGCCCACCTTGACGAAGAGGAGCCTTCTTCTGCCTTGGCGCACTTGTCTGCGATGTCGAAGAGCTTCACCACGGAGGAGAGGGTATCGTGGATGCCGAGCTTCTCGAGCATCCTGTGGTTGGTGACGCCCTCTCTGAAGGCAGCAATGACGTGCGAGTCCGGGATGTTCGGGATTTGTTGCGGACTTGGCTGAAGCGCTGGATGTACCTGCGGAGGGTCTCGCCAGGCTTCTGGCGCACAGCGCAGGTCGTTGTAGGTGAGGGCGCGCTCGTACGTGCCCTTGAAGTTTGCAACGAACTGCTGGCAGAGCTCCTCCCACGAGTCAATGGAGTCCTCGGGAAGGTTCAGGAGCCACGACAAGGCAGAATCCTTGAGAGCGTGGGAGAACCAGTTGGCCATGACCTTGTCGTCTCCCCCGCAGCTTGGATGGAGGTGGTGTAGAGCTGCAGGAACTCGATGGGGTTGTTCGTGCCGTCGTAGCCCTTGGGTAGGTCAGGCCTGAACTTCTGTGGCCAGACGACGCGACGCAGGCTGCGGGTGAAGGCCGCGCATCCTGTGGCGTACGAGGCAACGCCGCCCTGAAGAGCTCGGCGGTTCTGTCGCCCCGCTTGGCCGATTTCCTCGACGATGCGCTTCTGGAGGTCCTTCTGGCGCTCCATTTCCACCCGCGCGTCTGGAGGAGTCCGCTGCACGATTTGGCAATCGCGCGGCGAAGACGCGTGGGAGGCGGCCTTGTGGGCCGCAGCAGGAGGCGGACCTGGCGGAGGCGGCGGCGGAGGCGGCGGCGAGGTGCGCCATGTGCGGCAGTCCCTGCGCGCCCGGAGTTGTGGTGCACCAGAGAGCGCGACGTCGCCGGAGCTGCGCGCGGCGCCGCCGCGATGTCGACGAGGTGCTGGAGGCGGCCGAGCCAGTTGTCGTGCGCCTCGGCGGTGGGGCGGTAGCGGAAGAGTTTCGCGGCCATGAGCAGCGCGGTGTTTGGACTGGGTGCTTGATAATCCCCAAGAGCAAGGAATTACTGTAGCACTATTCGATAAGTATTTGAGTGTCGAACCCACGAGGAGCTGAAGGTAAACTATCTATTCTCTAAAGCCCTATAACCCTCTTATATGGCCTTTTATGCAAAGCAATAAATATGAAAGGATCTAACTAATGGAAGCAAGTGACGTGGAATGGGTTTATCTAGTAGCAAGTTTCTTAGAGCAAGTTTCTCTCAGTAGCAAGTAGCAAAGATCTCAAGTAGCAAATATCTCAAGGGAGCAAATGTTCTAGCAATTGTTATTTCATTCGTGTGGTTGTCACAATTAGTGAAGCACATGTTTCAGTCTTAATTGTTTCTTCTAGGAAGGAGCCATAAATAGGTGTAGCCAAGTAAATGAACTAAACCCCTTATGATGGTTCTTATGGCCAAGTAAATGACTGCACAAGAGTTATTAAGACATAGAAGTCCCACCATAGCCTTAAGTTCTAAGGTCCCCTATATATATCCCCAATAAAGTAACTTCATGATTCGGTCTCAGGTTTACATGTCCTCCCAAGTCACCCTCACTCCATTACCTTACCGGTGATCACCTTACATGCATTCCCCAACATATCCGTGCACTCATATATTGTACATCAAGACAATCATAAAAGATAACAAAACTTGTATGCAACCAAACAACGAACTATTTCACTATTGCCATGAACAAATCACTTCTCAAACATAGATGGAGAGACACAATAGATCAAGGGAAAAGTATATTGCATCATACATCATGTTTGCCAAGAGTTTACAGTGGGGAGATGGAGATGATCTTGCTGTAGATGTTGATGATGAACACGTCGGAGGGGGGTGGAGCCCTCCGGAGGTGATTCCGGCGGCGTTTTCCCCCTCCGATCTTCTCCGGCGGCAGCCTTCTGACTCTCTGTTTCGTGGTTCTGTGTTTCTCCGCCGCCTCCTTCCAGAGAACGTCGGGGGACCTTTTTTATAGGCGTTTTTAGGTCAAGACTAAGTCGGTGGAGCAAAGATCGATGGCAACGGAGCCACGAGGGCCAAACGAGTGGGCCCCACGCGGCCACAGTACCTGGCCGCGTGGGCCACCCGCGTTTGGGCCTCGGGCCTCCGCTTGCTAGCTTCCTTCGCCCACAGGTCTTCTTCCTTCCAAATATTGACGCCCGTAAATTTCCAGGTGATTTCGTTGACGTTTGGGTCCCTGAAACATTAAAATAAGAAAACGGGGTTTTCTGCCTGTGCGGGTTAATTCCATAAAAATAGGAAATAAATGAATATTCCCAAAAATCATTATAAAACATTGATATAACCCTTATATCATGCAAATATGATTGGAATATAAGCAATTAAAGTGCAAAGTTCATGTATGCATTTTACATGCATCAACATCCCCAAGCTTAATCCATGCTCGTCCTCGAGTATGAAGATGATAAAACTAACATGGACTTTGCAATTTAATACTTAACAATGGATATCAAAGATGATTACAATTGCTACATATAGTCAAATGATTCATTCTTCAAAGGAGTAGCAATATGCAAATAGTTTATGAAGTGATATCAAATATTCAAGATAAGGATGTTCATTGATAGTTCACAAAGTGTAACATGGTAGCAAGTAATATGGAACACATGTATGCATAATGATAAGTAGAACATCCTACAATGGTCATAGAGTGTAGATGAAAATCTGAATATGATAAGTGTACACTTTGGAAAGATGTATATGTGAGTAGAGGTAAAGCATGCATAAGTTTCATCTAACCTCCAAACTCTTCTACTTAAGTTAATGATTGCAATGTGGTAATACTTGGTGTCAAGCTCTCATTCCCCTATCATAGCATCTTGAATGATTATAGTTTAATGTGAGAGCAAATATGAGTAGTGTGCTTGACAAAGTAAAGGTTGGATGTCTCATGCCCCTTTAATACAAGTACCTACACCATGATTACTCAACTTGGGAAAAGCAAGTTCAAGTTATCTATCATTGTAAGTAATAATAGTATCATCAAGAGCGTCAACTGGGGTACCTCTTGTCCCAGGATATGGAACAAGCCCATATCAAAATGACAAGACAAACAAACAAGATGAACCACCTCAACACCCTTTTTATTTACCATTGGAATAGCTTTTTATTGTAAGGTGTGTCATAGATAATTCACCATAGCATGTAAGTAAATTTCCACCATGAATAATGGATGGCTTAGATTAGCGGCCCAGGCGTCTCTCTAACCATTTATACAAACTCATTCAAACTAAATCTTTTCCCCCTTATTTCACCATGATAGGCATCCATAGACAAAAGCACATGATATCAACTAAATGGAGCATGTTGAAAGCTTTGCATGTGACAGCACATATGGGCTAACTCCCAACCTCGAACATTTATCAAGCCACTAGCATCATAATCTTAATCACAATGGGTCATGTTTTATTTATTGCAATGATAGTAAAATGTGCATCAAGTTCGTGAGAGCTATATAACCAACTTTTCCCGTGGCAATCAATAAAATAATCATTTTCATTTAGAGGTATAGATAACACAAATATCATGATGAACATACTCGGAATAGCATATAGCTAGTAGGTAGATATGGTGGACCACTGGAATAACTTTGGTTGAAGGTGTTGGAAACAAGTTTTAACTTGTTGGAGTTTTTGGGCTAGCAAAAGGGAGAAAGTTGACCATTTAGATGCATGCATGAGTGTCCATAGAACTAACTAATCCATGTTAAACCAAGTAAAATAACAATCAGCACCAAAACATGAATAAGTGATAGCTCTTAAAAAAGGATTTGCAAACTATTACTCATAAACAAGCTCATGAATCATGCAGCTATATGTATCATTAAAAATCAACTCAAACATCCATTTTCCCAATCTTATAAAAGCATCCAACATATTTGAACCCATATTTCCAGTAGCTCTCCCATACATAAATGATGGTGTGGTGGTCTCTCGAAACAAACCAAACCAAACCAAAACAAAACAAAACAAAACAAAAGAAGCTCCAAGTTTATGCGATAAAGTGTTTCGATCGAAAAACAGAATTTGGACGTGTGCAAACCGAGAGTGTGTAGGTCCAGTGGGGTTGTCTTCACATCCCAAAGCTTATGGTCTTCACCATCCTTGGATAGCTCTTGGTGCATCTCCTCCAATCCCTGTGAAAAAACTTCAAAACACCGTTTCTCCCATTTCTTTTCTGTGGGGTGCATTAATAGTGATAAACAAATAGGTTTCTTGCTGCATATAATCCTTGAACAAAAATTCATATGAGATGTCCAGAGAGTGTATAATGGTGTATGCCTACTCATAAACTCAATTGGATCAAAAAGATTCAACTTAAAAGCTCAAAGTATGCATCAAACAAAATGGGACAGAATCTGTCCAGAAAACAGCAGCAGCAAAACGTATTTTTCTACCCTACCAAACTTTCTCGAAAAATTCCGAAAAAATTCATGCATACAGAGGATAAAAAGTTGCAACTAAATTTCAAATATGAGCTCATTCGGAGTTACATAATAAGAATTAAAAATCATACCGTGCACAGATTCGTGCAGGAATAAAATCTCCGAACTCAAATAGCAACTTTTCAAGACCAACATGGGTAAAACTTGGCACTTTATTAAAAACTCCTGAACTAAACTAGACACAAGATCTCTTGTTACAGCAAGAGGACACAAAGAAAAATCACACACAAAAATAACCGGGTTGCCTCCCGCAAAGCGCTTTCTTTATAGCCATATAGCTAGGCTTACTTGGTATCAAGATGGTTGAAGTGAGGTGGCTTGGCATCCCCAAGCTTAAATTCTTGTACTTATTTGATATATGTAGGGTGAGTCTAGGGGTACATCCCCAAGCTTGAGTTTTTGTCCCTCTTGACCTTGTTCATCACACTCAATTCTTCCACCTTAAAATTCTCTTTACACAACACTCGTCACAAACTTGATTAGAGGGGTTAGTGCCTTCATAAATTAAATCCACATAGGCACAGTAAAGACATATCATGAATTGATTTTAAACATTAGCTACTGTTACTATGGTTATGTAATGCTCCTTGATCAAAAGAACCGCACAAAACACAAGTAATGAGAGTAATGCAGAATAAAGACAGGATATGTCAAAACTGGACAACGAATTACTATTATCACTCTTTTTATTTGGTTTTAGCTTTGGGAAAAGTTTAAATGATAGAGACTTTGCAATGGTTCCATTGGCATGAACAACACATGTTCAAGGTCGACCCCAACTTCTCCATTACTCATCCTTCTCATTTACTTTCCCAAATTTCATATAGAGTGAAAATCTTAAACTTGTTAGAAATCAGTAGGTAAAGTTATTTTGCAGGTTCTCAGCGTCCTCGCCGTGCCCGTGGTCGACGTCTTCGTCGTAGCGGTCGTCGTGGTGGCCGTCATCGTCCTCAGGGTGCTCCACACGCGGCTCAGCGGTGTTGCGCCCCGAGGCACGGCTGGCACGGGGACGGCCGCGGGGTTGGTGGTGTTGGCAGCGGGCTCGGTGGTAGCCCTGCCTGACGCCCGCCGGGTGGCGCGAGCTGCGCGAGTGTCCGCCATGGTGCAGAGGTCGATGAAGGCTGAAGACGCGCCTCAGCCCCCTACCTGGCGCGCCAATTGTCGGAGAATGACTCCCACGAAACAGGGATGGTCAAGCTCACGAAGAGAGTTCGTGTAAGGGGCTGAACACGTTAGTCAAACAACCCTCAACATGCACGGCGACGGTGCTCGTCGAGCATGAGGAGGGACATCACGACAGAGATGAACACCAGCCCGTACCCAGGTTCACGGCCCTCGTGTGGAGGTAACACCGCTACTCCTGCTTGTCTGTATTGCACTGCTATGGATGTTACAGTACAATGAGCTTGCCGAGGGCTCTCTTTTGGCAGTGGTGTGCACAAGGAAGGGGAAACAGTGGTCTTCTTCTTCCTTGCGCGTAGGTAGCTAAGCTAGAATGAGAATGTGATCCTTTGCTACGGTGGTGCACCTCCTCCTTTTATAGGCGCCCCGGGCCTCTTCCCTGCGCTTGCGCGGTGGAAGGGCTACCACATGGCGATAGAAGGGGGAGCACGGTGCACCGCAGCCCAGCTGTCCATGGACGCAGTCCATGGGCGTAAAGCTGATGCCTGTGGCAGAGAAACCACCGTCCGTGCAGGACGGCCAGCTGGGGCTGCAGAGGAACGTGGGGGTTCCCACGGTGACGTTGGCCGTGGAGCGTAGCGCCGGCCGGTCCCCTTATCACCAAAGAGGAAATCCTTGTAGTCCGGTGCGGATGGCGTAGCTTTGTTGACTCCTTTAATCACCAAAATGGCAACTGCGGCGTCGTCGTCACCGCGCGCAGAGGCGCGCGTCACTCTGCGGCCGCTGCAGAGCCCATGTGCGCTCTGCAGAAGGTTGCTTTGCAGCGAAGGAATCCCCACGAGGGCTGGGATGCCCTGTGGAGGATTTGGCGTTGACCTCTCTCCAGGGGAGATCAACTTGAAGAGGGGGCAGCAGTGAGGAGGGCCTCCGCAGTCCTCTGCTGCTTCCAAAGCCCTCGCGAGTCTCTCCAAGCCGTAGGCTTGGTCCTTAGCGAAATTTGGCCATCGAGTGTCGAGGGCCATGGAGGACAGGCCCAGCACACCCTGGTTCTCACTGGGCCGACAGGTTTGAGAGTGAACAATTTGAGCACTTGTGCTCTTGCCATTGCATTTGTGCATCGGTTTGTGCTCTTCACGAAGATTCGTGGAAGTGAAAGTTCGTGGGCTTGTTACTCTTGGGTCTTTGGACCCTAGACGCCATTGTGGTGGTTGAGACCTTTTGTGGTCACTTGTGAAAGTGCATGAGCCCTCATGTGTGGTTTTGGTAATTAATGACAATCTCTATGGACTAATGATTGCATTGAGCTATCCTTGTAGGGCTTGTCCATTGGCAATGCTTGAACATCATGCGTTGGTATCAAGATTGAAAGAAGAAGATAAAGTGATGACCAAATTAATATTCGAGCCATCATCTATATCAAGAGAAGAATATGAAGTGCAAGTGGATACATGAAGACAGAGCTTAGCAAGGCTCTTCCATAATCGAGTATGGGGGAGTATTTGGAGAAGTTTTTATCAAGCATGTGCTAGCAAGCACAATCAAGAAAGGTGTTACAACTTGAGAGAGTCAAGATCGTCATCATCTAGCTCAAGTGGAATGCGCAAGACAAAGGTATGATCTTGATAGGGTTTCTATTTTACCGGTCTCATGGTGTTAGTGGGAGACCGGGTTATAGGATAGACGGTGTACTATTAAGAGGGCTCTCAAGTGAGTAACTTGATCGCATCTTTGTGGAGAGCTCAAACCTTTGCATACTTAGCATATCATCTTTCTTGTTTGTTATTTGGCCTTTATCTATGTGAGGATTTAGAGCTTGTGTTCATCTCCATACCAAGCTCTAGTTCATAAAAAACGGATTTCGTATGAAAAACTTATTGCGTTTTTGATATTGGAGGTTTGACCAGTTGTTCTTTTATCGAGAGGTCTTACCTTCCCCATTTGGTTTTATCCTCCCTTGTTGTACTACGATGTTTCTCTCCATAATCTTGTAAAGCTCTTCGTTGTGATTCCAACGAGCCAAAGATCATCGAAAACGGAGTTCGGATGCAAAAGTTATTACCGTTTTGGTGTTTGATATTTCTGCTGTTTTACAAGGGGCGGTACTACCGCTCCGGTACCGCCCGGGGTACCGCCGGTGCCACCCGAGGGCCATTTTCAGCGGTACTGGAAGCGTAGTACCGCCGGGGCGGTAGTACCGCTACCTGGAGCCCGTTTTTAGCCTGTTTTAGTGCCGGGGTGGTAGTACCGCTGCCCGGTGCGGTAGTACCGCTACCTGGAGCCCATTTTTAGCCTGTTTTAGTGTTCTTTCTTTCTAGGGGCGGTAGTACCGCTGGGGCCAGCGGTAGTACTGCCTTGGGTTGACCTATTTAAGAGGCCTTCTTCCCCAACTGTTCCCCAACCTTTCTTGCAAGTTTTGACCTCCATTGTTGACCTTCAAAAGCTTGCTATCTCTCAATCCCTCCAATGATTCTTGCTACTTCTTGAGGGAAAAGAGAGAGAAGATCTCGATCTACAATTCCACCAATCAATCTCTCCTCTAAGTGAGGTGAAGTCTCTTGATCTAGATTTTGAAGTTCCATTTGTTGAGTTCTTCTTTGTTCTTCCTCTCTTCTCCCCCTGACGAGGGGTTAACTCATCAAATCCCATGGTTAGGACCTAGGGTTGAGATTATGGGGAGAGAACGTGGTAGTACTGGTAGTTTCGTCGGCTGACAAGCAGAGGCAAAGATTTACCCAGGTTCAGGCTCCTCGAGTGGAGGTAAAGACCCTACTTCCTGTTTGTCTGGTATTGATTGTGTGAGATTATGCGATTACAGGGAGCTCCGGCGAGATGTCGATCTCGCTAGGGCTTTTGGTGGTTCGAGTATGGCTTGGTCCTAGATCGGCACCCCTCCCAGCCTTTAAATAGGCTGGGTCTCGGGAGTTCATAACCGACCTAGTTTACACGTAAGGAAATTCTAAACCGACTATGCCTATGTCTAATCTTGGGGGGTACTCCATCTTCTTGGGCCTCTTGTCTTGGGCTTCGAGTAGGCTCTTCGCTATTGGGCCTTAGTCGTCACGTGCACCAGGTACCCTCACGGTAGGGTACACGAAATGTATATCCTTGTCAGTAGCCCCCGAGTACTTGTCTGACTCGAAGAATCGGGCATGGACACATTCGTAAGTGCACGTTATATGCTTTCTATTTTGTATTTATAATTGGAATTCCTGTATGAATAGCACATGTTGCTATGTCGAGTATCTCATCGACTGTGGTTTTTGCTTATGATGATCAAGGGATAATAGCTTAGCAGGCCCAGTACACTCGACGGATCGGGACTGGTTAACTACACATTCGGGTAAAACCTTACTAGCTTTCAATCAAACTCGAGTCCCTGGACTCGAATCTGGAACAAACTGGTCAGATTCGACTAGGCCGCGGAGGTCTTACTGAGTCGATCTGCAGTATAGATTTGAATTTTACCCAACGCGTCCGTCAGGATTTTTATCATGTCTGCTGACACGGAAAGTATAAGGATTGACGTTGCTGGAACGGTCCTTAGCCCAGCTCGAAAGTTCGGCGGGTCTTACCTTTGCACTATGCGTGCAGCATCCGAGGTATTTGCGGCGGACGCAACTCGGGAATGTTTCGAGTATGATTTTGTATATGAACTGAGTCGATTCTTTTGTCGACTGACACTTTGTCGTTATTCTATCGGGTGCGCGACAGCGCTCCCGATGGGAGTAGCCCCCGAGATTGTGCTTTATTGCTTGCAATGGAGGATAATCTCAGATCTTCTTACCTGCATATGTTAATCGAAGAAATTTTGCCGTAATTCTATCGGGTGCACGTCAGTGCTCCCGATGGGAGTAGCCCCCGAGATTATTGTATTGCTTGTAATGGAGGATAATCTCAAAATCATTTTATCTTGAGCATCTCCAGTCGAAGAATTTTTTGATATGCTCCCGATGGGAGTAATATGCCTCAGCCGAAGGAACGGTCGAGTGACCAATTTTGCCTTAACATTGCTTTTCACACCCGAACCAAACAAGGCAGTCGAGTGACCGATATGTGTTGGGCGGACTCGAATGTATTTCTGATCAAAGCGCTTGAGATGACGTCAGGGATGACGTTTTTGGCGACTGCGCTGCCTGACACGCGGTGGCGTGCGTTATGCTGTGATGGATGGGACGTGACACATAGGTGGGCCCATTGTGCAGCGCTGAACGACGGTGCCGTTTGGACTTGATTTGACCACTCTGGCCCACTTTTTACGGAGGCGTGATGATGGCTCCTCTTTTTGCGTGCGTAGTGGGCGGAGTGGCCGGCGACGGTTGCCCTCCGCGTTTGCCACGTGTACGGTGAGATTGCGTGCGTAACGCACGATTAGGATATGAACGGTTGTGATTGCTTTTGATTTGTGGTAAATAGGGGAACGGCGCTGGCATTACTTTTTACTTGTCATTTGCTCTGCGCGCCGCCCCTGCTTCATCGTCTTCCTCTCGCCTCCATTGTTCTTGCGCCCGAGCTCCCGCTGTTCCCCTTAGCCACCACTGCCATGGCGCCAAAGAGAAAACCCTGCCGCCGACGCGCCCGCGACCGACGCGGCCGCTCTGAAGGGGAAGAAGACTGCGGCTGGCGCATCTGCGCCCGCCGTCGACCTCAAGAAGAGCGACGGCGATTGGATGAAATCCACCATCAAGGAGGCGCATCTGGACAAGCTTCGCGAGGAGGGAATGCTGCCACCCGCGGACCAGCTGTTCGTCCGCGCGCCGTCGCCCAAGGAGGTACTCCCCGAGCCTCGCGCTAACGAGCGCGTTTGTTTTGCGGAGTTTCTGCCTAGGGGTTTTTCGCTTCCCTTCCACGACTTTGTTCGTGGATTGATGTATGCATACGGGGTGCAAATCCATGATTTCACCCCGAATGGCATTATGCACATTGCCTGTTTTATGGTTTTGTGCGAGTGCTTCTTGGGAGTTTCTCCCAGCTGGGCCCTCTGGAAGTCGATCTTCATGGTCCGGCCCAACAACCGAGGCGGCCGCACCTATCCTGTTGGCGGCTTCGGGATCCAGGTGCGCAGCGACACCCGCTACTTCGCCCTGAAGCCAGTCGACTCGGCGCAAGGGTGGAGGAAGAGGTGGTTCTATGTGCGCGTCGACCAGGAAGGAGTCCCGCCATTTTCGACTGCTGGCATACTCGCGAGGACGAATGCCTGGGACCACCCGCTGTCGGCTGAAGAAAAGGCAGAAGCGGCGCCTCTGCTGTCGAAGATTGGAGAGCTGCTGAGCAGCGTAACTGGTGTGCATTTGATTGCCACCTTTGTGAAGATGCGGGTATGGCCGCTCCGCATTCGCGCCCACCCCATGTGGGAGTACGAGGGTGCGCTCGACGCCACCCGAATGAGCAAGGAGGAGCTGTCGAAGAGCGAGCTGGTGTCACATGTGCGGTCCATCACCAGCACGAAGTCCAGCGAGCCCTGCAACGTCGACTGCCCTGTCACTCCTTATGGTCCTGATAGGCCTTTGGAGGAGGTTAGTGAACTATCAAGTTTATGATCTCCTGCTTTTGTTATTTTGTTGTGCATCTTTGTAACTTTCGACTGCTGTATTTTGTATGCAGGGCCACTCGACCGCATCAACCCTTCCTCCTCTTCCCGAAGATGGCCCAACTCATGAAACGGAGGTGCAAACGGTAGAAACGAAGGGAGGAGATGAATCGCCTCTACCTTCGGCTACCACATCTCCCATGGAAGAGGTCGAAGAGGAAGGGGCAGAGGAAGTACAGGCCAAGGAGCTCGCCACGACTGATAATGTGAGCGAGGTTCCCACTCGCAAGCGCCGTCGGGCGGCCCGAGTTGTGTCTTCCTCCACGAGTTCACCCGCGAAGGAATCAGATGTGAGAGATGACGGAGACTCGGGCTCGTCTCCAACTGCCACAGCTGCTCCTTTGAATGTGAGCCCGTTGAGCTCAGCTCCTCCTCCCAGTTGGGTGAGGAGCTGCTTTTTGGAGGCCCAAACTTTGACAACCTTGATACTGATGAGGAAGAAGAGCACAGGTATGCGTCTGAGCTTTTTGCACTAAAGTTTTTGCTTGTTGATATTCTTGCTTATGTTGTATTTCGTCTGTCACTCGCAGTGCTGAGACTGTGCGCCCTCTGACTCCCCCATCCGAGAAGATGACGACCCCTGAGCACCCGGAAGTTCTCACGTGGCTCCGAAGTCGTTCAATCAGCAGCCACAACTACTGCTATTGAGACGGCCAAGGCTATGAGTGCCGCAGCTCCGGAGGTCGGGACATCAGCCGCGAAGCCCGTGCCTTGGACAAACACGTAAGTGTCTTTTTGTCGAGTCCGCATACGGGACTGGTATGTATAACTTATGCTGATTTCGTGTGCTTGCAGCCTTACTACCTCAACTTGGTAGAATCGGGCAAGGCTTTTGTCCAACTGGAGCAAGAGAGGGACAGCCTGCGCACCAGTTTGGAGCAACTCACTCGTAAGTGTATTTTGATTCTTAACCCGAAGTCCCTTTTGCACTGTCTTTGCTTAGTTGAGTGTTTGAATTACTTCTTGCCATCAAATTCAGATGACAAGGGTCGGCTGAGTCCCGGGTGAAGGAGCTAGAAGATGCACTCGCCAAGCAGCGTGCTGAGTCGAAGAAGGCTTTGGATGATGCCAAAAACTCCGCTGCCTTGCGCGAGAAAGAGTATGCTGAGCGTCTGGCTAGCCTCACCCGAGACGTGGGCGGTGAGTAAAATTTGCCACTTTTTGTTTACTTCTGTTGCCGCTGAATGTCGTGTAAGAGTTTCTGTTCTCTCTGATTTTTTAAGGAGCTGTTGGCGCACCGGCACCTGTAGACCAGGCGAGTGGCGATTTATCCCTCGACCGCGCTATTGGCGACCTGGACGTCATCTCCGCCCAAGCCAAGGATGCACTCGCCAAGTCTACGAGCACACTCGGCGCCGTATACAAGGGCGTGTTCCCGTCTGGCCAACCTCCATCGACTGTGGATGGCTTCGCCGACGTCCTGGCCCGGGAACCTCGACTATGGCGAATTTTGCTCGCACTTTGACGGTACGCGGCTCAGAGACCACCCTCAAACTCCTTTTAGGTCATGGGATAGAGGGTGACTTCGAGGCCGCTCTGTCTGATTTCCCTCGAAAGCCGGGCGGGAAGCTGGTGTCTCTGAAGCATGTGAACGAGCCAGCCGCGAAGCTGGCTGAAATTTTTATGACTACCATGGAGCGCCGGTCAGCGGAGGTCGCCAATCGCGCGCGTAGGGCTAGGTCGGAGTCTGCATCATAGACTTTTAGGGCCATCTTCCCTTTTGTTGGACTGTAATTATACTTTTATGATATCGCGAGTATGCGTATGCTTTTGCCACACTTGTATGGATTTGGTTCCTTGTTGTGCTTCCTCCTGTAAGGCTATGTGCATTACTCGCCTGAGCTTTGTGATGAATTTCTCATATCTGACATGAGATTTTTATGATATTTGGAACAGCCACGGGCAGCCGCTACTTCAGCTGGTCGTCGCGGCATCGTTTCCACCGATCTCGAGCTCAGGCAATGATACCGCAGTAATGCGTTATATGAAGCTCGAGTCGTAAAACTGGAGCAAGAGTTGAAGAGTGCCCAGAGCGAGCTGGATAGGATGAGGGCGAGGCCTGCTTTACCCACTCAGCGAGAGGACTATGTGCTTGGCGAGATGGAGATCGTGAACAGACAACTCGAGTGTAAGCATGACTGCCTTGATCTCAAGAGTTCATAGTCTGTCCTTTTTGTTGACCCAACGTGCTTGTTGCAGGTTTTGTTCCAGACTTCCAGGCGGAGCAAGCTCGTGTTGATGAGCAGTTGAATAATGCGACTGACGAACCAACGACGGGCCGTCAGCACTTTCGCTTGGATAAGACCGAGCACGCATACTCGCAACTCTGAAGGATCGAGTGTGGCGGAGCACTCTACTGCTTGAGTTATGCAGGTCGGCCTTCAGTCGAATCAACCAGACTCTTTTCCCGACGGGCCGCAACCTCAAGGAATCCATGCTCGGGCTTTTCCGGAGTGCAGGTCCATTCGAGATTTTATCACCCAGAAGCTTGTGGATGGAGCCAACGCAACGATGGCGTATATCCGGAGTAAGCGTCCACATATGCAGCTACGTCCACCCGTGCCTGGATCGACTTTGTCACAGTCGCAACTTGACGATACAGTCGAATATGCGAGGGTGTTGGTTGAGTGTTATCACGCTCAACTTATGGGCCCTGTTCTTCCAGTCAAGGACGAACCGGAAGATTAGGGTATTCTGTATATAGGGCAGCCCCCGAGTGTAAATTTGCCACTTATACGTAGTGTATATTTATTTATATGTATGTGCGCAGCCCCCGTGTGTATCGAGTGGGGTTTATGAAAAACACTTAGTATGGAACATGAATTGCACAGCCCCCGAGTGTTCGAGTGAGGCTGTGAATTTTTGCGATGTTTGAAGCTTCAACTCATGATTTTGAGCAACTTTTTGTTTATGTATGATTTTTATGACCCAGCCCCCGAGTATTCGAGTGCGGCTGGGGTATTATGTTTGAAGAAGGAGCGAAAGCTCATGCTTTGAGATAGCGCAGCCCCCGAGTATTCGGGTGAGGCTAAGTTGTGCGAATAAGTTATGCGAGTAGTAAGCAGGGAGAAATATGAGGAATCATTGACTATATTCCATTTTTGAATGTTAAGCTGCAGGCCGCCTCATTAAAAACCTTCCAGTCCCCGTAGGTACCCTGGTAAGGAAAAGAGCGCGTCTGAAACCTGCAGCCATCCGACATATGTGCCTATTACATTGTGCGACTGAGCAATCTAAGCATAGAAACGGCGCAGCTGCGCAACGTTCCAAGGATTGTGCGAGAGTTCGCCTGTCTTCGCGTGCTTCAGTCTGTATGCTCCACCACCAATGACCTCGGTGATGATGAAGGGTCCTTCCCATGGAGAAGCGAGTTTGTGCACCTTCTTTTGCTTCAGTCGAAGTACCAGGTCGCCAACCTCAAAGGACCTGGTACGCAGTCGACGGCTGTGTAGTTGCGGAGGTCTTGCTGATAGACAGCTGTGCGTGCTAGCGCCGTGTTGCGTGCTTCTTCGAGCAAGTCGACTGCATCTTCGAGTGCTTCATCTGCATCTTCTTCGTTGTATGCCTCGACTCTTGGTGCATTGAATCTTACATCTGATGGCAGGATTGCCTCTGCGCCGTAGACCATAAAGAATGGGGTGAATTGTGTTGAAGCGTTGGAGTTGTGCGTAGGCTCCATAGCACAGACGGGAGTTCTTCGACCCAAGCACCCGCGGCCCTTTTGAGTGGCACCAGGAGGCGTTTCTTGATTCCGCTCGTCACGAGTCCATTGGCTTTTTCGACTTGGCCATTGGATTGCGGGTGTGCCACGGATGCATAATTGAGCGTAATGTCTGCTCTTTGCAGAAGGATCGGAACTCTTCAGCCGTGAAGTTTGTACCGTTATCAGTGATGATGCTACTTGGCACACCAAAGCGGTATATGATGGATTTTATGAAATTGACTGCTGTAGTGGCAGTCGAACTTGTGATAGGGACTGCTTCAATCCACTTGGTGAACTTGTCGACCGCCACCAGAAGGTGAGTATGCCCTCCATGGGAGGATTTTTTGAGTGGCCCGACCATATCGAGCCCCCACTGGGCGAAGGGCCAGGCCAATGGTATTGTCTTCAACGCCGATGCGGGTGCGTGCGGCTTTGTGGCGAATTTTTGACAGCCGATGCACCTTTTGACTATGTCCTCCGCGTCTTTGAGTGCTGTGGGCCAGTAGAAGCCTGCGCGAAAGGCTTTGGCTACGAGTGATCGACTGCTGGCGTGATGCCCGCAGGTACCTGCATGAATATCACGAAGGATGGCTGGCCATCTTCGAATGCTATGCAACGTTGGAACATACCTGATACGCTGCGCTTGTATAGTTCGCCGTTGATGACGGTGTATGCTTTAGATCGTCGAGTGACGCGTCTTGACTCTGTTATGTCTTCAGGTACCTCGCCGCGGAGTATGTATGCGAGGAAAGGTTGAGTCCAAGTTGGCTCGATGAGGAGTACCTCGACTGGCGGGTCCTCTGTGCTAGGTGCTTTGCTCTTGGCTGGTGCGGCTGATGTAGGAGATGTTCGTTTTTTCTTGATGGACCTGTGCTCGATGCGCTCGAAGAAGACACCAGGTGGAACTGGTGCTTTGGTCGCGCCAATGTTGGCTAGCTTATCTGCTTCTTCATTGCTCTCACGCCCTATGTGCCGCAACTCGCAGCCTTCGAAGCTGCCCTCCATGAGGTTGTCTGCGATTGCATCGCAGGCCTTCATTGTTTGCTGCACCACAAGATTCGAGTCACCATAGATCATCAGTCGAGTGCACCCGAGGGCTTTGGCCATCCTCATGCCATGGATCAGGGCCTCGTACTCTGCTTCGTTATTGGATGGGAACTCGAATCCCATCTGCAGGATATAGCGAAGCTTGTCGCCTTTTGGTGATATGAGGATGACACCTGCGCCTGCGCCTTCGTTCTTCTTTGAGCCGTCAAAGTACATAGTCCATGAGTTGGACACATCTGGTGCTCCTGGCAACTGAGCTTCGATCCACTCGGTATGGAAGTCAGGTAAGACTTGTGCTTTGATGGCCTTCGGGTAATCATACTTGATATCTCGTGGTCCTAGCTCGATGAGCCATTTTGCGACTCGCCCAGTTGCGTTGGGGTTTGTGAGGATGTCCCGATCCCTGAGGTGCTGATTACAGTGATCGGGTGCTCTGCGAAGTAGTGCGTCAGCTTCCTTGAGGACATGAACACGGCGTAGGCCAGCTTTTGATAGTGCGGGTACCGCTGCTTTGATATGGAGAGCACTTCACTCAAGTAATAGACTGGGCGTTGTATGCTTTGGGCGTGTCCCTCCTCCCTGCGTTCGACTACCAGTACGGTGCTCACCACCCTGTTAGTTGCGGAGACATATAGGTATAGTGGCTCGCGTTCCCTTGGTGCGACGAGGATTGGAGGGCTTGTGAGGACTCGCTTGAGGTCCGTGAAGGCTGCTTCGGCTTCTGGCGTCCACTCGAATTTGTCTGCTTTCTTCATCAGTCGATAGAACGGGAGTGCTTTTTCGCCCAGTTGCTGATGAATCGACTGAGTGCTGCCACTCGACCCGCTAATTTTTGCACGTCATGGAGCTTTGAAGGCCTTTGCATCGTCAAGATGGCCTGTATTTTCTCCGGGTCCGCCTCGATTCCACGAGCCGAGACTAGATACCCAGGAGCTGCCCGGCTGGCACGCCGAACGTGCACTTCTTCGGGTTGAGCTTGATGTGGAAGCGTTTGAGGTTTGCGAACGTCTCTCGCAAGTCATCGAGTAGTGTGTTTTCCTCCCTTGTTGTGATGACGATGTCATCTACGTAGACCTGGACGTTTCGCCCAATTTGCTTCTTGAGGCAGTCTTGCATCATGCGCTGGTAGGTTGCGCCTGCGTTCTTGAGCCCAAAGGCATGGTTGTGTAGCAGTAGACCCCGAGTGGGGTTATGAACGCCGTTTTCTCTTCATCCTCTTCCTTCATCCTTATCTGGTGGTAACCGAGTAAGCATCCAGGAAGGACAAGCGAGCGCACCCGGCGGTGGAGTCGACGATCTGGTCGATTCGAGGTAGTGGAAAGTGATCCTTTGGACAGCATTTATTGAGTGCTGTGAAATCTACGCACATCCGAAGGATATCTGTGTGCTTCTTCTCTACGAGTACGGGGTTGGCCACCCATTGTGATTTCTTGATTTCTCTGATGAAACCTGCTGCGAGTAGTCTGTCGACTTCGGCTTCGACTGCGGTTCTTTTGGGCCGGATATGCGGCGCATTGTTTGCTTGACTGGTTTAGCATCTGGAAATAATTGGAGAGAGTGCTCGGCGAATTCCCTGGGAATACCTGGCATGTCGGCTGGACACCACGCAAATATATCCCAGTTCTCACGGAGGAATTCGACGAGCGCGCTTTCCTATGCGATAGGCAGACTCGAAGAGACATTGACTGTCTTGGTCGGGTCAGTCGGGTGCACCTGATGCGACCTTGTGTCATTGGTGGCATTGAATGCTCTGTCGACTGCCACCTTCTTGTGCTCCGGCATAAGTGTTCGATCGTTGGAGACCGCTAGATCGGCGAGTGTTGCTTCCATGCCGAACATCTCAGAGATTTTGCTAAACTCTCGGTCGCAAGAGTCGGACTTTTGGAAGTTTCCTTGACTGTGATTACTCCTTTTGGTCCAGGCATCTTCAGCTGGAGGTATGCATAGTGTGGACCGCCATGAATCGAGCGAACGTCGGGCGTCCAAGTATGGCATGGTATTGTGACTTCCAGTCGACAACTTCGAACTCAATCGACTCTGTCCTGAAGTGGTTCTTGTCCCCGAACGTTACGTCGAGTTGTATGGTGCCTTCTGGGCTTATTGCTTTGCCTGGGACGATACCGTGAAAGGTATTTGAAGATCTTGGCAGGTTTTCGACTGACCTGTTCATTTTGCGGAGCGTATCTGCGAAGATGATGTTTATGCCGCTGCCACCATCCATGAAGACCTTGGACATGGCGTAGCCTCCAATTTGTGCGTCGAGTACCAGAGCAGAGTGCCCTGGACGAACGACCGATGGTGGGTGGTCCTCTCTGCTGAAGCTTATTGCAGTTTCGGATCCCTTCAAGAATTCAGTTACGGCAGGAGGTGACATGACCGCCATGTTTACTTGTCGAGTGCGAAGTTTTTGCTCCCTGTTGGAAGGGCGACCTTTCTGTATCATGTACATCTGCCCTTGGGGCGGAGGGTACTGAGGTTCGTCCACCCGAGGTACGGTTGTATGGCACCCGCGATATTTCCGCCTGCGGCAGGCTGTGGTGGTGGAGGTGGTGCCATCAGAACAGGCACATTGTTTGGCTGAGGCACAGGTGCAGGTGCGGGTGCTGTGCGGCTGTTGCCTTTCTGAGTTGGTATTCAGACGCCATTTGGTCGAATTCTCTGCAGTTTCTCATCGAGTGATTGGAGCGCAATTTTCCGTCTTCCCCTTGTACAGGTGGAATCTGCAATCAGCATCCATCTTTTCTTCGAATGATCGCTCGGATTGTGCGCCGGAGCGTGACTTGCGCCAGTCTTTCCCTTGTAGCTGTCGCTGCGTTGGCCGCGGTCTCGACTGTCCGGCGATCATCTCGACTGTCCCGTCGATCTTCTGACCGTCGGTCGCTTCTGTCTTGGTCATTGGGGTGTGGAGAACCCAGCCGCCATGAATTCGGGTCTGTCGTCGTCGTAGTGACGTTTTGAACGCTTGCGCCTTCGGTCGTCTCTGTATGAGTCTCTGCGGCTTCGACTGCCACTTTCATGATTGTCACGGGGTGAGGACCCGCGTGTGGTGCGCGCCATGTCTTCTCCGTCTGCCCACTCAGTCGCGATCATCAAGAGGTTAGCCACAGAGGTTGGCTTTTGCGACCAAGTGCTTCTTTGAAGTCCTGCCTGGCGAGGCCCATGATGAAAGCATCCATGGCCATATCTTCTGAAATTACTCCAACTGAGTTGCGTATCTCAGTCCATCGTCTGATGTATGACCTCAACGTTTCGTCTGACCGTTGAACGCAAGCTCGCAGCTCCTCGAACGTTTTTGGGCGCTCACATAGAGGCTCGAAGTTTTTGATGAAGTCAGTGCGGAAGTGATCCCACGAGTCGTATGTTGATGGAGGTAGAGCCTTGAGCCAGTCGCGGGCTGTGCCTTCGAGCATGAGTCGTATGTATTGCATGGCTGTGATGTTTGTGCCTCGCTGGCACGCGACAGCCAGCCTGTAGTCTTCCAGCCACCCTGAAGGTTCCTGTCGACCCGTGTACTTGGGCTGTTCAGATGTGAGTTTGAACCCTTTGGGCATCCGTGTCTCGCGGACGCGTCGAGTGAAGCACAGAGCTCCGTGTGGCTCAGGCTCTCGATCAGAGTATGAGTCGCTACTGTAAGATCTGCGTGATCTGCTCCTGGACCTGCGCCGACGTGAGCCGCTTCTTTCCTTCGAGTGGTGGCGGCGACCACTGCGATTATGCTCTTCACGACGCGTGTCAACTATGGCACGATCTCGACTCCCTCCTGGAGTTTTTGGGATTTGGCGTATGGCCTTCGCCGCTAAGGCGAGTGATTTGATCTGTTGGCGATGTAGTTTTGCATTGGGGTCATCAGCTGGAGGCTTGATTGCCTCTAGGTATGCTGCAGCGGTAAAGAGAGCACCCGCAGCTGTTTTGGGTACTGGCACTCCCTCCTCGTCGTATGTCATGAAAGAGTTGCCTAGTTGCGGGTGAGTGCTGCCCTCTCATCTGGCGCGAGGTGTGACAGCCTTGATCTGGGTCTTGTGTCTGCTCGCCCGGTGGAGCTCAGGGAGAGCTGTCTTCTTCGCGCACTCGACAAGCTAGCTTGCTTTTTACGTTCTTCGAGTGTTGCTCTGATCTGCTGCAGTCGAAGTGATTCCTGCCAGTTGAAGTACTGGAAGGTCAACATCTCCTCCGTGTTGCGTCTGCTGGCATCATTGTGCACTCCTTGATGACTTTATCTGCTTTTGCTGCCATCTCAGCAGTAATTGTGAGATTTGTGACTCCATCCGGCATAGTAACGTGCACGGGAACTCTGTAGGCCTGCGACTGGCCGCAGCATCAGATGATTCTGCGGCGAAGGCAACGTAGACCTGCTGGGGTATCACCCGAGGGTATGTGTATGTGTTTTCGAGTCCCGTCATGGACTCGACGTCCTCATCGAGGCTCATGTCGGAGTCGATATGCCCATCGAGTGGTCCGTCGATATGGTGCAGTTCTCGGAGTCGACGTAGTTGTCGATATGAGTTTCGGGCTCGTCGAAGTCGCTGAGGGAGATCCCACAGTCGAAACTATCCACGAGTGGGATATCGAGCACGGGATCGTTTGTGTGGTATGCTGATTCGGCCTCCTCACCTTGGAGTTCTTCAATGAGCTCTTTGATCTCTCGAGTCGACATGGTTGTTGCAGACGAGCAAGCTTGAAGGATCGATGATGGTATGGACGCAGTTGATGGATCCGCAGTCGATGGAACCGCAGCCGATGGAGCCTCGGGTGCGGAAGTCGCGAGTTGGCGTGGATCTGTCAAGTCCTGCACACCAAGCTTGTTGACGAAAAAATTGAACGAACCAACGTTAAACCCAAACCTGACTCGAGATCGGAGAAGGTCTCCTGGAATTCTGGCGAGTGTGGCTCAAAATCCATCAGAGGATCTGATGTGCTTTTTGCAGGTGAAGTTGGCGTGCTGCCGTTTGTCGAGTGAGTCGGCGAGTTGCCGTGTGCCGCCCAAGTCGGCGAGTTCTGGTTTGTTGATGCAGCCGGCGAGTTGCCGTTAGTAGATCCGATCGGCGAGTCACCGTTATCAGATGGAACCGAAGAAACCGTGAGTCCAGCACTATTCTTTCCCACAGACGGCGCCAATTGACGAGGGGTTAACTCATCAAATCCCATGGTTAGGACCTAGGGTTGAGATTATGGGGAGAGAACGTGGTAGTACTGGTAGTTTCGTCGGCTGACAAGCAGAGGCAAAGATTTACCTAGGTTCAGGCCCCTCGAGTGGAGGTAAAGACCCTACTTCCTGCTTGTCTGGTATTGATTGTGTGAGATTATGCGATTACAGGGGAGCTCCGGTGAGATGTCGATCTCGCTAGGGCTTTTGGTGGTTCGAGTATGGCTTGGTCCTAGATCGGCACCCCTCCCAGCCTTTAAATAGGCTGGGTCTCGGGAGTTCATAACCGACCTAGTTTACACGTAAGGAAAGTCTAAACCGACTATGCCTATGTCTAATCTTGGGGTACTCCATCTTCTTGGGCCTCTTGTCTTGGGCTTCGAGTAGGCTCTTCGCTATTGGGCCTTAGTCCTCACGTGCACCAGGTACCCTCACGGTAGGGTACCTGAGATGTATATCCTTGTCACCCCCCCATAAGCATTAGTTGCTTTTGGTGGGATTTGGGAGTGAAGGACTTGAGCACTTCTTATGTTCTTGTCATTGCTTTTGTGCATCGGTTTGTGCTCTCCACGAGGATTCGTGGAAGTGAAAGTTCGTGAGCTTGTTACTCTTGGGTCATTGGAGCCTAGACGCCATTGTGGTGGTTGAGACCTTTTGTGGTCACTTGTAGCCATTTGGGAGCCCCCAATTCAGTTGTGGGTGTGCCCCGGATTGTTGTTGTAAAGGCTCCGAATTCCGCCTTGAAGGATTCCGATAGTTGAAGGTGAGCTTGTTGTGGCGTTGAGACCAACCTGTTGTGGTGGTCTCACACCTCTCCAACGAGACGTACTCCCCTAAAAAGGAGGAACTCGGGAATACATCCTCGTCTCCGCGTGCCTCGGTTATTTCTATACCCGAGCTCTTTACTTATGTACTTTACATTGTGATAGCCTTTGTGCTTGAAGTATTCTATATTGCTATTACCTTGTTGCTAGACTTGCTTAGCATAAGTTGTTGGTGCACATAGGTGAGCCTAGTATATTTAGGTTGTTGGCTTGCTAATTTAAACACCTAGTTTTATTCCGCAATTATCAAGCCTAAACCGGAAAAAGTTTTATATCGTCTATTCAACCCCCCCCCCCCCCCCCCTCTCTCTAGGCGATATTCTTGTCCTTTCAATTGGTATCAGAGCCTCGGCTCTCTTTTTGGGCTTTACCGCCTAGAGAGTAAAGATGTCATTTAGAGAATTAGTGCACGATCCCACTCTTATATTCGATGGCACAAATTATGATGTTTGGAAAATTCGCATGCTTAACCTTCTTAGGGACATAGACCCAAATTTTAAGAGAATTGTAGATATGGGTTTTTCTCCTTCAAAGGATTCCCAAAAGTTATCTTTAGAGGATGAGGAAAACTCTTATCTCGATACTCTTGTATCTAATGGTCTTATCTATGTTGTGAGCGATGTAGTTCTTGATTCAATCATGCCTTATCAGAACGCTCATGAGATTTGGACCAAGCTTCAAGATAAATACGAAGTGTCCAACATTATTGAGGATGATTGTTTTCCTTCCACCTCCGGCCGCGACGAGTTCACAACTTCTTCCACTCCACCAACATGAGATTTCTCACAAGGTAATGATATGGTGAGTGGTGATAGAAATTGCTTTGTTGATGATGAATATTCTATTGACTATACTTCATCTCTATCTCATTGCAATGCTCTATCTTTGGACTTAAACTCTTCTAGCACTCCAAATGTCTTACATGCTAGTGTTGATAGTCCTTGCATATCATGTATTAGTTGTTTAACTAAATCTCATGATGATATGCTTCATATGTCTTGTTGCCATGAAAATAATTCTTCCATATCCTCTAGTATTTGTGTGGCTAACAATGTAGAGAAATCCCAACATTTGTTGGAACAAGACATGGATCCCAATGGAGCTTCAAGTACTCTTCCATCATCACCCTCCGGTTCTCACTTGTGCCTTATGGCTAGAGATTCGAAGGTATCTCCTACCCGAATCCCAATATATCGTGTGATGATGTGGATGAGGATTCTTATGAAGAACATATTGATGTTGAATCCTTAACAAAGAAGGGTGAGATAGTATTTGGTGCTCTCCCCAAAGGTAGCAAAGCTATCCCTCCTCTATGTGAAATCATTACTTATGCTATTAAGAGTAGGGAAATCATTGAGGGTTTGGAAACTCAAATTGACGAGAGATATAACATTGAAAGAGAGGATGCTATTGAAAAAGCATCCTTAGAAAATGCTCTTGATGAAGAACAAGAGCTTCGAGTGTCTCTTGAGGAGAAACTTGAATCTCTTGATGAAACAAATGATCTTATTATTGCTAAAATCATTAAGGAAAGAGATCATGCTATTGCTAAATATAAAGTGCTTAAAAAGGAAAAGGTTGAATTTGGTGTTGGCAATGCTAGACTAATTGAGGACATAGAGAGACTTGACAAAGCCCACAAGGCTTTAGAAAGTGAATACTCTCTCCTTATCAAGTCTCATGATCAACTCCAAACTCAACTATCTAAAAATGATGAGCTTGCCAAGTGTCTTCTTTCATTTCTAATATTGATGATGCTTGTGCTACTAACTCCATTTCTCGTGAAGCATCTATTTTGAAGGAGAATGTTGAGCTAAGGGCTCAACTTGAATTCCTAACTAGCAAGTATAGGAAATTGGAAGAAAGTCATGAAAAGCTCTCTAGATCTAATGAGGATCTTCTAGCATCCTATGCTAAGCTAAAGTTAGCTCATGAGCCTATTATGTCAAAGGTAACATCTTGTGAGCCTCATGTGGACAATGGCACAACTCCTACTCTAAATGCTTTATCGCCATGTACTAGTCCTTGTGATTCATCCACTCACAATATTGCTACATCTTGTGATGAATTACATTCCATGCCTTGTTGCTCTAACAATGAAGCTCCTACTTCTTCTAGTGTTTTTGTTGATACTAACCATGTAGAGGAATTAAAAGAGCTCAAGGCCCAAGTCACTTTTTTGAAGAATGACTTGGAAAATCGTCATGTTGGGAGGTCCACACTTGACAATGTGTTGAGTGTTCAAAGACGCCCTAATGACAAGAGTGGACTTGGATTCAACTCCAATAACAAAAACAAGTTCAAGCCTAACAAGAAGAAAAAGGGCCAAGAACAAGTTAAGGATTTGGCCAAAATAGTTTGCTTCAAGTGCAAAGTTGAAGGGCACCATGTTATATCTTGCCCTTTGAAGAAGAAGTCTCTTAGTGAGAAGCAACAAGGGAAGCGGCCTCAAGTTCAAACTCAAGTTTCTCAATATAAAGCAAGGCCCCTTCAAAAGAAGAATCAAGCTACCCCTCTTCAAGTCAAGATTCCAACTAAGAAGAAAGGAGGAAGCCAATGTTGCTACATATGTCGTGAGAAGGGCTACTTTGCTTTTTCATGCACTAACAGTACATTATCCAGCCCCATTATAATTGATGATGTTTATTCTCTTCGGAAGGATAAAGTTGGCAATGTGTTTGCCAAATATGTTGGTACTCAAAGTGGTTTCAAGCAAAGCACCATTTGGGTTGCCAAGCCTATTGTGACTAATCTCTTAGGACCCAACTTGGTTGGGGACCAACAAGCTAAAACTTGATCAATAGGTGTTGATGGAGGGCATTGGAGACTTGGCTACATCATGAAGAATTAAGGGATCTTCATCAATTATATTCTCTCAAGCCAAGTCATTTGGATTATATTGTTCTATCTCATATCCAATGTTCTTCCTTGCGGTAACTTTTATTTGAATCATATATACATTGAAAGTTACTTGCACCCTTGCATGTGTTAGGGTTTGTACCTTGCTAGTGTTTGTATGTGTTGTGCTCTCCACTTACTTATCTTGAGTAATCAAGTATGTGTATGTTGGTTTGCACACCATATACTTGTGTTGAGGCTTATTGCTTTTATTTGATATCTTATCTTGTTGGCTCTCTTTTTGAGAGATTAATGGACAATCCCATTTTGGGGGAGTGATATGCTTCGTGCACTTCACTATCCTAAAAATGTGTATACGTGAGGAATACCACTTAGTGATGATATATCAATATTATCTACTCTCTATGTGGTATATCATTCTCATGAGAAATTCAAATTCTATAATGTCCATTAATTATCTCTAGTTGGTTTTGTTTGCCTCTTTTTTTAAAAATTAGATTATCACATTATGCCGGTGTAATAAGCTATGTGCATATTACAAGCCTAGAAAAAGTGAATATGTGAGGTATTGACACCTAGAATTGATATTCTTCAATATCATATTCCTATGTGGCATGTTTCTCAATCAAGTTCCTTTTTGCTAAAACAATTTTATTTACTCACTCGTTTGGATCTTGTTTGTATTGGACGTTCTTGGTACGGCTTTCCCCAAATAGGTTCGCATATATCTTTTTGGGAAACCGATTGCTTCAAGCTACTCTTTGTAGTTGCTTTGCATGATCGCGCGAATATTTGAAGCTATCAAGAACATCTATTTATCTAAGCATGACTTTTAAATCTTATCCTTTACCATATGCTTATTTGTTGTGAATTTGGTCTTCAATATCATTCCTATATACCACCGAGAAATATCTCTATATACTCCTTGTCCATGACAAGTGATACTCATATTTGTGGTGAAATTTGTGGACCATTTTCATTTTGGCTCTTGCTTTGAATTATCTTATTTTTATTGCCAAGGATTTGGTTTGATCTAACTCCTCTTGTCTTCCTTGTATTTTTGAATCGTTTTTCTCTACTCAAAATTTGTTTTGTGCTTTCTTGTTTTAGGAAAAGCAATGATCCTATTCTAGTGCATTTAAATTCAAAGTCATACTTCTAGATAATGCACTATTCTTGGAGAAGCTATCCTACATATCTTATTGATTTCTTTGAACATGACTAGTTTTTGAATAATATGTATGGAGAGTGATGATCTCATTTGTGTGCATTTTGTATTCAAATGCAAGATCATAAATAATGCACAAATCTTGGGGGATCTATCCTATATGCTTTTGAACATTAGTTGTCTTCAATTGGCATTTGATCCGATGACGTGTCTCTTTGGAAGACAAACATTTCTCGTCTTGGTACTTTGTTTTGTGCTTTCTTGTTTTAGGAAAAGCAATGATCCTATTCTAGTGCATTTACATTCAAAGTCATACTTCTAGATAATGCACTATTCTTGGAGAAGCTATCCTACATATCTTATTGATTTCTTTGAACATGACTAGTTTTTGAATAATATGTATGGAGAGTGATGATCTCATTTGTGTGCATTTTGTATTCAAATGCAAGATCATTAATAATGCACAAATCTTGGGGAGCTATCCTATATGCTTTTGAACATTAGTTGTCTTCAATTGGCATTTGATCCGATGACGTGTCTCTTTGGAAGACAAACATTTCTCGTCTTGGTTTATTCCTTGATGGCATTTTCATCAATTGGTATCTTACTTTCATTTGGCATCATTTCAAAGTGGTATCTTCAATCATGTGTTGATTTGGGGTTTTGATATAATTTGGACAATTCTCTTTCTTGTCACACTTGTGTGTGATTTCTTGGTTTAATTGGTGTTTTGTCCAATTTGTATCTCGTTTGGTTCTTGAAAGTCTTGTGCATGCATATTTACTATATGTATATCTTATGGCATGCTTACTTTCGTTGATCTAATATATAGGATAAACTCCATCAAATCCTAAATGGCTAAGATGTGCATGAAATTCAATTTCATATCAATATGCACATATCTATGTGGAGTTTGTCCTATGTATTGTAGTTGCTCTAACTACTTTGGATCCAATGAGTTTGGGTACCATTTTGTACTTGAATTTGTTTTAGGTACATTTGAGATGCATTGGAAGCTTGTCTCATTTATAAGGAAGGTGTTATCACCATGTGCTTATTGGAGCCAAGCTTGGATGATCATGAACTCTTATATTCTACATCACCAATGCTATCTCGGTAACAAGTATCTACCTCATGCATATACTTCTAGCTTTCAACCTTGTGTAGGTTGTATCTTGGCATGATTCTCTCTAGTTGCGTTCAATATGGTTTTTGCAAAGTTTTTATCAAAACATCTTTATTGCAAACGTGAGCAAGCCGGGATGATTACATATCAAGGGGAATATACATAATGATTTTCATGATTCACCGATCCCAAATATGCTAATCTAGCTATTCTACTCAAAGTATCACATCCGCAATATTGATAAATTTTCAAAATCATTTGCCCTTTGCGATACTTGTTATCTTTCTTGGAGCATCCCAACTTTCACTTATTCCCTTATGAATTTTCTTGATGCTATGATGAGATTGTGTTGGAAGTTCATCTATATCCTTTTAAGATAAAATTTAGCTTTGTGATATGCTTCTAAGCAAAGATCTTATTGGTATATTTATGACTTCCACTTGGATATCATGTTCTTCTTAAGTACCTATTTTGTGTGTGCATGTTTCTTTGTGGACTTATATCTTTATGATTGGCGTCTACTTAGAAACTTATACACATGAGATTAGTTACATCTTTAATTGGTATTCCAATTCTTTAGTGACCACCTTTTATTGCTTTTGTTTCTTTGGTGGTTTCTAAAAGGCACAAGCTTTGCTTTTCATTTGGTATTCCTTTTGCATCTTAATAAGCTTGTGAATCTATTTGCCTTTTTTTTTTGGGTTGTGTTTATGGAAAGACATGATATGCACTATGTGCCACTTATAATGAAAGACTATGTTGATGCTTACGCTCATCCTTGCATTAGTCTCCTAAAATGCCTTTCCGTATCATACACATCTCTTTTCGGTTGAGCAAGTCTTTATTTGTAGCTTCTTGTTCTTGTTGCTCAACATTTGTTTGTTGCAAATTGTTTTGCTTCTTTTCTCAACTATGCTCTCATGCACTTATTTGTGTTCAAAATTATCTAGGAGGGAGTGAGGATTCCATGTTGCGCACACCATATTGCAATGCAAATCCTACATTGTGCACGTACCTTGGGGAGCTCCCTCTTGATTTTTTTAAACATTTAGTTGATCCTTCGGATCCTTTGATTGCTTGCCTCTTTTGTTGAGGTATCCTCCCCTTTGCTATTTTTTTGCAATCTTTGGATTCTCAATATAGTTTGATTTCCTCCTTTTATTGATCAGTGGAAATGTCCACTTGATTATACTCATTTTTATGAGAAAAGCTAACTCGTGGAGGAACTCTCACTGTGTTGGCCTTCCGAAACTTTTTGCCCATTTCGGCAATTGGTGCCAATGGGGGAGAGGTTTTGGAGGGTTTATGGAATTTGGCTTTATACTTTGATTGGTTCTTAAGTATTTGTCTTTCTTTCCTTTGCATTCGGTTCTTGGTTTTGTATATAGTGGAAACTCCACCACTGGTAATGGTTGACAATATATGCAATGAATTCATATTCATACACATGTGCATAGATTGTGGGGGAGTTTGCACTATATATGTGGTTGGACTAACATCACATACTTTCGTAGTATTTAATGTTAGTGCAACCGCTCCTTGTTCGTTAAATTCCATATTATAAACCCTCTCAAAAGAGATTGTCATCAATTATCAAAATGGGGGGATTGAAAGTGCATGAGCCTTAATGTGTGGTTTTGTTAATTAATGTCAATCTCTATGGACTAATGGTTGCATTGAGCTATCCTTGTAGGGCTTGTCCATTGGCAATGCTTGAACACCATGCGTTGGCATCAAGATTGAAAGAAGAAGATAAAATGATGACCAAAGTAATATTCGAGTCATCATCTATATCAAGAGAAGAAGATGAAGTGCAAGTGGATACATGAAGACGGAGCTTAGCAAGGCTCTCCCATAATCGAGTATGGGGAGTATTTGGAGAAGTCTTCATCAAGCATGTGCTAGCAAGCACAATCAAGAAATGTGTTCCAACTTGAGAGAGTCAAAATCGTCATCATCTAGCTCAAGTGGAATGTGCAAGGCAAAGGTATGATCTTGATAGGGTTTCTATTTTACAGATCTCATGATGTTAGTGGGAGACCGGGTTATAGGATAGACGGCGTACTATCAAGAGGGGATCTCAAGTGAGTAACTTGATCGCATCTTTGTGGAGAGCTCAAACCTTTGCATACTTGGCATATCATATTTCTTGTTTGTTATTTGGCCTTTATTCATGTGAGGATTTAGAGCTTGTGTTCATCTTCATACCAAACTCTAGTTCATCAAAAACGGATTTCGTATGAAAAACTTATTGCGTTTTTTGATATTGGAGGTTTGACCGGTTGTTCTTTTATCGAGAGGTCTTACCTTTCCCCATTTGGTTTTATCCTCCCTTGTTGGACTATGATGTTTCTCTGCATAATCTTATAAAACTCTTCGTTGCGATTCCAACGAGCCAAAGATCATCGAAAACGGAGTCCGGATGCAAAAGTTATTACCGTTTGGGTGTTTGATATTCCTGTTGTTTTACAAGGGGCGGTACTACGCTCCGGTACAGCCCGGGGTACCGCCGGTGCCACCCGAGGGCCGTTTTTTAGCGGTACCGGAAGAGGTAGTACCGCCGGGGCGGTAGTACCGCTGTCTGGAGCGGTAGTACCGCTACCTGGAGCCCCTTTTTACCATGTTTTAGTGTTCTTTCTTCCTAGGCGGGCGGTAGTACCGCCCCGGCGCGTTTCTGCACCCAACGGTTGGATCTTGGGTTGACCTATTTAAGAGGCCTTCTTCCCTAATGGTTCCCCAACCTTTCTTACAAGTTTTGACCTCCATTGTTGACCTTCAAAAGCTTGCTATCTCTCAATCCCTTCAATGATTCTTCCTACTTCTTGAGGGAAAAGAGAGAGAAGATCTAGATCTACAATTCCACCAATCAATCTCTCCTCTAAGTGGGGGGAAGTCTCTTGATTTAGATCTTGGAGTTCCATTTGTTGAGTTCTTCTTTGTTCTTCCTCTCTTCTCCCCCCCATAAGCATTAGTTGCTTTTGGTGAGATTTGGGAGTGAACGACTTGAGCACTTCTTGTGTTCTTGCCATTGCTTTTGTGCATCGGTTTGTACTCTCCACGAGGATTCGTGGAAGTGAAAGTTCGTGAGTTTGTTACTCTTGGGTCATTGGAGCCTAGATGCCATTGTGGTGGTTGAGACCTTTTGTGGTCACTTGTAGCCATTTGGGAGCCCCCAATTCAGTTGTGGGTGTGGCCCGGATTGTTGTTGTAAAGGCTCCGGATTCCGCCTTGAAGGATTCCGATAGTTGAAGGTGAACTAATCATTTGTGGTGCGGTTCATCGGAGAAGAAGGTGAGCTTGTTGTGGCGTTGAGACCAACCTGTTGTGGTGGTCTCACACCTCTCCAACGAGACGTACTCCCCTAAAAAGGAGGCACTCGGGAATACATCCTCGTCTCCGTGTGTCTCGGTTATTTCTATATCCGAACTCTTTACTTATGCATTTTACATTGTGATAGCCTTCGTGCTTGAAGTATTCTATATTGCTATCACCTTGTTGCTTGACTTGCTTAGCATAAGTTGTTGGTGCACATAGGTGAGCCTAGTATATTTAGGTTGTTGGCTTGTTAATTTAAACACCTAGTTTTATTTCGCAATTATCAAGCCTAAACCGGAAAAGGTTTTAAATCGCCTATTCACCCCCCTCTAGGCGACATCCTTGTCCTTTCAACTTATAACCATCTGGGAGCCCCCAATCCAGTTGTGGGTTGTTCCCCGGGTTGTTGTTGTAAAGACTCCGGATTCCGCCTCGAAGGATTCCGATAGTTGAAGGTGAACCAATCCTTTGTGGTGCGGTTTCATCGGAGAAGAAGGTGAGCCTGTTGTGGCATTGAGACCAACCTGTTGTGGTGGTCTCACACCTCTCCAACGAGACGTACTCCCCAAAAAGAGAGGAACTCGGGAATACATCCTCGTCTCCGCGTGCCTCGGTTATTTCTATACCCGAGCTTTTTACTTATGCACTTTACATTGTGATAGCCTTCGTGCTTGAATTATTCTAATGCTATCACCTTGTTGCTTGTCTTGCTTAGCATAAGTTGTTGGTGCACATAGGTGAGCGTAGTATTTTTAGGTTGTTGGCTTGTTAATTTAAACACCTAGTTTTATTCCGCAATTATCAAGACTAAACCGGAAAAGTTTTCATCCTTGTCCTTTCACCTACGCGGTGGTCATGATGTTTCTTATCCAGCAGAAGAATAGTTTCGAGTAGCACCTATGTTGCATAGTGAAGAGGAAGTATCATCCATGTGTTCGGTTGTGTTAATGTTGTTGAGAGTGACCACTAGTGAAAGTATGATCCCTAGGCCTTGTTTCCAAGCATTGAAACACCATTTACTCTCAATTTTGTTACATGTTTGTTTGCTGCCATTTTTATCATAGATTACAAATACCACTTGTTACTATTCATATCACTTGCATTTTACCATCTCTTCGCCAAACTAGTGCAACTATACATCTGACAAGTGTATTGGGTGTGTTGGGGACACAAGAAACTTCTTGTATATTAATTGCAGGATTGCTTGAGAGGGATACCTTTGACCTCTACCTCCCTGAGTTCGATAAATCTTGGATTACTCACTTAAGTGAAAATTGCTGATGTCCTACAAACCTATGCACTTGGAGGCCCAACACTGTCTACAAGAATAAAACCGCGTAGTAGACATCAATAATCTATTATGTTTGATTGCAACAACAAACATTTTACAGTTTTACACGTTTCATTCTAGCTTTGTATAACAAGGATACTATTTCACTAACATTGAACAAAATGTTCTAGTTATGGATCTAATGTCATGTAAATAACCTTTTCTATTTATACAGACAACGACGTAACCAAGAAAAATGTGCGAGAAGAGCTTTCTCCATGCTCGATTCTCGCACCCTAGAACTGGGGAAGTTGTCCAACTCACACCGTCTTGCTGGAAGTTAGTTATGGGTCTCCACATATCTGTGAGGTCTCGTGTCTCCACATCTCGGTGGGCTGGACGATTTCCACATTGTTTCCGTTGTTATGTTTTGGTACATTACACGAGACATATTTTTTATTAAAAGTGACTTAACACGACCAAAATGTGACAATGGTGATAAAATGAGTCAACTGAACGTTCCAAAGACAGAGCAAGCTGAGCTAAAGTTATAAAGTTCGATGACTAGAGTCTTGGGGAGACATTAGCCAATATATCCTTCAGAACCTATCACGAGGGTACTGCCGTAGCCAAGAAAGCTTATATTCTCCTTATTTCTATAACTTTCTTATTTTTTAAATAGTAATTATTGAAGCTTTATCGCAGTGTATGTATATGTGGGAAATATCATCGAAATGTGCTCCTAAGTTTGGTATTTTCTACAAATATTGCTAGTAGTTGCAGCCTCACCTAACGTATCCTGTGAAACCGACGAATTGGTGCACCCGGTGCACCTGATTTTGTTTAACCACCCAAAATGTTTATAAAAAATTCAAAAAAAAGTTTATGGCCATTATTTAGCGTTCTCTCATTTCAAATTACAAAAAAACACTTTTCATGGGCCGATTTGGATGCCGCGAGTGGGGAGCGACGACCCCCATAGCCAGCAGACTATCCGGACAGCGCTCATCCGGACACCATTTGAGCGGCGCGAGTGGAGATGGTCTAACAACGCCATAAGGGCATGGCTGCTGGCCCCTGCATGCATGCATGGGCGCTTCCGCGCTTGGACAGACCGCAAGCGAGAGTTGAGTAAATTAAATGGGCCACTCGTGCATATGCCTGCACGCGCGGTTTGTGAAGTCTAGCTAAATCAAACCTTCAAAGGTAATGCATGACATTTGAGTACACAAAACAGTCTTCTTTCTTCCTCAAAGAAAAAAATCCGTCTTCTTTCTTTGACGCACGCGCGCACGCTAGTTTTCTTCAGAGACAAAGATGGCAAAGCAACTATCCATCAGTATCCCGTCCTGCTTGACTTTCCCACACACGACCCATATCGATATGTTCCCCTTTTGTGAAGCCCCTCTCTCTCTCTCTCTCATATGGTAGATTCTGCTGCATCTCACTAAAGGAACTTTGTAATTAAGCAAGACAGCGAAAGGTGCAATTCACTATATCGACAGACATATATATCCACGTGCAAAATAAATTTGCCTAAAGTTTGTTTGACATGGACACCACACTTGCACCCTTTAATTGAGTGTGCATGCATGTAAGTGATATGATCATAGACCAAAATAATGAGCACTATTAGGTGGCCTTCAAATCTTCTTTATCGCGGATCTAGATCTCATGTGGTACTATACAATAATGTACACAATACGCAAATCAGATCGTACTTTGTGTGTTGCTACATGCGGTGTGATGTGATCTTTCTAGACTCTAGAGCGTCATGGACATAGACCTCGATGGAAAAAAACTTGGGGTTGAATCTTCATCCTTTTTTAGATGCTCTCTGGATCCGCAGGTTCAGACGGCGGAAAATATTTGGATTTACTACAATACAGTACTGATCGCCATTATGTGCAAGCAATCGCATTGCCGATCTCTTTTGTACAACACCATTGACCATTCTGAGAACTAGGCACAGCAAATTTCTAGTATCTCACACCGATCGACGGCTCAACGGTACAACAAACTAGTCATGTAGAGACGCCTAATCTAATGATTGGAGACGTTTTATTTCATCTCAACAACAACATAGAGTCGCATTAGTAAAACGTTTCATAAGTGTCTCCTTATGCATCGTCACAAAGACCGTACCGACGCTTTGTCATGCGTGTTTACAAAAGATGAGACGCTCATATTGCATCTCTATGGGCCTAAAGACGCTTTGACATATGGCTTATGAAAGACGTCTCTACAATCCCTAGCAATGATCTATTGCGTCTCAAACTAATACGGGGATATCTTTATTTTGCATCAAACTAGTGACATCACGTTCAATTTTATTTTATCGATATCAAATAATATTTTGGCAGATCAAAATGTGCTCATGGATCATCACTCTTTTTAGTATGTATGTAGTCCATATTAAAATACCTAAAAGCTTTTACATTAGTGAACGGAGTGAGTAGCTAAAATATTGAGAGGTATAACAGGGGTGTTTTGAAGTTGTTGGGTCAATGGGCAGCGGTGGACCTTAGGGCCTAGGGGGTGGACGAGCCTTAATTTTCCAAGAGCTAACTTATATATCATAGAAAAAAACATATGACCAAAAATTCATATGAATATTCACTATTGGCCACTGGTCAATGGACCACATAACTTTTTTAGCATTCTCAAAAGAAAAGACATAACTTATCGTATACTATGACATTGCTCGTAATACACGCAACTTAGAATTGAATGTCTTGTATAATTAACACGGTAGGTAGAAGTCCTTGTTTTGCTAAGATCTTGCTTGAAAATATCAGTTCGCTAAACTTATTTTTTGTTTCCACCGGCTTCAGAACTGTCAATGTGTGGTTACTGCCCTATCAAATTTATAAGGTGCATATCAAGAAGTCCCCCCGTGTCCCTTGCTACAGTTCAGAGAGGCGACTCGGAGGCGACTCGAAGGTTCGAGTTCTCGCCGGCGATTCCGCCGCTCCCCTCCGCCTCCGGTCGCCGGTTAGGCACCGTGAGGTGGGGGAGCTCTGGTAATCGGTTGTGCGTGTAGATAGGTTCCTATCTAGGTGTGTGTGCCTCCCGGCGGCATCGAAGACGGTGGCGATGGCGTCGGTGTGCTGGGTGTGGTCCTTCCCCTCCTTTCCCCGTTCCGGCCTCGTCGCCGGGGAGGTCGTGAAGGTTCGTCGGATGCTCTCTTCCTTCTTTGCTTCTCCGGCCGGCCATGGTGGCGAGGGGAAAGTTGGTGGTTGTTTGCGATCCGCTTTTGTTGGTGGTGGTGGAGGTTGTCTTCTTCGATGGTTCTGCTCCGGCCGGCCATGGTGGCGAGGGGAGTGGCGTCTGGAGGTGGCTGGGTGCTGGTGGTGGTGGTCCTGGGCGATGCGGAGGCGGCTGGAAGATGGGCGGAGGAGGGAAGTTGGCGTTGTGGCCGTGCGCGTTCATCGAGTCTAGGTTCCGTCGCGCGGCGGCGGACGGCTCTTGCGGTCGTCTACAACATGTGGTGGTGCCTTCTTCCCGGCGGCTGGCGGTACGGCGGCTCCGGCGTCGATTAGGAGCTTGGGGCGCGGCGGTGGATCCGATCGTGATTCCTCCCGGTGGCTTCGGGTGCTTTTTGTACTTTTTTGGGTCCTTTTGTAATTTCTGTTTTCTTTTGGACCTGTTTGTAAAGTGTATTGAGCTACCTTAATATATGCGTCGGATCCTTTCCTCAAAAAAAAATTATAAGGTGTGTATTTTGACCGACCAAGTAAACTTTCACATGTTTTTTTCTTAATATATTGTTAATAGTTAAGAACTCGTAGATATAACAAAGTGTTCTCGAATACGAATCACGTACCAAAATTAGTTTATGTCACATAACACACATATAGTATTCGATGTTAGAACTTGAATTTAGACCACCAACATGCACCTCATATTTGGAGTATGATATAAATAGGAGTGTTGAATGGGACATTTTTAATAGTGAGGGGGGAAATAACTAGCTAGATTTAAGGTGTCCCTGTGATTCTTTCTTTTTAAAGAAAGCGTCCCTATGTCTTGGAACAGAGTGACCAGGTAGTATCATAATTCATAAAACTGTCTAATCCAAATATATTGCATTCATATAGTGTCTGTCGAACTTTGCGGAAAGTACGTGCATACTTTGCTGGTTAAAGGAAGGAACCATTCCCAGATAGTGCAGTAAAGTTAATGAGTCAATGTGTCTTGCATGGTGGGGCTCGACGCTTGCACGGAGTAACACGGATCGAGTATATTTCTGCTCTCTCCGTCCGGAAAAGGATGTTTTGGATTTGTCTAGATTCGAATGTATGTAGATATATTTTAGTGTACACATACATTTAAATTTGGATATATGTAAGACATCTTTTTCCAAACAGAGGGAGTATATACTTAAGTTAATAGTTTTCGACCTGATCTTGGATTCTCAGCCGAAATTTTCTTTTGACGGTGAAGTTCTAGATTGTCGGCAAAGTAGCAACACGGTGACTGGGATAGCTTAGCATAGTATATTGATTTCGTACGACTGCGTTCTTACCCACAACCATGCAAGAAAACGTCCTCCCTCCATTGTATAATAAGTGTCGCAATTTTGAACTACCTTTAGCTCAAAACTGCGACACTTTTTTTATTGAAGGGAATATATACGTCAGGACTTAGAGCTAGCCCAAACTGCCCATGGTATTGGGTTCACTCTGGTTCGAAATGGTTTCTCGGTAAATATCCGGAGAAAATACAACTCTAAATCGATATTATATCTCAAGAAAAAGTTCAATCTATATTCAACGCTGATTATTTTGACGGTGAGCTCAATTCAGGATGAGGAAATTAAACTAAAATAGCTTTTTTCCAAGGTCGTATCAGTGACGGCCACTTAGCCAACACGTTTGTTTGGATTTTAACATCCATACGTATAATCGTTTTCAGTCCATGGGACAATTAAATGCGTCCATGCGTTCGTTTCTTCCTTTTCTCCGGCAATTAAATGCACTTGACCTCTCGTTGCATGTCAAATTGCGTTGGTTTTGTAAAATTGTAAAGTGTACCATCCCCGCGAATAATCGATTTGTAGCCTGGGTAATTTGTAGGATATATCCATGACTACATGTACATATTTTTTAAAAACTTTAAAATTTATATTTCGAATGTTCAAAATAAAGAGCTACATATAGCCCAGCCTACAAAACACCACACTCACCATCCCACCCTTTCGTTCATTTTTGAAAAATGCGGATTACAACACATATGCACACATATACCACTACACACGAACACACACATCGTCATCTATTGAATAGAGTCACGGAACTTCAAGATTGATGAAGTCACAACACATGCCTCGACAAAGTGACAAATAAATGTATTAAAAAGTTACTCCCTCCAATTCATATTAATTTTCACCGAATTGGATATATGTATACATGTTATAGTGCTAGATATATCTGATACATCGACAATTAATATGGATCGGAGAGACTAATAGAAGTGATAATTTCGGTAGAGTCAGTACTTGATTCCATTTAAAGTTTGAAATGCAATGGTTTTGTGCAGTTGAAAACCTAATTGGTCAGCATATTTGTTATTGTAATTAAGAAAATAAATTAAATATCTACATAAAACGGAAAGAAATGAAGAAATATGAGGAAGAGTTCAGATATTTTCGAAAAATAATTTGTGGAGATTTAAAAAATGATAAATTTATAAAGTTTGGGAAATTAAGAAAAACCCAAAAATTTGAATGAAAAGTAAGATAACCTTGTATTAATTCTGGTCACCTTATACATATATCTTTTTGAAAGAGAGAGAGAGAGAGAGAGAGAGAGAGAGAGAGAGAGAGAGAGAGAGAGAGAAGAAGAAGAAGAAGAAGAAGAAGAAGAAGAAGAAGAAGAAGAAGAAGAAGAAGAAGAAGAAGAAAATTTCATGTTTTTTGAAAAATAATGTGTATGAAATTAAAAAATGATACAAATCAAGAAACACCTGAATTTTTTTAAAAAAATAAGATAACTAATCCATACATTTTTTACGTAGGTCAACGTTTAAACATTAACTGCACGAATTGTAATGCCATTTTTGCGTGTGTGTCAGTGTGTGTGTGTGTGTGTGAGAGAGAGAGAGAGAGCTCACAACCGTAGGACGATCTACAATATGGGCGTGTTTGGTTGCCCACAAGGGCTCCATGCAGCCTGTGGGAATGCAAATTTGGCATGTTTGGTTGTTTGGGCCGCACCGTTGCGTAGAATGAAACTTAAAGCACCATTCAGTCAGGCCATGGAGAAACATCTGAATTGTCCATTTTCCCAGAGCCACCCTCTTCGCATGCAAAATTGGGGAACACGGAGCTGAGCCCATGTGGCTTGGAGATAAGCGAGCTCACGCGCGCACGCGAAATGCGGCGGGAGAAATTTTGGCTCACCGCCTAATATTTTGCTCCCCTACTTCACCCCCTATGGCTCGCCGCCAAAACTGCCACCACCATTCCCCCTCCTCCCCTTCAAGCTCTCCCCTGCCTACAGCCAAATTTCTTCAACGACGAGCAAGTAAGCAACGTAATCTTCTGCTCTGGTCACTGGTGGTCAACGGCGGGTAGCGGAAAACCTCTTCCTCCTCTTCCCTGAGCTGAGAGTGGCCTCCTCCGATTCACGTAAGTACATTCAAACCCTAGTTGTTGTAGGTTAGATCTATGCCTATTATGATGTAGTAGATTGTTATATTGGTGTGGTATATACAAAGTTGTGGTAGATTGTGACGTCTTCATGATCTTTTGAGCATGTGGTAGATAATGGTGTGGTAAGTTGTGGTAGATGTCAATGTTCTTCAGCTTCTCCTGAACATGTGGTAGATCATTGAGATTCATTGTTGTGCATTTCATCTATAAGGGTAACCATTGTAGTTATGCAATTTGTGTTGGTCATAACTGTTCGCACCCAAATTTGGCACCTAGCCAGATTGGCCCCAGATATCCCTGGTCTAGGAAAGGCGCATTCAGGAAAGCACCAAGACATGGAGAAAGAGGAAGGAGACGAGCTATGTCCCAATCGGCAAGCCGCTAGGCTGCAGGCCACCATGTCCCAGGACCCGGCATTTGGTCCTATGAGAGCCGGTCATCACCAAGAACCGGTATTCGTGTTCCAAGAGCCGGCTTTCTCTCAAGAATCGTCCATTATCCAGGAGCCGGCGTTTCCCCGAGACCCGGCATTTCATCAAGGGGCCTACATGGTCCCATGACCCAGCGCTACAGGAGCCGGCATTCCCATGACCTGGTGTTTCATGTCTAGGGGGCGGCATTGTCCATAAGTCGGCATTCTCCCAGGAGCCGGCCAGAGCCGCCATCGTCCAAAAGCAGGTATTATCCAGTTGCCGGTTCATGTCTTAGAAGCCGGCATGCACGCTGCCATGACCCATTCGACAGCTTAAGCCGCCAACCCCGTCGTATCCCAGGAAGAGGAGGAGCCACCACACCGCCATAACGTAACTCGGCAATTAAGCCAGTATATTGCCATACACCATAGGGATACGGTGCCTCATTCTTCACTTGGTAAGCCGATATGCCAGGTCGTGCCATAATCAGGTCTAATAGCCAGTTGAGGTGGCGACTCGACAAATAATTCAGAGGACAGCATACGGAGATTGCACCATAACACTAAGAAGATGGTCTGAGATGGGAAAGTGCCTAACATGGAAGTTGTGCGTATTGTCAAGGCGCACAATATTTCTTTTTGAGTCATCTTCATCCGAGTTAGTATGCAGCCTACAGAAACACGACGAGACCCGGGCGAGTTAACCCGTCACCTGCCAGAATCCGACCTGAAGAGTAAGATGGACCCGCAAAGTTATCAAGACGGGCTTAGATGGAAAAATGATAGTCGCAAGCGTTGTTCACCTTGTCGAAGACGTACAAGTTTGGTCTTTGAGCCATATCCATCCGAGTTCGTATACGACTTCTAGGCCCATGACAAGAAGAAGGACAGGAGGTGCTGCGAATCTGGACAGGAGTTCGACTTGAACTAGGACTAGGGTTTTAAGATGGTTTTGATGTAATTTCCTTGTAGAGAAAGTCCTATGCTTGTACTGCAAGTCCAGCCGCCTCATATATATGTGAGAGGTGACGGCCGATTGAATAACACCAATCGAACAAATCAATCTATCACACCTTCGCGTGTTCAATTTATCCCTCACCCTTGTATCAATACTTCTCGTTCCTTCGTAAGCCGGTCATCATGCCGGCGAGCTGCAAGGTCACGAGGCTCTAGGGGCGATCAGGTTGACCTGGAGTAGCCAATCATCGCCGGGTCCTCCGACGGGGTCCCTCCCGAGGAACCGGGGCGTCTGGTACCAAAAGAGCCGGCTGGATTGTCTTGCGTATCGCGCTTTCAGCCGGCCTCCCGCGGGGCAAGTTGTGGAGTATCTCCCCCGGCACCGTGGGTACACGAGTATGTGTTCGTGTGATGCGTTTGAGGCGCAACACACTTTTTGGCGACTCCGCTGGGGACGAAGCAAACGGTCTCCGGCCCGTTCTTGCTATGGGGAGCGCATCAAGAGGCGGCAATCTACTACGACAACATGTATCATCAAGCTGATTACGTCGGTGCAGATGGGCATACTTTATCGGCTAGCTCTGGTTATCTTCCACATAGCTATGAGCAGAAGTCGATTGAGGACCGCCTTACCTGCTCACAGCGAGCTTGTCCGAGTTCTCATGCATCGGCTGCCCCAGATTACAGGCCGATGAATAACATTGAGTACTCAATTGATCAACATGGGACACTTCATAGGCTAGAGGATCTCTCACGGTTTTATCCATCGGCTGCCGACTCGCAATACGCGGGGTCGTCCCCAAACAGGCCGATGGATGGGGCGGCTATGCTTCCACAAGCTACTCGGCCGGTTATTCCCAACCGGCTTATACTACGCCTTATGTGAGCACTGAATCGGCAACATATGCGACTGGCGATATTCGCAATTCGGCTTACCTTATGGGTGATGGCCGGATTAGTGGATATTCCGTGGGAGCACATATGCCGGCTTATAATACTATGGCGTACAATACTTTCTCTGCACAATTGCAAAATTTCGGCAACCCATGGCCGAAAGGAACCAAGAGTGCTGCGGGGCAATCCCGACCAGAAGATGAGAACCTGAAGTAGATGATCAGATCCAACTGCAGAAGAATCGATGAAATCCGCCAGGAGCTAAGCGAAAGTGGGCAACCTTATGACTCCACTACAGTAATGGCTATATTTAAGCAGGAGTCAGAGGCCAAAAGAGTCGGGGGGGCAAGCCGGTAACTTCACTATGCCAACTCTCGAAGAATTATCAGACGAGCAACGTCAAGGCTATGAAGTTATCAGGAGAAAGCGCAAAGAGGAGTTTGAAGCTCTCAAAAAGAAGCGCGATGAGGAAGACTTGCAGATGTTTTACGCAACTCTTAAGAAAGATATTCCAGCATCTATTCCTCCACGCGACAATCATATCAAGCCTTCTGCGTTACCAACACAAGAAGACAACACTCTGCAGATCAACCACCGGGACGAGGTTGACCCGACTATTATGATTGAGCCGGCAAAAGCCGGGTCATGCAACACATTCGCCGGGTCCAATCAACAGAGGAAGATCGACTCAACTATCACGACCGACTTCGCAGAAGCCGAACTTACCAGCTCAGGCAACGACGAGTCAGGCATACACGCCGGGTCTATCAAGCAGGCAGAGGAGAGCTTCGTCGAAGAGGAGCACGGCGAGCGACGCGAGCCGACCGTGCTCAACTTTTCTGGATGTGAGGGAGTGTACGTACTACCTGGCGAGTTTTGTGCCAAAGATGATGAGCATCAAGAACAGGAAGACGCGGCCGAACAAAGTTCGGTTAATGATGAACATCAAGAGCCAGAAAGAGAAGCCGAACCATGTTCGGTTGACGAGGAGCGTCCGGGTGACGCGGCACGAGATCCAGAAGAGGAAGACAAGGCGTTGGAGAGTTATCCAAAGGCGGAGCAAAGTATTGTTCCTGTTGAGCCAACACCGCATTCTCCCGATGTCTTCGAAGAGGTACGCCTAGCCAACAATTTACTTATCTTTAGATTTGGTCAAAATAATATTGTTGATGCATCTTCCAACACGATTTTAATTCATGTTGAAATACCAGTCGAGATAAATAATTTGTTTGCTAGGAATAATCTTGTCACTAATCATGCCAGCCAAATATCATACCATTCGTAGAGGCTAATAGTGGCAATTTATCACAATCAAAGTTGTCCCCGTCATGCGGCTAAGCTTTATATTCATATGGGCAACTTTGCTTGGTTCCTGCCTGGCTAACATTTGGTCTCAGATGAGACGTATATCCTGTGATTATTTCGGTTCCAGAAACACAAAGCCGGCTTCAAAGTCCTTCAAAATAGCCGATTCAGAAAAAACGGAAAATGAGGACACGAGACGATGCATAGCCGAGTTGGATGACATCAAGCCGGCACCACTCGATTTCTTAATTCCAAAGCCGGTATCACCATATCGGCTAAGGGATGAACAATGTACCACCAGTCCGGGCATAAGGGATCACATTGTCGGTGCATCGCCGGCTAACCCAATTATCATAGAAGATCACCGTGTCGAGCCGTCAAGACAAGAGCGAATGCAGAATTCGTTCGAGCAGAATATCAAAGACTGCGACGTGTTTTATGAAGCACAATCGGCCTTCGAAGGGCGATTGGAATTTGTTGAAGCACAAGCTGATAGCCATCTGGTTTACATTAATCTTGACGACAATCAAGTGTTGACTCGGCTGCCTCAAGCCGGCTCATCCCAAGACGGACGGGTACATGCTGAACATGATGGGATCGATTCGTCAAGCAAAGAAATTTCCCAAGACGGCAGTCCTGAAGACGAACGTTCCATCAAAGCTCCAGCATGGACGCCTAACACTGGGGGGCAACAAGGAAATCCAAAGACCGATGCCTGCGATGATAGAAGGGACAAAGGCAACAATAAGCACCGAAGGAGGAAATCTAAATTTACCTTCGCTCAATTATTGGAGAAGTATCAAAAGGTGAGTGAAGCAAAAAGTGCTTATCGGCCAGCTGAAGAAAAGGCATCGAAGTCACCCCCAAGAAATAAATCAGAGTACCAGGATTGGCGAAAGAAGAAGCCCAACATGCCGACTCCACAAACTTCTTTTGTACCGCCAATGCCGAGGTCACCCATGCCTTCCCATACCGGCTTATATTCATATCAATCACGGGACAGGTATGATTCACGGGCACACCATCCATCCTACGCTAAATCACCTCGCCAAGTCTATGCAACTCCAGGAGAATTAACCCGGCAACCATATGTCAAAGACCGACTCAATCAAGAGTCGGCCAGGGGCTCATGGAGGAAGAAGGAGGTGGTCAAACAAGTATACATAGTAAAAAGAGATGGCCGCAAGGATGTTGTTCCAGACCCGACTCCAAGTTACCAAAAGCCAGCTGAGATGGTGTTGGCTACAAAGGGCAAAGAAGTGAAGCGAGTAACCTTCAAGGACGCAGTCGTCGAGTCTGAGAAGGCCAAGTCGGAAGTGCCCAAAGCCAGGAAAGAACTACCAGTGCATAGATTAAAGTCACAGCCGGGTTACCCACTCGGTTTATCACATTGGCAAGAGTGGCAGCTGAAGTTGCTTAGAGCCGAAGAGCTGGAGAAGCTGAACATGGCGTGGGTTCCTAAAGGAAGCTCCCGAGTTAAGAAGAATGCACCAGCTTTTGTAGCAAAGCCGGCAGGAGTTAAGGAGGACAAGCAAGAAATCAGCAGGCGAAACCGGTGATTTTCATCTCACTACAGGAAACCTCCGACGGCGCGTCATCCATGTTCTTCAACTGTTCCATCAAAGTCGGCACCTTGTGATTTATCCCAGCCGAAACATCAGATTTATTTCGGCTATTCACACTTTGGTGGACGGGTTCTCCAAGTCCTTTAAGGTGAGGACGCATGGACGATATTTTCATATCGCCCTAAGAATGCATTGTGTTGGCAAAGTCGACATCTGGCTAGAGATGCTCTTCATGGTTTTATCTCATCCCTGGAAGTCGGTGCTCAGTTTTGCCAATACCTATAAGGACGACTTATTTATTGAGTCGGCCACTAACAAAGGATCTAGTGCGAGCCGGATGGCCGGCTGGAAAATATGTTTTTCTTATCTGCAGGATCCGAGTCAAATGATCAGGCGGGCTGCACCACGAGATACATGCAGTCGCTTGTGTTATCAAGACGACGACTACCTGAAGAGGCTCTACCCAGGTGACAGCCAGCATGAGCATATGGCCGATAAAATATTATCGTGCTCAGCATACACAACCGATGGAGTGTTAACATCGTGCTTACAACAAGACCCTAGGCAAATATTTTCTGGCACGCAAGCTCTGCCAGAAAACAGGGGGCATGTGTTCGCACCCAAATTTGGCACCTAGCCAGATTGGCCACAGATATCCCTGGTCCAGGCAAGGCGCATTCAGGAAAGCACCAAGACATGGAGAAAGAGGAAGGAAACGAGCTATGTCCCAATCGGCAAGCCGCTAGGATGCAGGCCACCATGTCCCAGGACCCGGCATTTGGTCCTATGAGAGCCGGACATCACCAAGACCCGGTATTCGTGTTCCAACAGCCGGCTTTCTCTCAAGAATCATCCATTATCCAGGAGCCGGCGTTTCCCCGAGACCCGGCATTTCATCAAGGAGCTGACATGGTCCCATGACCCGGCGCTACAGGAGCCGGCATTCCCATGACCCGGTGTTTCATGTCTAGGGGGCGGCATTGTCCATAAGCCGGCATTCTCCTAGGAGCCGGCCAGAGCCGCCATTGTCCATATGCCAGCATTCTCCCAGGAGCCGGCCAGAGCCGCCATCGTCCAAAAGCCGGTATTATCCAGTTGCCGGTTCATGTCTTAGAAGTCGGCATGCACGCTGCCATGACCCATTCGACAGCTTAAGCCGGCAACCCCGTCGTATCCCAGGAAGAGGAGGAGCCGCCACACCGCCATAACGTAACTCGGCAATTAAGCCAGTATATTGCCATACACCAGAGGGAGACGGTGGCTCATTCTTCACTTGGTAAGCCGATATGTCAGATCGTGCCATAATCAGGTCTAATAGCCGGTTGAGGTGGCGACTCGACAAATAATTGAGAGGACAGCATACGTAGATTGCATGATAACACCAAGAAGATGGCCTCAGATGGGAAAGTGCCTAACATGGAAGTTGTGCGTATTGTCAAGGCGCACAATATTGCTTTTTGAGTCATCTTCATCCGAGTTCGTATGCAGCCTACAGAAACACGACGAGACCCGGGCGAGTTAACCCGTCACCTGCCAGAATCCGACCTGAAGAGTAAGATGGACCCGTAAAGTTAGCAAGAAGGTTTTAGATGGAAAGATGATAGTCGCAAGAGTTGTTCGCCTCGTCGAGACGTACAAGTTTGGTCTTTGGGTCATATCCATCCGAGTTCGTATGCGACTTCTAAGCCCATGACCAGAAGAAGGACAGGAGGTGCTGCGCATCTGGACATGAGTTCGACTTGAACTAGGACTAGAGTTTTAGGATGGTTTTGATGTAATTTCCTTGTAGAGAAAGTCCTATGCTTGTACAGCAAGTCCAGCTGCCTCATATATATGTGAGAGGTGACGGTCGATTGAATAACACCAATCGAACAAATAAATCTATCACACCTTCGCGTGTTCAATTTATCCCTCACCCTTGTATCTATGCTTCTCGTTCCTTCGTAAGCCGGTCATCATGCCGGCGAGCTGCAAGGTCACGAGGCTCTAGGGGCGATCAGGTCGACCTGGAGCAGCCAATCGTCGCCGGGTCCTCCGACGGGGTCCCTCCCGAGGAACCGGGGCGTCTGGTACCAAAAGAGCCGGCTGGATTGTCTTGCGTATCGCGCTTTCAGCCGGCCTCCCGCGGGGCGAGTTGCGGAGTATCTCCCTCGGCACCGCGGGTACACGAGGACGTGTTCGTGTGACGCGTTTCAGGCGCAACAGTAACCATTGTAGGACATGAGCGACGACGGATTTAGCCACACCCTAGTGCAGTCAGATAGCCAGCTTTGTCTCTCCTATGCCTCGGACTCTCAGGTGTTCGAGGTGACGGTTACCCAGATGCAGAGTTGTTCGAGGTGCCTAGGATTTCTTTGTCCCAGCTAGTCAAGTTGCCTCATTGTGTAATGTCGAAAGCTAGAAAGCAGGCTATCAAGGCTGCCAAAGAGAAGAACAAGGCGTCAAAGATGGGGACGACCACGAAGGGGCCTCCATTCTTGTCCACCTTCGTGTTGAACAACATGTGCGAGATCAGCGCCTTCGGCATAGGACTGGCGAAGGCTTAAAGGAGGTGCACCTCAGCACCATTGTGAAGCTGGTGTTTGAGTTCTCTGGCAATGAGGTCATGTCTGCTAAGGTGTATAACCACCTCAGGAAGTGGAGAGCAAGGTGGATCCAGGTTGCAAATTTTAGAAACCTTAGTGGTGCAAAGTGGAATGAGAAGACTCAGAGCATTATCTTAGAGACCGAGCACTTAAGAGGCCACATTATTGTTAGCCTAATTGTCTAACTTTTTCACACTCATCAAACCTGTAAAGCATCACTGTCTAACTATAGTTTTTTGTCCCTATGATCAAGCCAAGTTTAGCAACAAACCCATCCATAACTACAACCAGATGCAGCCCATCTTCCGCTTCAGTTTGTCCACTGACAAGTTTGCCATGGGATTCAGTTAGGCTCTTGGTACGCCTTTGAAGGGGATCGTGTGCAGAATCAATTACTATACAGATATACTATGACGGAGGAGATCGGTGTACATACCCTTGTAGATCGAAAGCGGGGATTACGCTCCCGCACAAGCGTTGTTGATGAAGCCGACGACGCCGACATCAAGGTCATGTAGAGGAAGAAGACGTACTTCCAGTGCCACACGTGTAGCACCTCGTAGCTCTACACACGTACGGTGTAGACGACGATCTTCGGGCTCCAGATCCAGCGAAGCAGCGGAAGCGAAGACTTGGACCCAGCAGCACGGCGGTGTGCGTATGGTGGAGAAACTTCTCTCCTCATACGCAGCTCCGGAAATGGAACCACGCTCAAGGTAGGAGAGAATAAGAATGAGATGGATCAATTCTAGGCAAATGGTGCACCCCTATATAACGCAGGAGGAGGGCTGCCCACCCCGCTGGCTAAGCCATGTGGGACTATTCCCACTTGGCTGCGCCGGCCATGGGGGGTACGCCGGCCCTAGTGGCCCCATTCGGCCCGGCAAGTCCGGCCGGCCCCTCCCCCTTTTTTCCTTTGGGGTTTTTCCCCTAATGGGCCTCTAAGGCCCATCTAGGTGGAAATGCCTTTAAAATTCGAAATTAAATAAATAAAAATATATTTAATCATTAATTAAACTAATTAATATTAAATACATATTATTTAATTTATTCGAGCTCCGAAACTTATTTCGTTGCCCTCCGATCATCATCGGACATGTCCCGGAACACCTCCGGTGTTCTCCTGAAGTTTCTCCTAATATCCGATCTTTATAAAATCGTCGCCTACCCTTAAGTGTGCCACCCTACGGTTCGGGATCACTCCAGACATGATCGAGGCACGTTCTCCAATCAATGACTATCAGCGGTGGCTGGACTGCCGTGATAGCCCATGTGCGTCCACGAATGTCTTTTTATCGTTTGAACCTTAGACGTCCAGTTTCAACCTTTTGCCTAGCGATACTTAGATTGTCCGACACTCGTTCTCCGGTATCACGATTACCGAGCTTGATCTCGTCACTTGACAATTCTATCTTTACTCGTCTGTGATATTACATCCTCGTGATCTAGTCACATGCTTGCAAGCTTATTGATGTAATCTCACCGAGTGGGCCCAGAGTATCTATCGTGCTATGTGGATTGGCAAATCCCGCTCTTGATCACTCGCCTCGACCACTTCCTTCGGATACCCGAAAGGGACACCTTTATTGTCACGCTAGATAAGACAGGTGCTTTGATGCAATCAAAGCACCTTCCAGAAGCAGCGATTAAATACGATATCACGGTCAAAAGTATGAACACTACATTTCTATATATCTTGGGTGTGTGTCCATCACATCATTCACCTAATGACATGACTCCATTGTCAATTGACATAAATGTCCATGATCAGGAAACCTTGATCATCGGTTGCCCAATGGACTAGTTAAGAGGCTACTAGGAACCTGATTGTTTACATACCACACGTGCATTAATGTTTCCGCTTAATACAGTTATAGCATGGTACAAAACTTATTATGAACAACTGAGATATGACAAATAAAATATCTTTATTAATTGCCTCTAGGGCATATCTCCAACAGTCTCCCACTTGCACTAGAGTACAATTTAATCTAGTTTACAACTTGGTAAAAGCCTAACACCCATAGCAATATGGTGATGCCTGTCTCGTGGAAGAGGTATTCAGTCAACAAATCTCCCACATTGAGATCTGTATGTGCTTTGCAACACTTCTATGTCACCTAGTTTGACATCATCCCGTATCTTATGATAACGGTGAAATACATGTTTGTCGATGAAGTGAGACTCGAAACTTCGTGTAGCATGGGGCTTAAAAGTCTAAGAGATCTGATAAGGGAAACCACACATGCTCAGAAAAACCGCTCAGTCCAATCACACTTGCTACTTCTGAAGTAGCCATATATTCCTATACCTATGTAGATTATGCGACAGTGCATTCATATGCGACTTCGCAAGCTAACCCATTCTTTCTTCAAAACAAAGTACTTCTCATGTATGAGATTTCTAACCGTATGGGTCGGTGTCATAACTTGCATCATTGTAACCTTTTACGGCAAGTTGTCTTTTCACTCTTACCCCATACCAGAAAACATATCCTCAGTTCTCTTTAGACACTGAAGGATATACTTAATGTTTGTTCATTGATCCATCCAGGGATCACTCTAGAACCCTTTCTTCAACCAAGAACTTGGGTCATGCCAAGTCAAGCTTTCAGTTTGATAGAATCTATGGCTGAGGCATAGAGGATATCAGACATTTAGACACTGAAGTATATACTTAATGTTTGTTCATTGATCCATCCAGGGATCACTCTAGAACCCTTTCTTCAACCAAGAACTTGGGTCACGCCAAGTCGAGCTTTCAGTCTGATAGAATCTATGGCTGAGGCATAGAGGATGTCAGACATCCTTTTCTCTCAATAACTATCGCTGAAATGCCAAGATAATCTTAATATTTTACCTAGTCATACAAGTAAGAATCTTTTCTTCGCTTGTTCTATTCTGAAACATTTCAGAATCTTAACCTAGGAAAATATTCCGACCTAATGTTATTAACACCCTTTTGATCTATACAAATTATAGACCTGAAGCCTAATACTCTTAACTTCACTCATAGAAAATTTAATCACTTAAATAATCATTCATACTTTACTAGAGGATCTGTATTATTATCAATATGTCATTACATATAAAGTTTGGAATATAAACTTAGCTCCCGCTTAAATATGCCTTCCGCATATAAGATCAAGAAAAGCTACTTAGCTCCCACTCACTTCTTTGTAAATGCAGGTTTCTTCAACTATTTTGGACGATTCCAAAATCCTTTGAACACATTATCAAAGTGAAGATTCCAGCTCCGATATGCTTGCTTCAGCCCATGAATGGACAACTGGAGTTTGCATACGTGTCTAGCATCCGTAGGATCAACAAAACCTACTTGTTGTACCAATTACAACTCTTTCTTAATGTTTCCATTAGGGAGCACGGTTTCTTCATCCATCAATTTCTCAATTAAAAATAATTGCTAGAACAATCCTAAACAGATATAGGCATCGCCACTTGAGACAAAATCTCGTTGTGGTCAACTTTTGAATTTGTCAAAACTGTTTTGTGACAAATCGATCATTATAGATGGTTGCCTTTCCGTCAGCGTCTATCTTGTCATAAAATTCCATTTACTCTCAACGGCGTGAAGCCCATCAAGAAGATTTACCCAAGTCTTTACTTCGTAATCGTACATAGATTTTATCTCGGATTATATATGGCTCAGAGCCATTTATCGGACTTAGATCCACCATCGCTTCTTCGTAGTTCGTAGGTTTGTCATGTTCCATTAACATGACGTTTGTAACAAGATTGTTCCATTAATATGACTAAGTCCTTTTATTAGCCGAATAGATGAAGAAAAATAATTTTAATCAATTTTAATTATTAAAATAACACCTAAAAAGCAATTAATCAATATTAATTACAAAAATCATAGAAAATACTTTTACAAAATTGGTAGAATATTCCTACGGCCAAGTATTAATTAAACAAAGTTAAAGCAATTGGATTTGCCCAAAAATAGTTTTTAAAACTCAAGTTAAGTCAAATTTACTTAAACAACCATTTTAAAATTTGAACCAATTTGAATTTGTCAAATTATAAATTTAACTATGCCAAAAGTTTCTACATGTCATAAGCTTTCCAAAAATATAAAGTTTGCAAAATTGGGCCGAGCCAATAAAAAGTAGTGATAGATCTAATCTACAGGGATCTATCTGCAAAACCGCCAATTAAAAAGAAAACAGGGAAAATTCTTCTCCACGCTGGCGCTGACGAGGCATTGACCGCTGACGGGGCGCTGACTGGGCTGCTGACGGAGATGCTGACTGGGCGTCGATGTGGCGGCCTCTGATTCGGCGATACCTCTTCGAATAAGTGATCTAAACGAAACCGTACGATCGCGATCCAACGGACGGGATCTAATGGATCAAGGAAGTGACGCGACTGGCCGGAGTTGCTCTGGTGGCCGAGCTTCCGCGGTGGCGCCATGGCCGGCGGCGAGAGATTGAAGATCTAGGAGGCTAGGGAGAGGGGTTTTGGTACCTATCGATGAAGGACGTCGAGGTGAGCTCGCTGGAGGGGTCGGAATCCGCGGGCGTGTTCTGCTCCTCCTAGGTTTGCTCGTCGGAGAAGCTCCAGCGGCTGGTGGCGTCGGTCGAGGAAGGATAGCTCGATCTGAGGCACGAAACAAGGAGGGACCATGTCCATTAGGTGCTCACGAGAAAAATAGGAAGAATGATACAAGAGGGAGGGCTCGGGGTCGACGCAGTACGCCGGAATCGACGAAGCTTCGCCGGCGGCAGTGGCGGACGGCGGCGGCGATTTTGTGGGCAGCCTTGCGGCGATTTGGCTAGGGTTTGTGGGGCTTTGAGAGAGGAGGACATGAGGGTTTATATGGGGCAGGAGTCCCGGGAGATTGCGATCGTATCGCGAAGAATTTGGTTAGGATTTGGGCTAGGGTTCGAGACGGATTTCTTGGCCAGGAGGTTGATGGTGATGACGTCATCGCTTGCGTCATCCTGCGGGGCCCGCCTGGCAGCGAGATAGAGAAAGAGTAGCGGCCTGGGCTGCTGTCCGTCGCACGCGCGTTAGGTAAGACATGGGCTTGGCCCATTTAGCTAGGCTTCGTTTTTTTTTTTTTGTTCAAAAGGTTTTCTTTTCTTTTCTTAAAACTTTTATATCTTTTTAAATACCAAACCAAATTAAGTCAAACCAATTTCTATAGTTTTGTAAAAACCAACTCTTTAATTTGAAAACCTCAAATAACATTTCCCAAAACATTTTGTCAACTAAATTTTGAAGAGTGTTTAAATGAATTTTGGACATATTAATGTCATTTGAAAACTATAGGGTTTTATAAATTCCTTTTGATCTTATATTTTTAAACCAATGCAAAATATGAGTAATAAGATTACATATCACTCAACAAAATAATTTGCATAAACTTAAATAGTTTAAAAGGGGTTTGATAAATCAAAATGATTTCAAAACTCACTTTAAAATCCAAATAAATATTTCCTTTCAAAAGTAAAGCTATAAAAGTTGAAAATAGGGAATAGGTAAGTAATAGAATAATTCCCATACAAACAAACAATTTACAACCAAACACACCTTTTCAAATAGAAATCATTTTGATTTCCAAACTAAGTTTTTAATAAACAATATGACACTTGATGTCAAAATTTAAAATAGGTTTTAGAACAAACAATTGTGGCTTAAGTAGATCTTAAATACCAGATAAACACTTACAATTATTTATATTGCACCAGATTCAAACAATCACAAGCAAACATTAAAAGAACAATATAGTTCAAAAGTCAAAAGAATTTGGAGCATAATTTGCTCTACTAATATATTTTCTTAAATATGTTTTCAAGTGGAAATTTATTTCCCACTTTTGAAGTAACCAAATGCAAACAAGCTATACGATGATGAATGCATGCATGATTTGTTTCTTTTTAAAGCAAAATACATAATAGTTTTCAGAAGTTTTAAATTTTTCTAATTTTCAACCTTTTGAAAAACTTGGGATGTCTGTAACGTACCTGCACTTAAAATATGGCAAGGTACCTGTGTATAGTGCAAACCCCTGGATCGTTTCATTTGCACACACAGTTTAAGATGTAGTATCACAACAAAGTATCATTATTACATCGAATGATCCAGACTTGGTAAATTATTCATTACAACTTGCATAGCATATAGCTAGCTTGAAAGAGTAAAGCAGCGGAAAAATAATCTTCATGGAGTCCTCATCCTTTGCATGGGCCACAGGCGAAAACATGTTGGTTGCAGACTCGGAACCTTAACGAAACTCACTCGTCGTCAGAACAATCTGCAACAAAATAAAATTTTGCAACAGAGTGGGTCAGATACCATTAAAAATGGATCTGGCAAGTGACACTATGTGGACACTTAGTGGAATAACTCTATAGCCTATATGCATATTTGGCTGGTGGAGTTCAAGGCTGTTTTGCATAAAAGCCAATTTTTCCTGTCTCTTTATAAACACTTTTCTTTTGTCAAAACAGGTATGGCATGAAAACCACCCTCTTGTCTACCTTTATTCAACCTTCAATATTTTAACTTAAGAAATTGGAATGTCGGGAGCCTCCGTTGTCGTCCTTGATCAGCTGCTCAAATTGTCCGTAACCGGGGACACGGCTAAGTACTTAGATTTTAACTCTCGAGAGGTTGTGCACTTTCACCACGAGACCCAACAAACCCAAACTATCCTCAAGCACTCAATTTGTGCTAAGGAAAAGGAGAGAGTTGAGACGAGACCATTGGGAAACAGTCCCCTGTTCCTCTGGGCAGACCCATACAAACATTCATCCGCTGAGACATGCCGGAATCAGGTTCCTATAACTTAGTCAAGGCAGAGCCATAATACCAAGTGGCTGCACTGGAAGCTTCTTCACTTAGACAAAACATTGGTCCCTTTAATACCCTGGGTGGCAACCACAAGTGACCATCCCTTAGAGGTCACCCCTAAGAGATGACACTCAACCTTTCCATCATCTTTTCAAAACCAAGTCCACCCAGGTGATAGATTACTTAGTAGAATTAAACTTTAAAGAAAACACATTTGCATAGCATCAAATAATCTACTAAGTTATCAAAGGGGGTTCTAGACACAACTAGTGTAAAGGTATGGTGGGCTGAGCATATAGCAATAATACTATCCAACACATGCATATAAAGAAATACACTAAGTAATGCATATAAAAATACTTAGGAAATTTATGGGGGTGTGCCACTTGCCTTGGCAAACAGAAGTGTAGTAGTAGCAGTTGCAACCACTTTCGTCTCTCTCCGGAATTTCTAACAAGTCAAATAAATCACAAAAAACACACAATCATAAATGCAACACTTAGAAAAATATGATATGCATGAGATGCAGGATGACACAATAATTATGGTATGAAAGACATGCAAAACAATTTAAGGGAAAAAAACATAACATAACTATCCCATTTGGCTAAGGCAAGGTCAAGGTTGATCTCAAAGTAAACTTGACAAAATAACAACTTGAAAAGTTGTAAGGCTAGTTCAAGTCTTTACATGTTAGATCTTCAAAATATCTTCAACTCCTTTGTAGTTTCATTGATCTTCAATGGTCTTCAATTAGTACTCTAGGAACTTAGTCTTAAACACCAAGGACTTGGTCTATGTCCAAAGTGAGACAAAAACAGAAAGAAAGAAGATAGTAGTTGGTCTTCCAAGAATCTTCTCCTTGCTTCCTTGTAGCTTTCCTTGATGTGATAACTTCATTGCAACTTGTAGACTTGATGATTCTGAAGACTTGATGATTCTGAAGACTTGATGATGTTGGCAGAAGGTTGATCTTGAATGTAACTTAGCCACCATGGAGTTTAAGAGAAGCAGGAAGAAAAGAGAGAAAGGAAGAAGGACTTAGAAAAAGTAGGATGGTTGGTCTTCATGAACTTCCTCTTGATTTCTTCTAAGTACTTTTCTTCTTGGAGATGCTTCTGGAGTCTTGTCTTTATGCTAAGTTCTTCTTTGGTCCTTCATTGTTTCCACTAACTTCTAACTTAGTGGTTTTGACTAGAGGTATCAAGAGCTAACATGCAACCTCAAAATTTCAAAAGAGGAAGTCATGTAAGAAGTACAAATTAATCCTAAGGACTAGAGATGCATGCCATGCCCTGAAATTATTCTAAGTTAATGCAAGGCAAGCAAGATGGACAAAATTACTAAGGACCAAAGGTCAACAATAAGTCAAAAATAACTTCTAAGGAAAAGTTAACAAAACTAAGAGGTGCTAGAATTTTCTAAGGAAAAAGTATTGTCAAAATACTTGTCAAATATTTTCTAAGGAAGAAATAGTTTTGTTTCAGAGACAAAATATTTCTAAGTACTTGTTATCAACTAAAGTCATCAAAATATGATTAAGTCATTTATCAGTCGATAATAAGAAGAAAAATATTTTTAATAAATTTTTGATTATTAAAATAACACCTAAAAGCATTTAATCAATATTTAATCAAAAATCATTAAAAATAATTTTACAAAAATACTAGAGTATTCCTACGGCCAATACTTAGGCATACAAAATTATAGCAAAAGAGTTTGCTCAAAAATCTATTTTTAAACTCAATTTATAGTCAAAATACTAATTAAACCACCTTTAAAAATTAACTAATTTAATTTCGTCAAAACCTAAAAATAACTATGCCAAAAGTTTCTACGTGTCATAAGCTTTCCAAAAATATAAAGTTTGCAAAATTTGGCCGAGCCAATAAAAAGTAGTGATAGATCTAATCTACAGGGACCTATCTGCAAAATCGCCAAATAAAAATAAAACAGGGAAATTCTTCTCCACGCTGGCGCTGACAAGGCATGGACCGCTGACGGGGCGCTGACTGGGCTGCTGACAGAGATGCTGACTGGGCTCTGACTGGATCTAGGGTTAACAGAGGCCGTTGGATCTAAAGTGGATTGGACGCTTCAGATCTGTTGATACCCCTTCGGGGTCAGTCTAATCGTGGCCGTCGATTTTGGATCGAACGGATCTGGGCTAGGGTTTACCTCGCCGGCTTGGATGTCGCCGGAAAATGGTGATGCGGCGGCGCTGGCCTCGGGTGTGCACGGTGACGGCGCTCCGGTGGCGCTCTTGGCTCCGGATATTGACGACGGTGCGCGGAAGGACTCGACGAAGCGGATGAAAGTGAAGGCGGGGTCGTGCCCTTCCTGGAACGGCAGAGGAGCACGGACGGAGATGCGGCCGCACCGGCGAGATGCAGTCGAGCACCGTCTCGTCGATCTTCTGTGAAAGAAATCCAAAAAAAACACATCAGCGGGTGCGCAAGAGAGAGGGAAAGGCTTAGGGGTCAGAGGGAGGAGGAGAGGACCCGTGGTGTCGCCGGAACTAAGCTCGAACGGCGGCGGCCATGGCGGCTCCGGTGAGCGATTTCTGCGGCCTGGTGGCACGAAAATGAGAGGGAGGAGAGGGGAAAAGAGGAGGGGGTCGAGGGCTTCTTATAGGCGGCTCGTGGCAGCAAAATATGCACTAAATCGTCGGCAATCAAGGGATTGATTTCCACTGTTTTTCGGGCGCGTGATTTTCGGCTGGAGGTTGAAGCTGATGACATCATCGCCTGCGTCATGTGTGGGACCCGCAGGTCAGTGAGAGAAAAGAGAGGGGCCGGGGTGGGCTGCTATTTGCTGCGCGCGCGGTAGAGAACAAATGGGTTCGGCCCAGTTTGCTCTGCCTCCTTTTTTTTTGTACTATCCTTTTTCTTTTTCTGAAAACTTTGATAACTTTAGTTTTAAAACTTCAATTTAACTCAAATTTGTTTCTAATTTTTTGTAAAATCAAGATCTGTTATTTAAAGCATTCAAACACACTTTTTCAAACATTTCAAAATACAAAATTAAAAATATTACAAAAATGCTTAATTGACAAGTTAAGTAAATTTTAAAATAGGATTTTACATAAAATCTTTTGTGGCCTATTAAAATTAAATAAAATACCACAAATGTAAATATTTGAAAATAATTTATTTTTCAAATAAGTACAATCAAATCTCAACCAACAATTTGACATAACAAATAAAACTATAATAATCAAAAACAATATATAGGGCATAACTTGCCCTTTTAATATGTTTTCTTAAATATGTTTTCAAGTGGAATTATAATTCCCACTTTTGAAATATCCAAATGCAAGCAATGCTATATGAGTTGATGAATGCATGCATGATTTTTTTCTTTTCAAAGCAAAATACATAATAGTTTTCAAAAGTTTTAAATTTTTCTGATTTTTCAACTTTTTGAAAAACTTGGGATGTTACAGAGGAAGAGGAAGAGAAAGAGGGGCACCTTGGTGGATGAGGAGGTCAACGTGTTCACTAGCATGACCGAGGCCGTGAAGAAGGTGGCAGTCGCCATCAGAGATCACGCATGTGGACGTGCTTCGCCGTGGCCTCTACAACGCTGTCATGGACACAATTGGGTTCAGTCCCGGGGCCAAAATGATAGCTCTCAGACACCTCCTGGACAAAAAGGTACAAGGTTTGGGCTTCGGTTTGGGCTTCGTTATGATGGACGAGGATCACCAGAAGCTCTGGGTCACGACCTTCTGGCCAAGCACTACTACGTGTAGTGGCAGCTCTGTTGGGGATGGTGATGCAAGCATGTTTGAAGACGATGATCATGATGATATGACGATGTATATTTTGGATAGTTATGACTACAAAACCGGTTATGGTCCGTATATTTTGTTGAGGTGATACATATGCTAACCCCTCATGTGCTGAACTTGTGGTGGTACTATTGCACCCTCTGTTGAGGTGGTGTTAGGTTGACACCATACTATGTCGGCAAGAAATTGTGTTGCTTTAGTACAATGACCCGAAAGCGTGCTATCAAACACAACACATTAACCCTTAAACACAAACGCGGGCAACCAACTCAGTAAGTTGAACATCTTCATGCAGGTTAGAACATTGTGGACAACCAAACGGGCTGCAGCAGTGCACCTTTAATCTGCCTTGTTTCTTGTTCTGAGAAGCGGTCTCTCACGGGCCACGGATGCAATTGGCGCAAAGCGCATACTAGCAACCAAACGCGTCCTACTCCTATGTTGCCGTTAACAAGAACTGCATTTCTGTATGATTGCCTATAAGAAACAGTTATCGATTGATCGCGACGAGGAACCTTTTGCTGCGACACCTAAACTACTGCTAGTCCTATGCATCAACCAAATGGTTCCATTTCCCTACGTAATTATGAGCTGGAATCTGGGAAGCATGATGCGGTGGTTCATAGATTAGACCTGACGATAACCAACCGTCCCAAAAGCAACTAGATTCGAATTAATAGCTGCGATAAAGGCGTTCCCGGTGTGCAATGGTTATTGGACGAAGCAGATATATATCTAAACAGTGCAGGAGATGTTCCCGGTGTGCTACCCCTCGGCTCGATTAATCAGATGAAGAACAGTCATGTCCCGGTGTGATGCTCGGCTCGATTAATCAGGCAGCAAGCACAGTGCTCGATAACTAGAGAAAACACAGTGCTCTCTGCTCGATCTGCCGCGACGAAAGTGCGCGGCAAAGATAGAGTAGAGGCCATGCATTTGGATTTTTTTTTTTTTTTGAACGATCGTCGTCGTGATCGCTGCCGGGTTGGCGTAAAGGCGCCCAGGCGGCGAGGTCGTGCCTCCATCTGGTTCGACCCGCGTTCTTTCAGGTGACCGCGTCATTGTTTTCTTCTGCTCGTCAGCCTGAAACTACTACCACTAATAGTAATATACGTAGGGGTATGGGGAGAAGAGCTGGCCTTACGATGCATGAAGAAGCAGTTTCTTTCCCCGACAAGGAAAAGCCGGGGATCGTGAGCGTGGCTAGGTGAATTGGTATCATTGACTAGTTGATCTTGGTGTAGGGTGCTGACGTAGTAGACTAGTAGGTCCACCTGCCTGGTGCAGTGAGCATCTAGGCATTGATGCAATGATGCTAAGTTGATCAGATTTCGAGTCCATCGAGTAAGGGAATCAACAACACCTGGAGCATTGGAAGGTGGATCAAATTTAAATTTAAAAAGATGAAGCATTGGTAAGTGTTTTTATCCACTTGGTTTTCGGAAATTCACTTTGGCACCCACCCGTGAGCACAATACTTCGCAGACCTAGGTCGGTCAGATGAATGAATTGGTTTAAGGGTATGCCTTCCTAGGTATGCCGGGCAATAAGGGCAGTAAGGGCAGATGAAGGCTGTGGGAAGAGTTTCAGGAGTAGGCTAGGCTTGGGCATGTTCTTCTCGGCCTATACAGCAGGTTGTATGCCAAAAATAAATGCTTATGGCGAAAGAACTCAATTTCAAGCCCGCTTCCGTGTACAGCCCACCCCTCTATTCCTTCACATTCTCTGGAGATTCTGCGCTCGTCCTTGGGTTTTTATCCTCAAAACTTGTCACACTATGTCCAAATTGCCGTCCTGCACATCCCAAGTTCAAGCAACAAAGAGAAAATGTTTTTTTTACTTTAATACAGTATTAAACATTGTTCAGAAATCATTTTGGTGTTCATATCTGCAACGGAACAGTACAATAGATATCGAAAAGAACTAGACGAAGCCAAACAAGACTGCGCTTTCCTGGTGGGTGCGGACGCAGCTCCCAGACGTCTTTGCTCTTGCATATCTCCCGCATGAAGGGCATATTGCTTAGCATTCAACTTTATTTTGTCTTGCAGATTTGAGATTAATTAACAAATGATGATTATATTTTACAATTTGTAAATTGATGTTTGATCATGTTTGTTGTGTAAAAAATGCCAGCACACTTCATCATTTGCCTAGAATATTTGGGATCAAGACGATTACATTTCACATTTTGAAAACTGAAATTGTTCATCTTCGCTGTGCTAAAAATATCCTAAAACATTTCGTCATTTTTCTAATAGATTTAGGATTAATTAATTAAATATGTAATTAATAAAAACTAATAATAGATGAAGACAAAATAAAAGTAGCGATCCATGCCAGACTACAAGGAACCATCTTTCAAATATTTATATTACAACGGAGGATGGAAGGGTACAATGGGGACTTGAGAAATACAGGAACATATAGTATTATCACATCTATTTCCAATCTAGATCTACAGCAGAAGAGCAGGTCATCCCCGGGAAGTTAACAAGTCAACCCGGGAACCCTTAGGTCCATTAGAGGCAGCTACACCGCAACTCCAGACAAAAAGTTGCGGGGTGAGCTGGGCTCAACTTGCCATAATCTAGAGCTGGCAGATATCTTGGGTCCTTCCATGACAGAAACTTTGCTTGGATGTTGTTTTTGCCATGTCATTGCCTGACATGATTTTTCCACCATCTTCCTCCTCAAGTGTCCCCAATGGTTGCAGATCTGTGTCGAAAAGGAAAGTTTGTGAGTTGAGCAACTTACCAAAGAGACAACCCCCATTCCATCCGTTCTCCAACTTCATGCTGTTGATATCAGACTAACCCTGCAGGATGTAACAAACAAATACCAAACAGCAGAGTATAAAGAAAACGGAGCAACGACAATAGTCAATGTACAAGGATTGAGTTCAAGATCATGCCTCAATGACGACCTCTGCAATCCATCCGAGTTCACACCTGCATGAGCTTTAGAAAGCACCTCAATCAAACTGTTCGGCTTTATAGAACAAACTAGCAAATTAAGAAGTTCAGATCATATCTAGAAACTAATGAGTAGACATCTAAAAAAAGGAGATAATGCACCAGAAGCAAGACCTCTAGCTCTTCATGGAGGCCGCTTTGAGAAACTCCGTTCCCACCAAAGTGCACTTTTTCAGCAAGAACATTTCCCATGTCCGTTTCTGCGATCTGCAGTAAATCTGCATTATTGCCACCCAAGCTTTCACTTCCGGCGAGCTCCAATACAACCTTCTCAGCAACACGCTTTAAAGTTGAACTGACCGCAACAGTTGGAGCAGCGCTGTCCTTGACATGTGAAATACAATTAACAGGCTTGCTAGTCACATCACCAGAACAGACAGCTTCCACCTTCGAACATTTGGAGCCTGAAGCGATCGAATCCAAGCTTTTCTCAGATGCATGTGATGAACTTGAGCACTTTGCTTGTTCTATATTGACACTGCTAGGTGAATTCTGACTTCCACCACTCGCATTAGAAGTAACTTTTGTTTGGTTGTTGCTTGTTGGCTCGTCACTAACATTACCAGACAGAGGCGATGAAGTTTTGGGTTGAACTGGGCTGACTGAAGCCCTCTTAACAGATCTGCAAGGCTCAGTACCATCCATTCCAGCAGAATCATGCTTTCTCTTTAGCTGATCATCTGGAGATCCAGTTGCATTTTTATCAGACTGTTGCTGATGATTCACATGTCTCTGAGGACGAGGTCTCCTGTATCCTTCCGGGAATACATAAGCTGGAATCTCCTTTCTCCGAACATGAGAAACAGCCAACTCCATTCCAGGCTTCCAGAACATATACATGTTGATTTCATGCCTAAACTCATCAACTGTTCCACGAATATCAAACTGTTGACCTTCTTGTATTTTCACACCTTCTTTCCTTGACAAACCCATGAAGAAAGCACAATGAGCACACTGTCTAGAAGGATCTGCATACTCTGATGGGTAAGGATGGCATTGCAACTTCCCATACGTATCCCGTTCAATCTGCAGTGTCAACAAAATAATACATACTAAACTGTCAAGCATTACAGATAAACAATGATCACATTCAGTTACAAATCAAATCAATAGGGTTTGTTTGATGCTTAAAACAGGCATGTGAACTATCACCCTATTAGTTCCTAAGCCAAACAGTAATTTCTACTCCTATGCAACCGTGACTACCATAAAAGCGACTCTCCAATAATACAGTATAGTCCCAGAATATTTACAGGAAAATTCTTAAACAAGTGACTGTTATAAGCTAGTAACAGAAGATAAACATATTACCTTTAAAGTAAGTTGCCTCAACCTTGACTCCACCCACCCCTTCCAAAGTCTAAGATCCTGATCATCCTCGGAGATGATGTCAACTTGTAGATAATTTTTATATGCCTCAAAGAAATTGAAAGGCTCAAAAAGGGCAGACCAATTAGCCTTATTCAGCTCAATTGCCTGCATTGGAGTAGAGAACAGTCAAAACAATAAGGACCTAATAGAAACTTTAATGGTGGCAAAGAAAACTACCTCGCATATTTTATTGCCAAACTGAAATTGCTCTATCATAACCCTCAGTGTGCTAGTCGATACATTATAGCTAGAATTCATGCATGGATATGCTGGGGTGATAATGGGCATATGATGAGTTCTATCACGAGGATTCTTGCGCGGATCCCAGACAGGAAAACCAAGCTCTTCCTCTTCAATAGCACAAAGCATCACTGGAGTTGGCCAGTGCCACTGGGTGAAGACTCTAAAGAATCTCGAGACCAGCATACTTGGCACAGCATTAGGATAGAATTGGCAGACACGTGCAGCCAGTATAGCCCAATTGACACCTCCAAGAAAACCAGTAACCTAGCAAGATAGACGATTAAATTAAACCTAACAATTCAAAGAGAAGTTACTATCGTAACTAATAACAGTAATAAAACTGGACTTACATTTGAGTAAACACCTCTTCTTTTTGCCCAATGCTTCAAACATCGTAGTGTTGTTCGAAAGTTCTACAAGACAAATAGATCATTAATACTGGCATCCTAGAAAGACAAATAGGGAAACGGTTTAGTAGAAAACAAGAACAGAGCTTATAATTCCTGGAGCTAACCTCAATATTCGGAACAAGCCTAAGAATTTGGTCAGCCACTCTGCAGCCAGTAAGACTGCGAACGGTTGCTTCATCAACGTCATAAAGCACTGATTCTTGAGAGATATCCAAATCCTGCAGCAATATGTCAAGACTAAAATGTATCTCTTGAATATTTGAGATAAACATAAGCAAGAGGCAAGAAGTGAACTTCCAAGTAAACCTTATATGTTCATATATTAAAGAACACAGCAGCAAAATAAATTAAAAGGTTGAGAAAAAAGAACAGCAGAGGAAAGTGCTGCATTGATGGCTGTGAATTGTCCTTTTATCGCCCCCAGGACTGTTAGTGAGGAACTGTGAGTTAAATGCATCTCAAGTACTCCCTCCGATCCAGAAAAACATTCGCAGCCACTTAACATGTCCATTTTACAAAACGATCCATGGACATTCCATCTTCACAGCTCGGCCCTTCTCCGGCATCTTTCTCTCTCCTCCTCGCTCCCAGTCCCAGCCCAGACCCCCTTTCTGCATCTCGCCAGCCAACGCCGCCCCCCGCCGCATCTCGCCGGCCACCACCCACCGCCGCCTCCTCACCTCCCTGCGACTCCACCAAACCCTTGCTAGACTCACCACCGGCTTCCATTTCTCGAGCCGCCGCAGATGCAAACCACGCTCGGCATGCGTCCGCATCGACCAACCTCCGCCGTCATGGCTTCCTCTCGTGGACCTCTTCTGCCCGGCCTCGGTCACCGCCTCCACACCTTCTTGCTCTCCCCATGACAGCCCGACCCTGCAGGATCGCCGGCCAAACTCCGCCCGCCGTCAACGGCCGCTTCCGTCCTTCCCAGCGGCTGGTGCTGTCCCTCGCCGACCACCGATCCGTCCCTCAACCCTAGACGCTGGGGGTTGCGGCTCGGGGGTTCTGCACCTAGGAACCGGTGGAGGAGGACTAGGAGGTGCCTGGTCAGTGGTCCGTGGTCGACGGCGGGAGGAGGCTCCGGAGATCAGCCGGCGACGGTGGAGGACGGAAAGGGGATCGGGAGAGGATGAGGTTGTGCTGTTTCGTTGTGTCGGGGAAGAACGTGTTGACGAGGACTGCGGGTTAATGCCTGAAAACGTTTGAGGGTGTTGTTGCAAAATCTCGTCCGCGACCGTTTTTTCGGATCGGAGGGAGTAGCAAAAATGGTCATTCGGGGATATGCATAGAAATAAGGAATAAACAGTTCAAACCACATCTCTGTAGCTAAGAGAAATAATACGGCCAAAAGTCAATGGCGACAAAGTAGGCTTTACCACGAGGTCAGTGTACAGGAGACAAGTGGATCATGATAAAAGAACAACACTAGGATGGCAAGCTCAAAATAGCGTCATCTGTTAAAACAATGGAATGCGACCAGGAGACTAGTGGATCATGGTGATAAAAGATTCAAATTTTTATCACCAAAAGTTCAACAGAACAAAATTTACAACCAATTATTGGGAACACTGCAACTTGCAACTTTAAAATCTATAAGCAAAAAATTATAATTTTACTGCTCTAATACATATGTTAGAAACACTACAAATAAGCACACAGGAGTGATAACAATTGAGCTAATATAATACAATGGATAGCAGAACAAACCTACTCTATATCCACAGGACACTAGCACACCAAGGTCAAAATAGGGTCGTCTATTAAAATCATTAAATTATTATACAATCATCAAAAAGGTAATCGATATGCATATTGAAAACACATGTAGCATCTTACATACAAACAAAAGCATGGTACGCATTAAGAAACAAACAATGCATGGACATAATTTGCAGAATATAAACTTACAGATGGTACTACTAAGAGAGAAACGCTGGCATAAAGAAGGTCAATTGATATCCCATGGAACTTAAATTTCATAACAGGGACATGTGCATCAGGTATAGGTTGCAGGTGAGTGACTTCCTCTGTTTGTGATAATATGTCATGGAGTACAATAAAGAAGTCCTCCTGCAGAAACAGTTCTATGTTAGAAAATAACAATGCTATAGCTAACAAAAAAACTGCACTGAAAGCACACAGCAGTAAGAAAATATTACCTCGCGATTAACATATGAAGGCCCAACACATAATGTGTCGATATCAGCCCCAGGTCCATGGACCTATCAAAACAGAATTAACAAATTATACACAGGTGCATAATTTTATGCGAGACAAACATTAACATGCTAGAAACATATATATAACACAGCACATGTGAAAAGGGGTTAAACGCGACAAAATAGTAAGTACAAACTAAATTGAACTGGTGAAGAACAGAAACTTCTCAACAGATGCATGAGCCAAGTGCTGCACAAGTGGTCATACAGTTGCAAATCCATTCCTGGACAGGATTGTTAAGAGAAAACATTCATAACTTGAAAACATGTGTTAACTTAAGTAGTAAAATTCCGGTTGTAACTACGTTGAGACGGAGTTGGTCCTTAGAATAATTCATCGCATCTTGGCTACAACGAGCTCACTTTGGACAGGGTGACCATTATATGCCTTGAGCTCAGCTCAAAGTATCAAAATGACTACACAGCAGAAGATGCCCTAAGTTCTGATGCCATATCCTAGATAGTTTAGAATTATACTTCTTTAATTATACTCGACAAAACATGAACAATCTGCACAAACATGAGATGCAGTACAGGCGCACAGTGCAGCCTCCTTGGAGAAAGCCTAAACGGTAAGCTGACAGGCTGGCCCTGGCTCTCTCCTTTTCGACTGATATCCCATGTTTGCCAAGTGCCAACAAAAAGCAGATCGGTACAATTTAGGAGCTCATTGTTTGATTTGCGGTCTAATTCCATAGTGGTGTGGTGTTTTGAGCTGATGTAGCACTTCTGTGTTGTTGAGAATTAATTCAGTTTATACTAAAAGACAAAAAGAAACAGTTTTTAGCGGTTGTTTTACTTGTTTCCGTAGTGGCATTTCCTGGAAACAAAAATAAAAAAGAACATCCCGACAGAACAAAGTGAAAGTTCAAAACAAATAGTCCAATACCCACACCTACTAAAACAATCATTTGACTAAATCATCAAACAAAAACAAAGGGGGTAGGACAAAATTCTGGTTCTTTTTTCTGGCCTGACAGATTTGAACTTTACAAGGTTACATGCTAGAGTGAGAAAGCAATGCTGATGGTCTTACCCCTAGACGGTACGACCCAAAGGTGAAAAGCACGGCATTTGCTTCTTCAACCATCTGATCAGTGTACCCCCTCTGGCTAGTTAACTGCTTCACCCAAACCTTTACAATCTGTGAGTTCAAGAAATGATTTTGTTTATCAACCAAGCATAATCATGATTTCATCCAATCAGCATTTCGAACACCACTTAAAGGGAGTAGCAGTTACCTTGTCAAGCTCCCCCAGCACCTCCTCTCGCCTCGTGGACTCTTCCACAGTTTCATATAGCTCCGCCTCAACCAAGAACTGCGATAGTGGTCACAAACAAAACAACAATCTGAGTACCAAAATCATCTTTTCACCAGACAACAATGTGAAACAGTCAGGAATCGGTCAGACACTAACCTTGTTTAATTCGGCCGTCCTGAGGACATCGGCGTCGACCGGCCCGGCCAACGAAATCGGCTTATTAGAGGTCGTCATTCCTCTCACAGCCAAACACCAACTAGATAGTTGAACCAAAAATAACCCTCACAGCCGGAAGGGCGGCCGACTAGAGCGCAAAATCTCAGGGGAAAGAAACCCTAACTCGCACAGATCGGCGCCTGCCTCACAGAGCACTCCACAAAATCCCAGCCTCACCGGCCCCAAAATCGAAGCTTTCGACCGAAACTGAACAGAGCACGGCCTATCTAGGATGAATCCCACCCACGGCACGGGACCTCGGCCTCTATATTGGCTCTCAACGGAAGCAGAGTACTAGCCGGATTCGACCGAGGGAGCCTACCGAGACACGGATCCAGACGGTAGGGACGCGGAAACCTTCATCCACGCGGAACCGGCCAGCTCCCTGAGTCCCAACCCCCGGCCGCAATATAACCCCGCGGGTCCGACGGGATCGCGCCGCCAGGATCAGATCGGAAACCGACTCGATCGGCGCGCGCCGCGAGATCGTGGAGGGATCCGGCGATCCGCCGCCCGCTGCGGGTTGGGGGTTGGGGGAGGTGGCGGCACGGCGGTGGGCCGCGCCGGCTCCGGCGGGGACGGGGGGTAGTGGAGGGGGCGGCGATGAGAGAGGAGGCGAATAGGTAGGGTAGTGTGGAGGGAGAGAGGGTGTGTGAGTTATCTGACTATTTCGTTGGAGTTGGAATTAGGGAGAGATCTTTTTGCGGGGGTTTTATGTGGATATTTGCGAGGGAGGGATTAGTGGGGCTGCGCCGAATAATTAATTTTGGATTAATTGGTGGATCCGGTGCGATAATCACGCGGTACTCTGCACCGTGCTCTGTTGATCACGTGGCGCGCGGGAAGGAAAGCGCAGCGGTGCGGCCGGCACGACGCGTCGAGATCTTTTTTCTCTTTTGCGTCAGCAATGTCTAGAAGGAGATCCTTTTGGTTGGGTGGTAGGCGGGTGAGTTCGTTTGACCGGCTAGCAATCAAAATCACTTCCACGTGCTATAGAGAATACAGATATTGCACAAGAATTGCATATTTGCCACGATGACATCAAGCTTTAAAAATGGTATAAGAGGGTTTTTTTACTAACTCGACAAATTTTCGAGTGTGTCAGGGGAGGGACAGGTGACCAAATTATGTTCGTCGTCGAGACAAAAGCAGGGGAATGGCTGCACCGCCAGAGTCCATCGTGTCGGCGATGGCTACTCTGGGTTAACGGAGGCGGCATTACCACGAAGGAGGGAAGGCGTGGGTGCAACCGGGCGGGAAGAGGAGCAGGAAGGCACAAGTGTAGGGGGTCATTTATAGCCTTTTCGATAAGTAAGAGTGTGGAACCCAACGAGTAGCTAAAGATCGGATAAGTATTCTCTCAAGTTTTATCAACCACTGATATAACTCTACGCACACTGAACGTTTGTTTCATCGAGGAAATAAAAGGAACAATACGAGTATGAAAGGATAATTTGCAAGATAATAATGAACAAGAAAGTAAAAGTTGGTTGTTGCAGCAATAAGGTAACATAAAGTGATAACAGAATTATGAGTGTGGAAAAGTGGTGAAAAGTGTGACAGAATTGTCCATAATTAATTAGTGAAGATACTTGGTTCATCGTCTTTGATGCAGTTTTCTATGTGGGAGAGGCTAAACATACATGTTCTCAGCTACTTGTGATTACATATAATATATGATCCGCAACTACTAACATTTATTAAGGTTCCGAGGAACCCAGCCATTGCCTTAAGTTATGGTCCTCTTTATCCCATACATGTAAAAGTCTGGTTCGAGTTCTCAGATTTCTGTCGCTCCGGCAGCCCTCCCCCTTCCTCCTACACATACTACAAACCATATGTTTATGGTGATCCATGCGCGCATAAATATAATGAGCACCAAAGGAATGTACCATATCAACATACAACTCGAATGAACCGAAGATATTCAATGATTCAACTGTAGGACAAAAAGATCTATGCAAACATAGTATAAATCATCTAGACACAATTGTAACATCAAAACACCGTGTTTACATAGGGGATTACAGAGGTTTGTGAGAGAGTGGACCGCTGTAGATACATGGAGATGGCGATGGAGGTGGTGGTGAAGACGAAGAAGGGGATAGTGCGGGGCGCAGGGCGGCGCCGGCGGCCGGCGGTGGCGCAGGGGGCTCCTCCTGCGCTGCCGGCCGTCAAGGTGATGCGCCACCCCTTAGCCCGTTCATCCATGGCTTCTTGGTGTTGTAGGGAGCCCTCCCCCATGGAGATGAGGTCCACAGGGGAGGCAAAACCGTGGCTTTGGTAGCTGCAAATTCGTGACAATGGGTGGTTCCCCCGAAAATTAGGGTTTCCACTCTTTATATAAGCTGAAACGATCATCATTGGCCCTTTGATCCAAAGGCTTTTGGACACCTCTAGAACATTATTAAAGTCTTCTATCAACCCACGAGTCAATGGGGTCGTGACTTGAGGCCGAATCCAAGAAGTTTGGTAAGAGTTAGAGTCAATCACGTCACAAACTTTTGGATTCTCGTAATCAGATTTTTTTTTCCTTCAGTAAAATGGGTCTACAGGCAGCATCTAAACTCTGATTGGGATGTTCTTGGGCTTGAATTAAAGCTATGGAAATTTCTAACAACTTTGTAGTCCACGAGATTTTCAATTGACCTCGTCTTCGATGGTGAAACTGACGATCTCTGAAATCCGTAGAATGGACAGATTTCAGGAAAGTCAGAGTCCACCTCCAACAAGTCTCCTTTTGCGTTTTTGTCAATTTGTAAGTAATTCCTACACATAAAATTAAGTGTAAAATAAGAACATTGTGCACTTTTGCAACTATTAATAGGTTAGTACAAATAAATGATAAACTTAATATAAAAACAAGTGTCAAAGACATAAAAAGTAGCATGAAACAATCAAAAATTATAGATACGTTTTGGACGTATCAAGGGGGACATGAGGAAAATGTTATTGAAAGGACAAGGATGTCACCTAGAGGGGGATGAATAGGCGATTAAAACTTTTCCGGTTTAGCCTTGAATAAATGCGGAATAACATTAGGTGTTTAATTTATCAAGCCAACAACCTAAATATTCTAGTCTCAACTATGTGCACCAACAACTTATGCTGAGCAAGACAAGTAACAAGTTGATAGCAAGATAAATGACTTCAAGCACGAAGGCTATCACAATGTAAAGTGCATAAATAAAGAGTTCGGGTATAGAAATAACCGAGACACGCGGAGACGAGGATGTATTTGAAAGGACAAGGATGTCGCCTAGAGGGGGGTGAATAGGCGTTTAAAACTTTTTGGTTTAGTCTTGATAAATGCGGAATAAAACTAGGTGTTTAAATTATCAAGCACACAACCTAAATAAACTAGGTTCACCTATTTGCACCAACAACTTATGCTAAGCAAGACAAGTAACAAGGTGATAGCAAGATATAATACTTCAAACTCGAAGGCTATCACAATGTAAAGTGCATAAGTAAAGAGCTCGGATATAGAAATAACCGAGGCACGCGGAGACGATGATGTATTCCCGAGTTCCTCCTTTTCAGGGGAGTACGTCTCGTTGGAGGGGTGTGAGTATCAAACTCAAGATGCCACAAAAGGCCTCACCCTATTCTCCGATGAACCTCGCACAAAAGCTCGGTTCACCTTCCACTATTGATTTCCTTTTGGGCGGAAATCGAGTCCCTTCCAACAATCTTGAGGCACAACCCACAAAAGGATTGGGAGCTCCCAAGTGGACCACAAAAGGTCCCAACTAGCCACAAAAGGCCTTGACCACAAAAGGTCACAAGAACACCGTCTAGGGTCCAACAACCCAAGAGTAATAAGCTCACAAACTTCACTTCCACGAATCCTCGTGGAGAGAGCAAACCGATGCACAAAAGCAAAGGCAAGAACACAAGTGCTCAAATCCTTCACTCTCAAATCCCACCACAAGCAACTAATGCTTATGGGGGGAGAAGAGAGGAAGAACAAAGAGGAGATGCACCAAGAACTCCAAGATCAAGATCTACTAGGTTCCCCTCACTTAGAGGAGAGATGGAATGGATGGATATGTAGATCTAGATCTCCTCTCAATTTCCCTCAAAGATATGCAAGAACCATGGGAGGGAATGAGAAGAAGGCAAGCTTTTCAAAGGTTCAACAATGGAGGAGAGAGGGGAGAAAACTTGCTCAAGAGCTGTAAAAACCGTTGGGGAAGAAGGCCCCTTTAAATAGATTCCCCAGAAATCTGACCGTTATGTGCAGTTTTCGTGCCCAGCGGTACTACCGCTGGGCCAGCGGTACTACCGCTTCTGTACTCCTGGCGGTACTCAGGAGAGTACTGCTCCCAGGCTCAGCGGTACCTTACGGTACAACCGCCGCAGCCAGGGGGGCGGTACTACCGGTGGACGGCCGGTACTACCGCTGGACAAGCCTCGAATAAATTCGAGATATTCCAGCGGTACTACGTGGTCGCTACCGCCGGGTACCGTAAAGAGTACAGAGAGCAAATCGTGCCTAGCGGTACCCCTGGCGGTACCACCAGCGGTAGTACCGCTGTCTGAAGACAGCGGTACCACACGGTACTACCGCCAGGAGGAGTACTAGCTGCGCTGGGTAGTATCGTTCCAGGTGGAGCGGTACTACCGTTGCAGCAGCGGTACTACCGCCAGACGCAGAAAAGCTCACTGGAACTGCAATAACTTTTGCAAGGAAACTCCAAATCAGGTGAATCCAATTGCGTTGGAAATATTAAGGGTCACAAATATGGAGGAGATATCACACATGGGAGGTGTGGACCTTATCTCGAGGAGGACCGGTAATATTTCCAACACCGAGAACGCAACAAGTTTTCCATCCGGACTCCGTTTTCAATAATCTTGGGCTTGCTCCGAAGATAATCACAAGCACCACAAGATCATGCATATACACATCATAGTCCATCACGTGAGGAGGAAACCATAAGAGGAGAGTTTGACCTCTCTACAAGAGACGAACCGGTAAAACCTCCAACATCAAAAACACCACAAGATATTCCAATGAGATCCGTTTTTGATGAACTAGAGCTTGGTATGGAGATGAACACAAGCTCTAGATTCTCACATGGATAAAAGCCAAATAAGAACCAAGAAAGATGATATGCCAAGAATGCAAAGGTTTGAGCTCTCCACAAAGATGCGATCAAGTTACTCACTTGAGAGCCCCACTTGATAGTATGGTATCTATCCTATAACCCGGTCTCCCACTAACACCATGAGACCGGTAAAATAGAAACCCAAAGAACATACCTTTGACTTGCGCATTCCACTTGAGCTAGATGATGACGATCTTGATCTCTTCAAGAGGATCACCTTTCTTGATTGCGCTTGCTAGCACATGCTTGATGAAGACATCTTCAAATACTCCCCCATACACCATTATGGGAGAGCCTCGCTTCGCTCCGTCTTCATGAAACCACTTGCGCTTCATATTCTTCTCTTGATATAGATGATGGCTTGGAGATAAACATGAAGTTCACTCAATCTTCTTTTCCAAGCCATGCTTGCAATAAGCTCAACTCTTCACATGACCATTCTTCATATAAACCCTTGAGAAGAGCATTGATCATCATGAAATCTTCTAGAGTCCAACACATGAACTCCAATCTTTTCCTATGGACAAGATCTACAATAATATCTCAATACAAACATTAGTCCATAAGGATTGTCATTAATTACCAAAACCACGCATGGGGCAACACATGCACTTTCAGTATTCCCAAGTTCCTCCTTTTAGGCGAGTACGTCTCGTTGGAGAGGTGTGAGCCACCACAACAGGTTGGTCTCAACGCCACAACAGGCTTCACCTTCTTCTCCGATGAACCGCACCACAAAGGTTTGGTTCACTTTCCACTATTGATTTCCTTTTGGGCAGAAATCGAGTCCCTTACAACAAGCTTGGGGCACACATCCACAACTTAATTGCAGGCTCCCAAATGACCACAAAAGGTCCCGAGTGACCACAAAAGGCCTTGATCATAAAAGGTCTCAATCATCACAAAGCCGTATAGGGTCCAAATACCCAAGAGAGTAACAAGCTCACAAACTTTCAACTTTCACGAATCCTCGTGGAGAGCACAAATCGATGCACCAAATATAATGGCAAGAGCACAGTTGCTCAAATCCTTCACTCTCAAATCGCACCAAAAGAAACTAATGCTTATGGGGGAATAAGAGAGGAAGAACAAAGGTGGAGAAACACCAAGAACTCCAAGATCAAGATCTACAAGGTTCCCCCACTTAAAAGAGAGATGGATTGGTGGAAATGTAGATCTACATCTCCTCTCACTTTTCCCTCAAAGATATGCAAGAATCATGGGAGGAATTGAGAGAGGGGCAAGCTTTCCAAGGTCAACAATTGTGGGAGTGAGAGAGAGAGAAAAATTCGTGCTGGGAAGAGCTGGTCTCATTGGGAAGAAGGGGGCCTTTTATAGGTCCCCAGAAAAAGAGCCGTTGCAGGAAAACTTACACTGGAGACTCCGGCTTGGGTAGACGGGAGACTCCGGTCTGAGCGGAGTCTCCGGCCCAGCGAGGGGCCCGGATATTCCGGCCAGACCGGATAATCCGGACTGTCTCCGGTGTCCCTCCGAACCGAGTACAGAAGGTGTCCCCTCCGGGGTTTTTGATGAAAAACGTCAGACCAGAGGAGGGCCGGAAACTTTGGCGCCCTGAGTCGGGAGACTCCGGTATGTGAGCACACCGGAATCTCTGGTCTAGGCCGACCGGAATCTCCGGGCAGGAAAACCAGCAGCAACTCCGCAAAACTGCAAATCCAATAACTTCCTTGTTCGAACTCCAAATCAGGTGAGACCAATTTTGTTGGAAAGGTAACGACAAGAGTTTTCCTCACGGATAAACCGATAATATTTCCAACATGAATACGCAACAAGTTTTCCAATCAAAATCCGTTTTCGAAGAACTTGGGCTTGTCATGAAGATCATGACAAGCACCAAAACCCAACAAGGAGAAAAGCCAAATAAGAAGCAAGAAAGATGATATGCCAAGTATGCAAAGGTTTGAGCTCTCCACGAAGATGTGATCAAGCTACTCACTTGAGAGCCCCTCTTGAGTACGGTGTCTATCTTATAACCCGGTCTTCCACTAACACCAAGAGACCGGTAAAATAGAAATCCTATCAAGATCATACCTTTGCCTTGCGCATTCCACTTGAGCTAGATGATGACGATCTTGATCTCTTCAAGTGGACCACCTTTCTTGATTACGTTTTGCTTGGTGAAGACTCACATATCGCTCACATCTTCACTTGACCATTATCTCCAAATGGGTGACAGGCTTCAAGCATAGGATTTCTTCGAGATGCTTCTCTTGAACTTGCACTTCATCTTCTTCTCTTAATATATATGATGACTTGGAGATAAACATGAATGTTCACTCAAACTTCGTGTCCAATTCACACTTGCAATAAGCTCAACTCTAGATGACCATTCTTCATATAAACCATTGGATAGAACTTTGGTCATCACTTTATCTTCTTCTTTCAATTTTGATACCAACGGATGGTGTTCAAGCATTGCCAATGGACAAGCCCTACACGGATAGCTCAATGCAACTATTAGTCCATAGAGATTGTCATTAATTACCAAAACCACACATGAGGGCAAATGCACTTTCAGTTATATCGCAATATATGGACTTCGAAAAATTGTTGTCCAAAAGCAGTGATTTTATTAAGGGAACGACACACAAACATCGTCGTTGCCGAATCATAGCAGTTAAGGCTAGACGGGACTTTTCAGCCTAAAGGTCAACTCCAAACAATGCACTCAACAAGAACGGTGTGAAAACACCACCATTTTCAAGTGAGGCCAACTAAGGTCATGCCTACTCGAGTAAGTACTAAGTACCACCTAAACGAAGTCATATGTGATGTCGCTGCCACCACTTGTTGGCCCAATGAAGACGACACTAACGTGTACAATTCTAGCTTGGACGTCTACGCGGCCCACAATCATACTCGCGGAAGCAATCAGCTCGCGGAAAATCCTAGCTTATGACGATGTTCTCTCGAGAGTTCCTCTTTATCGATTCTACTAGTGTGTAAGGGCAAGTACAACGGGGACGCTAATCACGGGCGCTAGGGTTATTTTCCTAGTCGTTTCATCGAATACCTGTCCAGCCCCGGATTTAGCTTAAGCATCGGCGCAAAACTAGTCGTCGAGCGCTTCTCCGTTTCTTTTCCCGCACAAAGATATTTGTAGTAGCGAGGGAGGCTACCTGCACGTAGGAAAAAAAATATTAGCGCCTCAAGCTAGCGTCTCTCGTTGGAGTCTCAGGTGAAAGGACAAGGATGTCGCCTAGAGGGGGGTGAATAGGCGATTTAAAACTTTTCCGGTTTAGACTTGATAATTGCGGAATAAAGCTAGGTGTTTAAATTAACAAGCCAACAACCTAAATATACTAGGCTCACCTATGTGCACCAACAACTTATGTTAAAAGAGACAAGCAACAAAGTGATAGCAAGATATAATACTTCAAGCACGAAGGCTATCACAATGTAAAGTGCATAAGTAAAGAGCTCGGGTATAGAAATAACCGAGACACGCGGAGACGAGGATGTATTCCCGAGTTCCTCCTTTTTAGGAGAGTACGTCTCGTTGGAGGGGTGTGAGTTTCAAACTCAAACGCCACAAATGGCCTCACCCTATTCTCCGATGAACTTTGCCCAAAAGCTCGGTTCACCTTCCACTATTGATTTTCCTTTTGGGCGGAAATCGAGTCCCTTACAACAATCTTGAGGCACAACCCACAAAAGGATTGGGAGCTCCCAAGTGACCACAAAAGGTCTCAATCACCGTCTAGGGTCCAACGACCCAGGAGTAACAAGCTCACGAACTTTTACTTCCACGAATCCTCGTGGAGAGAGCAAACCGATGCAACAAAATGCAATGGCAAGAACACAAGAAGTGCTCAAGTCCTTCACTCTCAAATTCCACCAAAAGCAACTAATGCTTGTGGGTGGAGAAGAGAGGAAGAACAAAGGAGGAGAAACACCAAGAACTCCAAGATCAAGATCTACTAGATTCCCCTCACTTAAAGGAGAGATGGATTGGTGGAAATATAGATCTAGATCTCCTCTCTCTTTTCCCTCAAAGATATGCAAGAATCATGGGAGAAATTGAGAGAGGGGAAAGCTTTCCAAGGTCAACAATGGAGGTGAGAGAGCGGGAAATTTCGTGCTTGGAAGAACTACTCACTTTGGGGAAGAAGGGGGCCTTTTATAGGTCCCACAAAAAAAGAGTCGTTGCAGCCAGAGAAAATAGGATTATCCGATTCAAGTTGGATAGAATATTCCGACTGATAGGATTATCCGATCCAACTTGGATAGGATATTCCGATTGACACCCGAGAGAAACAAAATGAGTCCTTAGCCGTTTTCGCGTCGAGCGGGTCGGATATTCCGGTACAAAATCGGAATATCCGATTTTCTGAAAACTGACAGAAACAACAAAACGAAAAATGTAATATCTTTTTCATCCGGACTCCGATTTCGATGATCTTGGGCTCGTTGGAATCGCAACGAAGAGCTCTTCAAGATTATGAAGAGAAACATCATATGCCAACAAGGGAGCATAAAACCAAATGTAGAAAGGTAAGGCTCTCTAAAAAGGAACAACCGGTAAATCATCCAATATAAAAAATGCAACAAGATATTCGTATGAAATTCGTTTTTGATGAACTAGAGCTTGATATGGAGATGAACACAAGCTCCAAATTCACACATGGATAAAAGCCAAATAAGAATCAAGGAAGATGATATGCCAAGAATCCAAAGGTTTGAGCTCTCCACAAATATGCGATCAAGTTACTCACTTGAGAGCCCCTCTTGATAGTACGCCGTCTATCCTATAACCCGGTCTCCCACCAACAACAAGAGACCGGTAAAATAGAAACCCTATCAAGATCATACATTTGCCTTGCGCATTCCACTTGAGCTAGATGATGACGATCTTGATATCTTCAAGTGGACCACCTTTCTTGATTGCGCATTGCTTGGTGAAGACTCACATATCGCTCCCCCTACACCAATATGGGAGAGCCTCTATAAGGCACATCTTCACTTGACCAATATCTCCAAATGGGTGACAAGCTTCAAGCATAGGATTTCTTCGAGATGCTTCTCTTGAACTTGCACTTCAACTTCTTCTCTTAATATATATGATGACTTGGATATTGCTTTGGTCATCACTTTATCTTCTTCTTTCAAACTTGATACCAACACATGGTGTTCAAGCATTGCCAATGGACAAGCACTACAAGGATAGCTCAATGCAACCATTAGTCCATAGAGATTGTCATTAATTACCAAAACCACACATGAGGGCTCATGCACTTTCATCAGGCTCTTACGTTAATTTTGTACGATAAACTTTTTTTGGCAAGCGGCTACAGAAGAGTCTAGCATTGTACATGCCCTTAGGGCACGTATAATGCTAGGCGCTTACAAAAATAAACCACACTTTTTACTAGGCACCAATGCTTATTCCTATAAGAGAGGTGCTTAGTTAAGCATTTGTCTAGTATAAATAAGCATTGTTTCGGTTGCAAACTTGCAACTCGTGTTTAACCCGACTGCAACTCGAAAAATCTCAGCTGCAACCCACGTGTAACTTGGATAATTCTAGTTGCGACTACTGTGTCACCCACATGCAACTGAAAAAATCTCAGTTTGCAACCCATACGTAACTGGACAACATCTCAGCTGCAATCAATGTTTAACTCACGTGCCACACTAATGACGATAAAATCTCGCGGTTCTAGAGTTGAATAAGATCTAACTTAATTCTCACTTAAACAAGGATTAAAAAACCTTTTTAAACAAGAAAGTCCACTTTTCAAGTAAAACTTCTGTTTAGTCCAAAATGAACCCTAAACTTTTGGAGAAGTCTATATCCAATTTCTTGAGAAAAACGCTTACAAAGACAACTCATGGCACAAAAAAAATGGATAAATCGAACGAATTAGTGGATATTTGCGAGGGACGGATTAGTGGGGCTGCGCCCGCCGAATGTTTAATTTCGGAGTAACTCGTGGATCGGTAAGATAATCACCCGACGGGAGCACCGTGTTCCGTTGAATCTGTTCGCGCCGCGGGCACGTGGCGCGCAGTGGAGATGGGAAAGGAAAGCACAGTGGCACCGCGGCGGTGCGGCCGACACGACCCATCAAAATCTTTTTTTCTCTTTTGCGTCAGCAATGTCTACGGGTGAGTTGGTTTGACCGGAGAGAAATCAAATAGTTCAAACTATAATTAATTTCGTAAAATCGGCATAAAGTTATTTAAATAGGAGAAATTAGATAGAAAGCGAGAAAATTGCTAATATTTGTGGATTATCCATCAAATATGGACTACTTTTAGTGAAAATTGGATTGGTGCAATTTTGCACCATATTTGTTGTACTTGTTTCACAAAAAATCATTTTAACACTTTAAAAATTACAAATGTTACTTTAAAAATATTTTGGACACTCATTTGGCAACATTGTTTACCATGCCAAGATACACCTATGTATCAAATATGGACACTTTATCACAAACTATGGCACATGAATTGCATATCTTGGTCATTTGACTTGAACCTATAAATGTTTATAGATGATAGACATTTTTGTTAAGAATTTTTTTGTACACTTTGTCAAACTCAAGTTTATGATTTTTCCTAACAACTAGTACACATAAAAAGGACTGCATGCCAAAGGATTTCATTTTTGAGTATTTTTTCACGTTCTTTTATTTTTTTGAAAAAAATGGTCAAAATGGTCACCATTGCCATTCATTGAAAGAGATCGAATTTTTCAAAACTATCGACAATTCTGTGATACAATCACTACTTGTGTAGCTTAAAATGATTTTTGGGAAAAATTCAGAGCAAACTATCAAACACTTCGAGTTCAAATTTGAATTACTTTCGAAAAATCGACATAAATTCATTTAAATAGGAGAAATTAGGTAGAAATCGAGAAAATTTCTAATACTTGGGGATTATCCATAAAATATGGACTAATTTGTGTGAAAATTGGATGGGTGTCATTTTGCACCATATTTTTGTACCCGCTTCACAAAAAAGTCATTTTTAACAATTGAAAAATGATATTTCTAAAACAAATTTGAAAAATCATTTTAGCACCATTATTTGCCATACCAAGATACACCTATGTATCAAATATGGGCACTTTATCACAAACTATGACACGGAAATGACATATCCTGGTCATTTTTAACACTTAAAAAATGAAATTTGGTCTTTACCGTGTGTTTGCACACGATAAAGATTTAATATTTTCCAAACACACGGCAAAGAATGACAGTGCGCCTGTTTCGGAAAACAACATGTCAGATCTTTGTCATGTGTTTGTACACGGTTTGCCGTGTGTAAACTCACGGCAAAGACTTACCGTAACTGTGCCGACCGCGTGGCCATTTGGGTGGACACATGTCCATTGTCTTTGCCGTGTGCCTATCTTTGTCGTGTGCTTTTGTTTGCCTTTGTCGTGTGTATTTCTTTGTCGTGTGTTTTCTGTACTTCAACGCCGTGCGTTTTTCTTTACCGTGTGCATATATGACAAAGATTACTTTGTTGTGTGTCTGATACGTCTCCAACGTATCCATAATTTCTGCTGTTCCATGCTTATATTATACCATTTGCTACATGTTTTATATACACTTCGTATCACTTTTATGCATTTTCTGGGACTAACCTATTAACAAGATGCCACAGTGCCAGTTCCCTGTTTTCTGCTGTTTTTGGTTTCAGAAAGTTACTTCTGGAAATATTCTCGGAATTGCACGAAACAAAAGGCCAGGTCCCTATTTTTCCAGCACGTACACGGAGTCCGAAGGAGAGACGAAGACTCGCCACGAGGTGGCCAAACCACCTGTAGGCGCGGCAGTGGGCCCAGCCGCGCCTGGGTGTGGTTTGGGCCCCTCGGGGGTCCACCGACATCGCCCCTTCGCCTATTTATTCCCCGAGACGCGAAAACCCTAAAACACCGAGCCTTTCATCCAGAACATATTCGCTGCCGCCGCCGTCGTCAACCCTAACTCGGGGGGTTCCTGAAGCTCTTCCCGGCACCCTGCCGGAGAGGGGAATCATCACCGGAGGGCTCTACATCGCCATGCCCGCCTCCGGAGTGATGCGTGAGTAGTTCATCCTTGGACTATGGGTCCATAGCAGTAGCTAGATGGTTGTCTTCTCCACTTGTGCCATCATGTTTAGATCTTGTGAGCTGCCTATCATGATCAAGATCATCTTATTGTAATGCTACATGTTGTGTTTGCTGGGATCTGACTTATATTGATACCTATGTGGAGCTGAATATTATATTATCATGTCTATGTCATTTGTGATCTTGCATGCTCTCCGTTACTTGTTGAAGCCTTGGCCACGTGAATACTTGTAACTCCAAGAGGGGGTATTTATGCATGATAGTTGGGTTCAACCTCTATTTAACCTGGGATAGTGACAGCAAGTTCTAAGGTTGTAGATGTGTTGTTGCCACTAGGGGTAAAACAGCAATGCTTTATTCAAGGATGAATGTACTGTTTACATTACGCACATTACTTAATGCAATTGTCTGTTGCTTGCAACTTAATACTGGAAGGGGTACGGATGTTAACCGGAAAGTGGACTATTTAGGCATAGATGCATGCTGGATAGCGGTCTATGTACTTTGTCGTAATGCCCAAATGAATCTCATAGTAGACACCACAGCTCACACATGCATGTTATATGCACTTATCAATTGTCAATTGCCCAGCTGTAATTTGTTTACCCAGCATGTTAGTTATCTTATTGGAGAGACACCACTAGTGAACTGTGGACCCCGGTCCATTCTTTTACATCTGAAATACAATCTACTGCAATCATTGTTCTCTACTGTTTTATGCAAACAAACATCATCTTCCATCCGATACGTTTAACCCTTTGTTTTCAGCAAGCCGGTGAGATTGACAACCTCACTGTTAAGTTGGGGCAAAGTAGTTTGATTGTGCTGTGCAGGTTCCACGTTGGCACCGGAATCCCTGGTGTTGCGCCGCACTACACTCCTCCACCAACACCTTCGAAGCAAACCTCGTTTTCCTACTGGTCCGATTAAACCTTGGTTTCATACTGAGGGAAAACTTACTGCTGCACTCATCATACCTTCCTCTTGGGGTTCCCAACTGACGTGTGACGTACAAGCAATTGTTTCTGGCACTATTAACCTAGAGCCACCAGTGTCCGACATTCAGCACATGGCAAAGAGTGTTGGCACACGGTAAAGATGGGCTCTCCCATAGTTCGGGACGCTTCTATGAACTGTCGCTGCTGCTAGCCACCTTCCTGTCTGGTACGTGGATCGATGTTTCAACGCAAGTACATTTGTTGATATCAATTTCAGAAGTGTAGGAATTGTGAATCCATTTTAGAAGGCCAGATATGTTCAGATGTTTAATCTCTACGTTCACTCTACGTATCTAAAATTTATTCTGTTTCTATCATCCCCATGCTGAAAAGCCCAAGTCCTTGGAAAATGGATTTTCTACAACCTATATGGCGCATAATCCGTATGTCGACCGTCCGTTCGCGTGATTGAACGATCGAGATTTGGCGCTAAACACGTTGAATGTTCAACACATTGTCAAATCTCGGCTGTCAAATCTCGGCCGTTCAATCACGGGAACGGACGGTCAGAGATAAGGGTTGTGCGCCATATAGGTTGGAGAAGCTCATAACCGAAGTCCTTGAGCTTACTATATGTCTCGGGTCAATCCTGTCCACCGGATGAGATTTGGACGTCAGATAGAGTGGTCAAGTTGCTGCGGCTCCCTTCCACTCCACTGTCTCCCCCACTGCCGGCCGCTCTCCGACGAAACTCTCCCGCTTCAACCCAACCGACTCGCTCCCGCTCCGCCGCCATGACGCGCCCGAGCCACAAATTCGCCTACGGTAAGCGCTCCTCCCTCTCCCCCTCTCCCTACTCCGCCGCCACCGTAGCTCACTCCGCTGGTCGGCTCCTCCTCTCCCTGCAGCTGACGGGACGCCGCATGTGAGGCCCCGAATGGAATGAACCTCGAATTGAACTCAAGAGCAACAACACAGGAAAACAGCGGGGAATAATCCACTCCGATAGATACGCTTCCAGAGGAAGGATTTGGTGCTGGTACGATACACCGATGAAGTCGGAACAAATCCTAGTTTTAGCTAAGCCTAGAGGATATGGTTGTTCTTTCTTACCAACTACCACAACAACTCCTGCCTAAATACAGACAACGAGCGACGCCGACGCAACAGGTACAGGTGGAAGATAAACAGTAATAGTGGACTGAATCTCAGCCGTCCATCCCTTGCAGACTTGGTCTTGTGCAGGTAGGGTCCTGACAGTGCCCTCCCCTTGAGACACACCTTGCCCTCAAGGTGTAAATGTCGGGAACGTCTTGGTGATGAATGGGACGTCCTCCCAAGTGGCATCTTCCTCGTCGAGGTTCTCCCAGTGAATCAGCCACTGAGCCATGGGCTGCTTGTTGCGCTGGATAATGCGGCGTTGCAGTACCTTGAGAGGCTCCGTCTTGATCTTTCCTGTTGCAGTCACAAGAGGAACATGAGGTAAAGGAATAGCATTATTGCCCAATTGCTTCTTCAGTTGGCTGACGTGAAACACAGGGTGAATCTCTGCTTGGTCTGGTAATTGGAGTTTGTACGACAATTCACCAACTTTTTGAATGATCTTGTATGGACCATAGTACTTGGAGCGAAGTTTCAAGGAACCTCTGAGACCGAAAGCATTCTGACGGTATGGCTGTATTTTCAAATAAGCCATATCTCCAACAGCAAATGTCCTTTCTGAGCGATGCTGATCAGCAAAGAACTTCATGCGGTTTTGAGCTTGGAGAAGGTTGTCTTTGAGAGTTTTCATCATAGATGCTCTGTCAGTAACGGCGCTCAATGCCTCAGGAGCAATATGATCTGGGATGGCCAATTCACCTATCATGGGAGGTGGGTATCCATACAGTGCTTGGAACGGAGTAATTTTAAGGGAGGTGTGATAGGAGGTGTTGTACCAGTATTCTGCAAACGAGAGCCATTTCATCCATGTTTTAGGATTCTGAAATGCCATGTTCCAGAGGTAGGCTTCTAGGCACTGGTTTACTCTCTCGGTTTGACCATCGGTTTCAGGGTGATGAGCTGTGCTGAGCCTAACGTCCACTTTCAGAGCTTTGAACAAAGATTGATATACCTTGCTAGTGAATATGCGGTCTCGATCGGAGATAATTGCCACTGGCATACCGTGAAGTTTGAAAATATTATCAAGGAACAATGTCACCACTTGATCCACATTGTAAGGACGAGACATTGGCAGAAAGTGTGCATATTTCGTCAGACGATCAACCACCACTAGTATCACTTCCTTGCCTTGGGAATTGGGTAAGCCTTCAATGAAATCCAGGCTGATGTGAGCCCATGCCATGTCAGGTAAGTCTATTGGTTTGAGCAGCCCCGGGGTCTTGATATGTTCTGGTTTGGTTAACTGACAAGTAGGGCAAGCAGCAATGTACTGTTCAATTTCCCTTTTCATGCCAGGCCAGTAAAATAGCCGCTTGAGACGGTGGTAAGTTGCTCTGTTCCCGGAGTGTCCCCCAATTGCCGAGTTATGAAAATCATGAAGGAGTGTGGTTCTCACATTAGCATTAGTGCCGACATAAATCCTGTTCTTGTATTTGAGGATTACATCTGACAGCTTGAATTCAGGAGTAGATGAGACATCTGCAGCCAGTTTGGTCAGTATCTTGGTGCTGTCGGAATCATTCAGGTATCTTGCTTTAACTTCCTCTAACCACAGTGGTGTCACTGTTGTGATTGCAGAGCATGTGGCTGTATCGGGTACATCTCTGCGGGATAAAGCATCAACTACAATGTTCTCCTTGCCTTTTTTATATTCAATCACATAGTCGTATTCTAAGAGCTTGAGTAACAGCTTGTGTTGAATGCCCTCTGTCAGCCTTTGCGTTGCCATGTGTTTCAGGCTTTGATGATCAGTTTTAATCACTAGCTTGTTCCCCCAGATGTAATGACGCCATTTCCTCATAGATTCCAGGATTGCAATGGCCTCCTTTTCATACACAGATTGAGCTAGTGAGCGTGGACCAAGACTTTTGCTAATGTACGCCAAAGGTTGACCTCGTTGCATGAGAACTGCTCCAATACCACTACCACAGGCATCTGCTTCAATTGTGAAAGGAATAGAGAAATCCGGTAGTGCTAACACTGGACTGGTAGTCATGACTTCCTTGAGCTTGTCAAAAGCAGTCTGTTGCTCTGGTCCCCACTGGAATGAGTCTTTTTTTAGTGCATCATACAGAGGTCGACAAATGATGCCGAAGTGTTTGATAAAGCGTCTGTAATAGCCTGCAGCACCCAAAATACCACGCAGTTTGCTGACAGAAGTTGGAACAGGCCAGTCCAAGATAGCTTTTATTTTTTCTGGATTGGTTTGCACTCCATCCTTGGAAATTACATGTCCAAGATAGGTCACTTGTGGTGTAGCAAATTCACACTTCTCCAACCGAAGGAACAACTGATTTTTCTTTAGGATATCCAGTGCGAGTTGCAAGTGGTTAGCATGTGCTGCTTCAGATGGACTGTAAATTAGGATGTCATCAAAGAAAACCAGTATAAACTTTCTGATGTAGGGTGCAAAGATGGTGTTCATCAAGTTCTGGAACGTTGCGGGAGCATTAGTTAGGCCAAAAGGCATGACCGTGTATTCATAATGTCCCAAATGTGTTTTGAATGCAGTTTTGGGTATATCTTCTATTGCCATTCGAATTTGATGATACCCAGATTTTAGATCCAGTTTGGAAAAATAACTGCCCCATTGAGTTCATCCAGTAGGTCTTCTATGACTGGCATTGGAAACTTGTTCTTTATTGTTATGCCATTGAGAAGCCTATAATCAACACACAGGCGCCAGCCACCATCTCGTTTGCGAACCATGACTGCTGGAGAAGAAAAGGGACTCATACTTGGTCGAATTTCTTTGTTAGTCAGCAGTTCCTTAATGATAGCTTCCATGGCATCTTTTTGATAGTGGGGTACACGATAAGGTCGGAGGTTTGGTGGTGTTGCTGCAGGTTCAAGCAAGATGTGGTGATCCCAGTCTCGCTTTGGTGGCAGTCCAGCAGGAGCTTGAAATACATCCTTGAAGAATTCCAGAATGGGTTGGAATTGTTTCAGTATTGGTGTTGCTGTTTCTTCTGTGGTGGGAATGAGAGGAGTTATCTGCAGTAAATAACCCAGTACACCTTTCTTGCAGAGTTTGCTCATCTTGTGCGCTGAGATCATGTGTGGTTGTTGGGTATGATCCTGCAGAGTAATAGCTTGTCCATTCTTGGTCACGAGAAGGATACGTTTCTTCAGATCCAATCCAATCGGACTATACTTATAAATCCAATCGGCACCCAGTATGATATCAAATGTTTTCAATGGCAGTATTTTAAAATTGCTTTCGAAGGTGTGTCCTTGAACAGAGAATTGAGTGGGACCAAGACTAGCATCGGATAGTAAAAATGATCCACCAGCTACCGCTACCTTTGTACAGGGTGCTGGTTGTGTCAGAATGTTGTGTTGCTCGACGAATTGTTTGCTCATGAATGTGTCAGAAGACCCACTATCCACTAGTGCCACCGCACGTTTACCTCCAATCATGAGCAGCAAGGAAAATGTGGATTTGCCTGGCAGTCCTGTAGCTGCATGTGTTGATATTGCCATGGATTGCGCAACTTGTGCACCATCAGGGGTTGGTGTATTCGGTGCTGTGTGAAATGTTGGTTCGGGAATCTGTTCTGCTTGACCTTGCTCAGGTTCTTCACTGATATCATCAATTTCCTGAAGGATATGCAAGGTTCTGCCTGTTCTGCAGCGATGCTGCCTTGTGTATGGTTCTTTACAGTACCAGCATGTCTTGGTTGCTGGGACTCTGGTGTTTGCCTGACCATTACCTTGATTTTGTGGTTGTTACTGAAGAGGTGGTACTGGAGGTCTGGTCCACTGCTGAATTTGTTGCTGTGGAAACCGTGGTCGAAATGTTTGTTGTGGCATAGCTAGTTTCCGTGAATTAGCAACCTTTTCATACACTTTGGAATACCAATAGCATTCTAGCAAACTGGCAGGTCTTTGTCCAGACACATCATGCTTGACCTCAGGTTTCAGACCCCCAATGAAACAGCTCAACAAGAAACTCTCTTGTAAATATGGATGATCTCTCTTAACCAGTGACACACATTCTTCGAATTTATCAATGTAAGCTGCAACTGTGGTGATGTGCCGGATATTCTGCAGCATTTCAACTGCTTCATGTGCATTAGCATCCGTAAAACGATCAACAATCAAGTTACAGAGTTGTTGCCAGGTGACCATCTGCCAAGGGACACAAATGTTCTTCAACCATGTTGAAGCTCTGCCCTGAAAATGTCCTGTGGCTAAATTAACCCACTGTTCATAAGGTGTTCCTGTCATATCAAAGAATTTCTCGCAAGCAATCAGCCAACCAATTGGATCATCTCCAGAAAACAGAGGGATTTCTAATCTGGGTCCTTTCAATACTGCTTCAGCATAATAGGATGGACCTCCAAGTTGTGTTGCATAAGTATTTCTTTGATCATTGTATAACTGAACACCTGACTGATATACCGAGGGGGCTGTGCCATTGATAAACTGCCCAGTCACAGAATTGTACATGTTTGCAGTGGCATACTGAGGTGCTATCAGCTGGCTATAGTGACCATAATTCCCAGTGTTAGGCTGTGGTTGATGTATGTTTTGTTGCATCGAGTATGGAGGTTTGGGTAACAGTGTGGGGGGTGTAGCTGATGGCAAGAATGTGGTGGGTGGTGTAAGCCTAAATTGAGCTTGCTGTTGGTTTTCATCACGAACAGTAGTGGTGGTTACAGTTTCAGTTAGGGGTGCACTAGGTATCGCAGCTAGAACATCACTAAAACTAGTAGTGAACTTCCCTGACATAGAGGTGTGTGCTTGCTGACAAGCAGGATCTAGGTTAAGCACAGGTAAAGGAGCTGAGTTCATACCCATTGTCGTACTGATACTTTGCTTATCCTTCTGAGGCAGTGTTGAAGCAGACGCTGCACCTAGAATATGAGGAGCATCAGGTGCCGTTTGCTGCAGAATCTTTTCCAGCATAGAATTCATATTTGACTCCATCGACGAGAGCTTGTGATCCATCCCAGATTTGATTTGCTGCACTTCTTGCTTGAGTTGCCGCAAGTCAGTCAGTTCTTCCCGAATCACCAGCAAATCTTCCTGCAACTTGTCAATTGCTTGTTGGCCCTTCAGGCGTGTGCCTTCCGCCATGGTCTCGGATCGGTGCGAGTTGCCAAAGCTCGTCCCTTAATCTCCGATTCCAATCTCAACTCCTTCCGCACGACCGGCTGAAAACGGGGATTTTACAGCGGTGCCAACCCATTCGAGCACGTCGCACGATTCGCCCCCGATGAAGCACGGATCCGGCTAGGGAGCAGGAATTTTACCACGAGAGCAGTGTGCGCTCGCAACCTCGCCCTTCCACCAGAGCTGCTTCCGAATTTTCTCCGCCACCAAATCGCCACCAACAACGACCACACCGCCGCCGCAAACAGGGAGGGAGGGAGGGGATTTTACCGGAGATCCGAACCGACCCTACTCCACTGCTCGATTCGCCGCCGAGGACCGTGAAGGCTCTGATACCCTTGTGAGGCCCCGAATGGAATGAACCTCGAATTGAACTCAAGAGCAACAACACAGGAAAACAGCGGGGAATAATCCACTCTGATAGATACGCTTCCAGAGGAAGGATTTGGTGCTGGTACGATACACCGATGAAGTCGGAGCAAATCCTAGTTTTAGCTAAGCCTAGAGGATATGGTTGTTCTTTCTTACCAACTACCACAACAACTCCTGCCTAAATACAGACAACGAGCGACGCCGACGCAACAGGTACAGGTGGAAGATAAACAGTAACAGTGGACTGAATCTCAGCCGTCCATCCCTTGCAGACTTGGTCTTGTGCAGGTAGGGTCCTGACATCGCAGCTGCAGCTCCTCGGCGCGGCCACCTCGGGCGACATCGCCCTCCTCGAGCGTACGCTTCTGCCCCTCTCCCACCTCTCCTCTCGTTCCTCCCGCGGTGTGCGCCGGCACTGATTCTTTTTTATATTTGATTTTGGGTGCCGTACCGTACGTACGCGCAGGAACGGCGAGGCAGCTGGACGGTGGTCGCGGCCGCATCGCGGAGGCGGTGGAATCCGTTAAGGATCCGGCGCTGGGGCACTGCACCTCGCCGCCGCGTTCAGCAGGGCGGAAGTCTGCGAGTACCTGGTCGAGGATGTCCGGGTCGATGTGGATGCCGTTGACACAGGCGGTCTGTCTGTCTATCTGCTCTCTCATTTTTGTTTTTAACATGATACCGTCATATAAAAACTCTGCATTTCTGATGTAAAGGCATGAGCATCCTTCTGTGGCGTTCTTGACAGGTAGAACACCTCTGGTCTGGGCAATTACTTGTGAAGGTGGGCACATGGATATCGTCAGATATCTTCTTGACCACGGTGCCAATCCAGATAATGTCGACATTCAAGGTTTTACTCCTCTCCACGAGGCCGCCAAAATAGGTAATTCTCTACTCCCTCTTGGTTATTCCTATGCATTGCACTGTCGCCATTACTTTCATGGGCAACATGTCTTCAAGTGAGGAATGCTGTGATTTTTTATTTACTGCGGGTCTCCATTTAGTGGTTGAAGAGCGACAAAAGGGATTGCAATTGTGAGAGATAGATTTATGTACTTGTACTAATAGAGTAGAAAAGGAGATAGATTTATATACCATATATATTTTTGGCATAGAACAATGCCACAAATTGTTCAGCTGTGCACAGACAGCCCATTTTGTGCGTAGTGCACACCCACACACGTAGCGGTCTATGGATTTGTAGAATTGGTTCGTGTCACAACTCAATTGATACGACTCGAAAGAACTGAAGTGGAGCATAGCAGAATTGCTAATTAAAAGAATTGTCATGTTTTTTAATTATATTTACATTTTAATGTCTGATTCAGGGAACTGTGAAGTAGTAGAACTCTTGCTCTCTAGAGGCGTTCATGTCGATACATTTTCTACTGACCATGGAACACCGTTGCATGTTGCCGTTAAACATCAGCAGGACGGCGTCATGAAGATTTTGTTGGATCACCATGCAGATGTAAGTTCCATTATACATTTCTTTACAGTTTTCTCACTATTGGTTTTTATAATCTTGGGCCGTCTGCTTTCTCCATTTCTCACAGTTGTATTTTGCTGTTTTGTCTCTGGAATCTGAAGAAGTACAAAGAGTTGTGAACTTTTGGAAATTAGATTAACATTCTGCTTTTACTCATTAATTTCTTGTACAATCATGCCCTTCAAATTTTTAAGTGATGTTCAAAAACTAGTTGTACTGTACATGATGTTCTGCAGTAAGCAGAGAGTCGTGGGCTCTTTTTGTGAATTATATGCATCTTATCTACACATAGTTTCACCTTCTAAGGCCAAAAATGATTATCATATAGCACATCCAATAGATAGACCTCCATTAAATTGTTATTTCCATTGAATTTTCCTGTCTCCGCCGTTATTATCTGTTAGTATGTCAAAATTTCAAGATCGAAGTTTGCATGTGCTAAACAGCTGCTGACACAGTTTCTCTATGTGGATTGCTTGCCCCGACAAGAAGTAGTTAATTGGTTAGTAATTTCCCAGGGCCTGTTTGATAGTTTTTATCCCTCTTTGCAAATTAATAAAATTTGTAACACAAGAACCACTTCATCTACACCTGTAATGAAGACAGACCTTATGCATTTTTTTAGGAGTGTGATATTTCACTCATGTCAACCCAAATAGCCACACTTAATACCGCCAACTATATCAGGAAATAGAGGAATAAGTCCCACAAACTGATAACGGTGGTTTAAAAGAATGATCAGCATCTATATGCATCGATTGATGCAGAGGCCGGGGCGTTATCCCCTTTTCGAAAAATAAACATATTGGAAATAAAACCTACTTGCAGAAGCTTCCTTGCTTGTGGGTGCTGCTACATTCAAGCTAAAGGATAAAAATGTTGGAGATGATTATATTACAGCACACAGAGTTGTGAACATTTCGAAATTAGGTTAAGATTCTCCTTTTACTCATTAATTGCTTGTACAATCATGCCCCTTCAAATTTTTAAGTGATGTTCAAAAACTAGTTGTACTGTACATGCTGTGCTGCAGTAAGCAGAGAGTCGTGGGCTCTTTTTGTGAATTATATGCATCTTGTCTACACATAGTTTCACCTTCTAAGGCCGCAAAGGATTATCATATAGCACATTCAATAGATAGACCTCCATTAAATTGTTATTTCCATTGAATTTTCTTGTCTCCGCCGTTATTATCTGTTAGTATGTCAAAATTTCAAGATCGGAGTTTGCATGTGCTAAACAGCTGATACTCTGACACAGTTTCTCTATGTGGATTGCTTGCCCCAACAAGAAGTAGCTTAATTGGTTAGTAATTTCCTAGGGCCTGTTTGATAGTTTTTTCCCTCTTTGCAAATTAATAAAATTTGTAACACAAGAATCACTTCATCTACACCTGTAATGAAGACAGACCTTATGCATTTTTTAGGAGTGTGATATTTCACTCATGTCAACCCAAATAGCCACACTTAATACCGCCAACTATATCAGGAAATAGAGGAATAAGTCCCACAAACTGATAACGGTGGTTTAAAAGAATGATCAACACTTGGTGTCCTATCATATTGGAAATAAAGTCTATATGCATCGATTGATGCAGAGGCCAGGGCGTTATTCCTTTTCGAAAAATAAACATATTGGAAATAAAACCTACTTGCACAAGCTTCCTTGCTTGTGGGTGTTGCTACAGTCAAGCTAAAGGATAAAAATGTTGGAGATGATTATATTACAGCGCACAGATCCATGGAGCTGATGAGGAGCATCAAGGGAACTAGAGAGCAAGGAGGGCAACATGTGCAAGCATCAATACAAAAAGGGGAACAGAGGCGGTATGTGCAGTGGGTTGGGGGACACATTGAGTGGTAGAGGTCGAACTTTTATGGTCCGGATGCGGACACAAAGTTGGTTGCAAATAAGAGCACCTCAGTGAATCAAACTTTTCTACACTTAAAAGACAGCCCACATTACCCGAATTCTAAACTTGTTCTGGTGTACGGCGTGCCTAAGCACAACTGTAAAGGTCACTATGTATGTATTTCTTCTTGGGCTTGTTTTCAGATGTAATAATCAAAAATATGGAATGTCGGCGATTTAAGCAAGGCATACATCTTAGTTGTTATCTTTCTATCTAAAAAACGTTATTGGTTATCATATGGATTTGAAGACTAATAGTGAAGAACTGACTAATAATTCACTGAATGCTCCACTACCAAAATATCCTCATGTTGAATTGTTGATGATGTGCATTTTCCTCGCCTCTTCTTTGCAATGTTTTGCACCAACTGCCCTCTTTTTCTTTCAGTCACTAAGGTTCATTGTCACATTTACATGGTTCCATCGTTTTGTGAATATATGTATTATTTTTTATTTATGTATCTAAGATTCGTCATTAATCTGGTGAACTAATTACTTGCTTCTATTGTTTAGTGCAACAAGATTCTGAAAGATTTCTGTTCACCTCTCATCATTGCTATCCATACTCGCTCAGTGAAATGTGTGAACCTACTGCTAGAGGTACCGCTCCATTTTATGTGTTAACTGAAAATGTATCCCTGTTTAGCGAAGATGTGGACAGATAAATTGTGGCAAATATTACTCAGAGGAACCATGTATGATTCTCTTATATGGTAGGCTGGTGCCGACGTGAAGGGTATGCATGGTACGACCCCCTTGCAAGTTGCTCTAGCATATGGTCTAACTGACGTCTTGAAGCCCCTCTTGGATGCTGGTGCAGATCCCAATGTTCGAAATGACGTAAGTTTTGTGTTCTACCGGTGTATATTTTAATCATATCATGTCTGGTTGTTTATACATGTGGGTGTAACATTGAATAACTAAGCATTGTCAGTCCTTAAACTTAGGTAATATGAGTCCCATAGTCATATCTAACTAATAGTTAACTCAGGTTAGGTTCAGTAATATAAACTCAGTGATGAAGACTCGTAATAGTGACATGTAAATAGTAATACTACAATTTCATGCCTTCTGGTATTTTTGTCAGGTGTAACCTACTAACCTTTTCATTTCTTGAAGATCAATCTTGTGGAACGACAACATATCAAAATTCTTAATTACTACAATTTTCAAACAAAAAATGTTGGTTAATTTATCCTGCCAAATTTGAATGCCTTTTCTTCCCTTGTAATTTGAATTTGTGGTATGGGAAGACATGTTTATTTTCAGTCTCCAAATACTATGTCTTCTATATAATACCTAGGCACTTACAACAGCAACCAAAATATGTAAAAAAGGTAAAAAACAAACAATACCAACAACGTCCCAAGCAAATTGGTGTAGGATATAGATGAAATTCAACAAAAACCACACAAACCAAAAGATGTAAAAAAGGAAAAAAAGGTAATATATCACCAGTTATAAAAAATATTAGTAAAATTGCTAGTGATGAAAAGTTATCTAGGAACTTGCTGCCTCTCTTTTAGATAACGGATGAGACCTCTGCATCTAGAACGCACACAGCCAATAGTTTAGGAAGAAAGGGAGTTGCTGGATTGTTTCGATACATGCCACTGCCTTATGGATAAGGACAAACTCATCTTATGACCAACTTCTTGGCAGGAATGGAGCACTATTGGTCAAACTCTTGTCTATACACCTTGCATGTTGCTGAATTTCTGTTACTTTATTTCTCCGTCAAATACATTGGTGAGATTCAACTGTCTTTTTCTTAACAGTATGGTCAGTTGCCAATACAATTCGCCGCATATCTTGGTACGCGCAAAGATGTCGAGATCCTGTTTGAAGTTACTTCTCGTATTCCAGCTATACATGATTGGAGCGTGGATGGAATAATTAGTTACATAAAGTCAAAGCCAAAGTTGGAGGTATGATCAAGAACATCATTGGCATATCAGAATATATTTACTTATGTACCATAGTCCCAAGTAAAATTTTGAAATAAACTGTTTAGGCAAGAAACTCCACTCCATATTAATCTCTCATACTGTAAAGACCGTTGATCATGTATTTTTCGTGAATTCTCGTTTTGATACTCTTGAACTATAAAGCTTATATTTTTGACACTAGATGACATTCCCTGTTTTTGGTGTTTCATTCAAAATTGTGATGCACCATAAAAATTCCATGAAAAAAATATAAGAAAGCAAATATGGATACAATGTGATCCTGTGGGCCGTGTCAGAGTATGACAAATGTAGCAGTGCAACTGAGTTTGGCGGGTTTGGGGTTAATGTGGTACCTGAATTTCTGCTTGTTCACGGTAAGTCGGTAACATGCAACTGTACCAAATAATTGAAATTATAACACACTTAAATATGAAAATATTCCTATACCCTTTTAAGTTCTTTGCACATAAGCGTCAGCAATCTTGAGGTCGTTTAGTTTTGATTAAATTTTCAGGATCTCCCTTTGTATAAAATGTCAAAAGCTAAGTTGATAGAAGAAGGACACAAAGCTTTGCATAAAGAGGATTACAATGCTGCAGTAGAATTCTATACCATGGTATGCTATTACACTTTTTGTGGTCCTCAAGTTAATTTCGTTTCCCCTATTATCGCTGTCTCATTTGTATGCATTGCACTGGCTTACATCACTATCTGATGTTTTTCTGGATGCTCATGCAAATTATACATGGCTTTATTTTTCTTCGCTCGTATTTTCCTACTCTTTTTAATGTTGTATTTCTCGATGTAAGGAGAGGACTGCAAGTGTGAATGTCTAATTGTATTGCATACGCCAAGGGACAAATATGTATATCAAGGCTCATGGACACTAAAAACCATGGCCGGAAGTGTATATGCACTTATACCCTTTACAGTATTAACGCTTGTGAGTTATGGCTTGACGGTTACCTTGTTAGTGCCAGCACAGATAAACCTGTGGCCTGCAGGCCTGCAGAATAGAGTTGCTTTTGAGTGTGTCATCGCTGGAGTGATTCCCCGCCTTGTAAGACTTTTATATTGACATCACCAAGCAGTGCACCTTCACAGTGGCCCTGATACCACAACGGTAGAATCAATGAGCATTTGGGTCCCTGGCACAAGCCTACACTGGTCACGTCTCTGCTATTATGACTATCACCACTTCTGGAAACCGTCTGAGCATATTTCCTTAATTAAGACGGTCCTTCATTGAGACCATGGTGAATCATGATCACCGTTTTCATAACAGTGGTTTTAGTTTGGGAATTGGGTAATCTATGTAAGGTACAAAGATTAGAACATAAATAAAAATAGTTGACCATGTGATAGATCGTTTAGGATGAGGAAATAATGAAAAGGTCCAATCCTGTTAGTTCTCATGGTTACATTTAGGATTTGAATCTGTACTCTTTGTTATAAGGGTAAGTCAAGTTCGTCGTGGAATGGCAACAATTATGGGAAAATGTGATCAGTGCATGCCTAGGAGATGATTGAAACATATCTTAATTTTTCCATTTGCTTCTTTATGCCTCTGCTATACAAAATCGTAATAGCACTCTTCTCACTTCTTGACATACGCATAAAAAGCTTCGATTAATTCTTGTGTGAGCAGTTTTGACTGAAATCTGTTTCCACTTTTCGAAAAGACACTTGCGTATGTGATTTATCTTGTCATTCATTATATACGCTGTTCTTTGTTTGGCACTAAGTATTTGCCATTCATTTACTTACATAATCTTTGTCATAGAAATGTGGTGATTATATGCAGATTTGTCAGAAAATATGCAGCTGATCATTTGATTTATTGGCTGTAGGCTATGGTTGTTGATCCTGAGAACATATATCCAAACTTGATCGGCAGGAGGGGTTATTGCTGGCTTCGACTGGGAAATGGAGAGGGTGCTTTCAATGATGCCCAGTGGTGCAGGAGGATGCAACCTGACAATGCATATTCATGCTGGCTGCAGGGCTACTCATATGTGCAACTAAAGGTGATACAGAATCAAGATCTGGCACTTGTTTAAATATCTTGTGGCTAAACCATTTTGGCGAATCCACTCAACTCTTATTTCTTCATTCTTAGGAGTATGAAAAGGCATGTGATGCATTTCTTGATGGTCTCAAGTTGGCGCCAGGATTTGTTGGAATCGAGAAGGCGTTAAGGTAGCCTACCTGATCTACTTTAGCTCCATGCATACTTTATTTATTTAAAGTCCCCAGTTTGTTGTGATAGTATTTAGTGGCATCGATTCCATGATCCAGTTAGCAAATAATTTTACGACAGTCACCTAGTGTGTCGAAACTGTACAAAGGCAAACAGATAAATGGACTTGTATTACCAAAAAAACAGTATTTGTCTTTGTGCAGTACACATGAATACAATCATTTCTGTACATGAATTATGTTTACTATATCAATAATATGTCCAATCTTTGTGTTTCATTTGCCAGTTCGGCCCGTTTCTGCAAGAATTACTTGTGAAATGACATTTAGATGCTTTGCTGATCGTATTTTCTGGAACCTGCAGGGAAGCTCTGAGATTATTGAAAGAATCTTACACAGACAAGAAGAACGGCTTAGAAGGACGAGATCTTGATGCACGTATGTTCCTTTGAAGAGAGAGCAATTTGACTAACTAGTCTGACGCCTTGGCTCTTTTGACCAATTGCGTGCCGTGTGCCGAATAATGTGCCCTGTTGAACTGTAGGTGTATTCGGCTGCAAGCCTGCAACGCTCAACATTTGTTTGGCCGGTCATGCGAACTGATTGCGCAGTGCTAGAAAGTAGAAACTGTTGTTAAATATCTATCTTCACCCATGCGATTAATGTCCGCGTTCTGAGGCGACATAGTAATGAATAGAAAGATAGGGCGTGCTTTGCTGCGCCTGTTTGTGTTGTTTGCGTTAGGTTTTCACAGATGTTGCTTATTGTAAGTTTGAGACTGTAATAAGCAGTGCCTCACTTCATGCCAAACCATTTAATAGATTTATATCCGTTTTTGGAACCATGCCAAACCAAAATAATTGCTAAGTGTTTCATAAAAAACCAAGTGGAGCTAGCAAAAAGGAGATAAATGGAATGACATGCAAATAGTCAAAATATAGACTGCGCTGCAGTTAACAACATCAAGCACCATGTCTGAACAACAGGCACTCCACCCTAATTATAAAAAAAAAAACAACATCAAGCACAATTTCTCATTCGAATGAATGGTATGAATCATAATTTATACAATGCTCCAGTAAACTCAAGTTTCCTAGAGCCCAAGGAGACAAATTGGATTCCATGATGAATAAAGAAAGAAGTGCATGCTTCACATAAATAAAGCACCATGTCTGAACAACAGGCACTCCACCCTAATTATAACAATAGGATATGGGAGTACACAAAAAGAATACACAAGAAACACCTCCGTAATTGGGAATTTCCATGCAAAAATAGTTTGTGCTGGAGTTATCAAAATAAACAATAAAACCCCATAAAGGAAAGTAGCTATTCTTTTTAGTTTCTTGTTGATCACACATCAATATCTGGATGCACACTAGAGCTGGTACATCCATAGCTCTTTTAAATGGAGTTAAAAGACTCGGCAACGCAAAAATATATATCAATGGCTATTAGCATATATCGAAATTTGTTTGGTGTCATAGGGTGTAGCAGTGCATGCAAGATCCACCGTAGGAGATATTGCTATAGGATACGCGCTAACTAAAAAAGGCATTCAAGCATCTCGGTTAACTCGTCCGGGCACAGACAACACGCGTGAACGGCACCGTCTAAGCAGACGGCCGTTTATCGAGGTGGCAACCAGCCAGAAAGCACACGTACCGGGTGGAGGTTTGCAATGCAATACAGAGAGAGGGAAGAGGATGGTTGGGTTGGAGAGTTCGTATATTGGAAAGCACAACCAGATGCTCACATTTTCTTATTTTGTCTTTTTTCAGTTAGACGTCAAAACTTTTTGAGGCAATCCAGCACAGACATGGGAGGATGCGAGCGGGCTGGGACGCCCGATTCGTGCCGTAATGCGGATCGTAGACGCACGGATGCCACATCCGTCTGTTGAACGCCGATATAAGAGGCGCAACACCTGCCGCACAACACAAAGCACCTTTATGGAATCAGGTAGCCGGATGTGTACATTTCGTGGTTGACATGTGTACATTTCTGTTGTGCGGCATGTGTTGCAACCAATGTTCCAAATATCGGCCGATATTTCAGTTAACGGGCCGATTAACTGCGAATCGGACCCTGACCGAAACGAAAAGGGCCTATTCGGTGCGTTTACTGGTTTGGCCGATTTATCGGTCTGACAGGCCGATTTATCGGGCATCTTCAGTTAACGGTAGGGTTTTCAGTTAACTGGTCTAGGCTTTCTGTATAAATAGACCCACCCCGCGCCCGTGCTCCTCAATTATTCGACCCACCCAGCGCCGCCCCCGCTCTTTAGGGTTAGGAATTGGGGGGCTCCCGCGCCGCCTCCCCATCTCCTGCCGGCAAGAGCCACTTCCCGCGCCGCTTACAGGAAGGATTCCGCTCCCGCCAGCGCCTCTTCTCCCCCTCCTCCCGTCGTCCCTGACCAGGCCCCTGCTCGATCCGCCGCCTGCCCGTCCGCCTGAGCCGCTGCCTGCGCCTCCCGCAAGAGCCACTTCCCGCGCCGCTTACACTAATGCATCTGTTCCAATTTTGTAGGTTCAATGCTGGGTTCATCAAGATCAGATTGTCCAGGTAACATTTTTACCTTTCTCTATACTTTTTATACGCACATACATAACTATAGTCTTGTTTAATACAACTGCTGGGAGCCTGGGAACATTGGAGATTGGGATAGTACGTAAAAAAAAACTAAAAACTAGGTATATTCTTCCGATTAATGGTCGACCGATAAATTCAGTTAATCACCCGATTAACCGATTAATCGTTTCTCAGTGGCCGTCCGAGCAGTCACCAGTCACCGATATTCTGAACATTGGTTGCAACTACCTTTATTCCATAGTCTGATAGGAGTTAAGACAAAAAAAAAGATGTACATGTAACTGCTATTTAAGGGTGTATATGATATATGCTTTGAGTTACCCATTTTTAGGATGCACCTAAAGGCCAGCATACAAAAAAAAAACGTATGTAGTATTCAAAAGCTAAGTTTTGCTCACTGGAGTAGTACAGTAGTATTTTCATCTATGCTCAATCATTTGCTAACTGTATGCTTGGTCTGGTAATGCTAAGGACAAGTTGCAAAGGCACAAATAATTAGCAATAATCAACAGTGGTTAATATGTAGTGCAGCACAATACTGTTTCAGACATTTGGCCAGGTAGCAATGATTGCGAATACACACAACATATATACAACGAACTCAAATAAAACCAGATAGATACTGCCAGTACAATTGACCTCTTTGAGCAAAAGATCCATTCCCATTAACATCATTGGCAAATAGACTGGTATCTGACCAGCTACTGACATGACTGAAGATAAACACCACCATTGCCCATTGGCGATGCACCAAATCTATACAAATTAAGACCCCCAAAGAAGTTTCGAGACTGGAGCTATATAAATGGTGGGAATGTTGTACGACAGGAATAGCTATATTCCCCAGCATCGCCAATAAAATCAACTGATATAGTACATTGGGTTTGGAAGTTTGAAGGATCTTGTTGATACTGGCAGTCCTATCAAGTCACTCCATTGATCCCCAGAGTTACCAAGTATCTTGAATCCTTCCACTTCCATCGCAGCTCGCCTCTCCGATTTGTACTGTACAGCAGTCGTGCCATGATCAGAGGGCTGCCTGCAACATGAGCATACTTCCGATGAAAAAAACTGAATTCTAGTGATTCACATTGACACCTGTCTTGAGGTATTTCCGATATAAAGAATTTCTGTTAATTTGCACATCTCACATTAAAAGGTTGGAGTAACATAACTACAGAGCAGAATAAGAGTTGGCTGGAAAAACCGAGCTTTTCTTAAATTCCTTCTGTGTGTCTACTGAGAGCACAAGCAAAATTAAGAACATGGAATGAGTTGGATAAAGACTAGATGGTCCACATTGATCTAAAAACAAGGCCCATTATATGGTAACTCAAAGCGTGAGAAAGGTGGTTGACAGAACTTTAAAATAATCCACCACGGATAAAGAAACCGACTATACAGGGATGAGCCTAAGCCCCGGGCTAGGGGGGCTGGAGACCGGGTCCAGCCCATGTGCATAAGAGAGAATACATGTGCAATCTGGCCCAAGTTATTGAGCTTTTAGGCTTAAAATCGAGTTCTTTTAGGCTTAGGCTTATTTTGACAGTTAAGCTGTCTAGAAGCTCCAAAAGAACTGGGCCTTAGCCCCCTTTGGCCCAGTCAATCTCCCAATTCTGGGCCCACCCCTGCCACTATATGGCAAAATGCGAAACCTAAGTATAGTGGAGTTTCATGTTATCTTCTAATTTTGTGCCTAACACCTGTAGAGCAAAATATTTCGTTTGAAATAGATTAGTAGTAATCAAAGAAACGCCAATGGAGGCCGAGCTACATGGAGCCCTTTATTTTTGAAAATTTGAAAATCATATTTTTAAACTTCAAAAAATCTGTAAAAAAATCCTGGGTGTATATAATGTTGTATTCTATGAACGTGCAAAATATGAACTCAAAATAACTCATATTCTGGGCTATACGAAAATAACAAAATCTGACATATTGTAAATAGTTCAAATTTTGCACTGTTCACTATTTACGATTTCAGATTTTTCTTTTTGGCATAGCCCAAAATACAACGTACCTCTAGTTGATATTTTACACGTCGGTAGAATACAACGTTTCTACACCTATGATTTTTTCCAGATATTTTTAAACTTCAAAATATGATTTTCGAATTTTCTAAAATGAAGGGCTCCATGTAGCTCGGGAGCCATTTGTCCTCACTCCACTGGCTTTGAAGTTCCATAGAATTTGGCATCAGTTGTCACATTAATCAGCATTCAACACATTTCTATAAGTTCACTGGGAGCTTTTCAAGGATAGTCATGTTGACTTAACGATAAGTTCTTTCCAATAAGCCTCCTAAAGTTCCTAACATACTTCAACTACAATGTCCAAGGATATGATTTCGAAACTAGGGACTTCTAGAAACTGGTTTGATCCAAGTAAGATGGCCTCTTATGCAGAGAAAGATGCAATGAGTAGCTGACTGGTTTGACGCAAGAACTGTAGCAAATACCTCAGTATGAGTTTTTCCCATGAATGGTAGCCAGCAAACAAGAGATTTTCTTCAGTAGCATTACGCTGTGATTCACTTCGGCCAGTCAAGAGGATAATATGGAAACCAAGTCCCTGAAGTTCATTGTACAGTTTCAAGCTAGATGGCAATGCAGGTGCCTTCGCCACGTCAACCCATGCATCAAATGAGGTCTCGTTGAATTCCAGCAATCTGCAAAATCAGTGGAAGTGTGAAAACAATAAAGTACCAACCATTATCAATAAAACTACAAAGTGGAATATCCTTAATATTGTTACATCATCTGCCCTTTTGGGAAATTAGAACAAGCATGCTCTTTTGAGCTTACTGCAGGTTCTACAACTCAAACTAACCCAGATGCTAAGAAACTGGAGATTTTGCTTCACCGTGAGTCCGTGACTCCGAATTACCGGTGATGGATCAATGTATTGAGAATTTTGAGCAGAAAGATGTGACTCCACACTCCGCTGATGTTTGGGTGGCTCCGAAAAGAAAAGGATAAAAAAAATGTGGAGATCATTGATTCAAAAGGAAAGGGGGAATGAAGGGTTGCTATCCGCAGTATACAGTGCTGGGAGAACTTCAAAGTCAAGCTGAGTTGCTGAAAAAAAAAATCTCAATGTAACAGCCTTCGCTGCTGATAATTTTTTCCCTGAATTGTGGTGCACATTAGTTTTTTCAGCCCTGTTGCTTTGTTTTGAACAATATTCTTTTAACCCAACTTTGACACTTTGGTCCTTCCAATGAAGGTGTAGCTGGGGCAATGATGTTGATGCCCTTTAGATTAAAAAAATTGCAAACAGGGAATATGACTATGTTGTCCTTTAATAAGTGAGAACTATGCCACTGCTAAAGAGAATAGGTTACCAGTCAGTTTCTGTTTTGTCAGGATTAAGACGAGCTGATAAACTTATAAGCTTACTGATAATCTTAAAGAGAATACTCCACTAGTCACGCAATATTTGAGAGGATATATCTGAAACCTATTTCTTAAGCGAGTTATACACTATGAGTTACCGTCTAAGTTACTTGCCATAAATTATCAACAATTTATTTTCAACGTGTATTATAATACATTATATTGACATAATATAATTTTAATATGAGACACGGTCAGCTTCAGGTATTTCTAATTCCGTACCAACCGAGGAAATGCAGCATCGAATAAAGCCAGTCATAGAAATGAATTTACAAAGCAAAACAATTTTATCCTCCGGATGAATTTCTGTATGTACAGTGTCCGTAGCAAAAAGGCAACCCCATATCATGTTTCTCAGCGCGGAACTAAATCTGAACCCAGCACAGAATATGCTCTATGTTTGCAATTGCCTGACCATGTAGTACTACTATATACTGTACTTATTAGTAGAGTCCACAAAAATTTGCACCAATTAGTTCTAGTGTACATGCATGATGCAGCACCTCTAAAAGATCACATTTTCATGTGGCAACTGGCAAACCTATGGACAGTTTGTTGCTACTTCGCCATAGAAACTTTCAGTTAGTAACAAATTTACCAAAATCCTTCATCGTCCACACAAATTTTCATGGAATTCATGGATTTCCAATCTCAAACGCGGGAGCCAAGAGTGTAGTTGACTGATTGATTATTGCAGACACGATTAATGTAACGGGAAAATTAAACCAGAGCCGGGCCGGGGTCAATTACCCCCATCCGCTGACGGCGTAGTAGGGCAAGTTGGAGAGCAGCGTCTCGTCGACGTCGAACACCCACGCCGGCTTGGCGCCCCCGTCGCCCGCCGCGACCGCCTGCGCGGCGAAGGCGAGGGATTCGGCGGCGGCGACGGCGGAGTCGGACGCGTAGCGCTCGCCCTCCATGTAGCCGCGCACGGACGGCCCGCAGCGCGACGGCACGGCGCGCCAGGGCCCCGCGTTGCCCGTCTCCACCGACAGCATCCAGCTGTCGCAGAAGAGCGCGTCCGCGTCGGCGGCGACGTCGTCCGTGACCGCGCGGAGGACCGAGTCGGCGCCGGTGACGGCGACCGCCGCCGCCGCGAGGATGACGAGGAGGAGGAGGACGCGCATTGCCGGCGGCTTCGTGGTAGGGTCCCGCCGGGGTTGGTCTCGCCGTCGGCGATGGGTGGCTTAGCTGGATTTGGCGATTGGCGGAGAGAGGTTGGACCAACGGGCCAACAGGAATCTTTCGGTGATAAAAGGTGTGTTGCCGTGGGGTACGGTGACACGATCCCGTGGGACCCGCGGGTTCTCCGTGCGACGCATGTGACGGACAGATTGGCCCCGTGGACTCTAGGCAACCTTTTCAGTGACGCAAAGCGGAATCTAACACGAGCATCTCCACCGGGCTCCCAAAATAGTGCATGACAACCCCTTTCGCGCCCTGTTTCTATGGAGGCAAGTAGTCGGCAACTGTGGCAACGTGAGTCACGTCGAATCCTGACGCACGGACCGACGTGTCAGCGAGATGCCCTGATCTATTTCACTTTTCCCTCCCCCATCTATTTTGATTCTACCGCCAGTTGCCTCCCCGCCCACCTTTTCCCGCCTTTCCCACCTAGGGCGATCCACGGCCGCCGCCGATGTCTCCCCTGAAGCGTAACTGTGGCGCTGCTCGCGGCGGCGCTGGACATCGGGGCGCTGCTCGCGGAGGTTATGTCGTCCCTCGCAAGCCTCACGCGCTGCCGGCTGATATGTCGAATGCAGCATGGGCGGAAGAGCACCAACGAAAGGAAATGGCGCCGCGTGAGTGCGACGGCCAGGATCGATCTCTCGTGACCGCGTCCCTTGTGTTCATCGGTGGCGCGGGCGCAAGTCAAGGGAGAACCAACGCGTAGATGGGAGCGGACGGCAATGCCTCTTTGCGAGCGGCCACGACGATGCCGGCAACAACGATGGGAATGGGGCCCACGTGTTCGATGGAATGCCGACCGGCGTGGACGAAAATATGGTATGAAATCGACGCCCTTTGTGTCATTCATCTTGTGTTCGTGACATGAAAACGACGTGCGCGTTCTTCTTTGCAATAGATCGACTATTCAGAAGTGTTGTGTGGCATGATCCGTGATGGAACAGCCAGGACCGGCGCTCCAGAAGATGAAGAGCAAGAAAAGGAAGAGGACGAAGAAGATCAGGGGGCGACGGTGAGGGGGAGGACGGCGAGGTCAACGCGGAGGTCGACGTGCACGACCTGGAGACCGCAAGGTCCGCAAGACGAGGAAGAAAGGTACTAAAGGCAAGAGATGGAAGACCAAGGAGGACGAGTGCCTAGTTGACGAATGGAAGCTTGTGACCAACTCCATCATCGGCGCCAACCAAACCTTCGGCCGGTATTGTAAGAGGGTCGAGGAAAAATTCCACGAGACGATCACATATGGTGACTATGCCAAGGTCCGAATGGATCGCAATTGGAATGCCATGTCCCATAGGTGGAGTACATCCAAGCCGAATGCAACAAGTTCCACAACGACCTTGAGTGAATCAAGAGAAGGAAAGTGAGCGGCAAGACGGTGGCCGACGAGTTGCAAGACGCTCTAAGGTTCTATCAAGAGAACAACCAAGACAAGAACTTCAGGTTCATGCATTGCTTTGTGAAGCTTGAGAAATAACAAGAAGTGGTAGCAAACCCTTATCGATCTCAACGGCGGTCACAGTGCCTATGGACCGGATGACCCGTCCTTCCCCACGTCGGAGGTACGCCCTGTTGGAAACAAGAAGGCCAAGGCGTACAAGAATGGCGCATCGTCGGCGGCTTCCGTGCAAGCATCCATTGACAAATGCCTTACCGAGGTCACAACCATGTCGAAGCAAAATGCAAGCACTTTCGCTGACAGTTGGTCGTCTTTGATGAGCAAACATGACGAGAAGGTCGTCATGGAGAAGGAGAAGGTCGCCGTCGAGAAGGAGAGGCTCGTCGTCGAGAAGGAGAAGGCGCAATCAGATATCATGCAAGACGACACTATTGGATGTATGCCCAAAAGGCAATGATATTTATACATCTGATTCATAGTTATGTTTTATATTTTTGTGCTATAACTATTGTGGCTCCTGAATTTGAGATTCAGAGGAAAGATCACACGTACGTGTAGTAAACATGAACAGTTTATAGATACCCTGGTCTTATCCAAGGACCAATTTGTTTTATGCAAGATGACTGTGCTTTCCTAGTCATGGACATAGTTTATGTCAATATCAATGAGTAGCATATTGTTGGTGGAAACAATATGGCTGCGTAGATCCAAGTTATAGATATGCTAAGAGATTCCTTTATAGTGTCTTTTATCCTTAGTGACATATCACAGCAAGGTTATTATATGACATGTCCTTAGACCCTAAGGTTATTAATGTTATACATTCACGAAGTGTTACTTTTGTACAGTCAAATATCACGCCGTGAACTGGGTGATCAAAAAGGCAGTCGCTGGGTAATTATAAAGGCGTGCATTAATCTTGATGTCTTAAGATGGGAATAACTCCTCTATCAAAAGAGAGATACATCATGGGCCCACTCAGTATGAGAGATATCCAATATGTTCTGCAGACAATACATGATAAAGTTTCATCGTGTGGATATTGTAATACGGGAACAAGTAAAAGGATACTTGCCAGTTAACGAGATAAACAAAGATATAATGAATCAAGGAATGATTCATGGTAATATCGGAATACCTAATATCGGGTAAAGTTCAGTATCAAGTAATGAGAATGATATATTAATAGCCGACGGGTTCAACAGAGTATCTTCGTATAACGGTAGTGGTCAGTACGGACATCCACGGTCCTAACATTGACTGTTGATTAGATAAGTACTTCTAATCATAGCTACTCGTCATCGAACCTGTAGGGGTCACACACTTCAGTTAGGTCTGGTTAATTGTGTATACTGGTTGGTCTGGAATATAGAGAGAGTACCACTGGAATAGTGTTTCTGCATGATGGATATATCTAATATATATCAGAGAAATTAAATATGTGGACATTGAATGTCTCGGGGTAATAGGAAGAGTTTGTATTACTGTCCGAATTTATTCCGATGGATTATATATAAAGGGAATATTTATCCGGAGATTTTGTATGCGGACACTAGTTGTCCTGAATCATATAAATAGGTTTATATGATAAATAATTAATTCCGAGAATTATCTGTAAAAGGAAATATTCAGTTTGGGAATTAATTAGACAAAATTATTATAAGGAAACATATTAAAAGGGAAAAGAAAACCGGAGACCACCAAGAGGAGCTATCGAGTGGGCTCATGGGGCCCACAAGGCAGCCGCACCACTTGGTGGTGGCGGCGCCGACCACTGGGGCCAAAGGCCCAAGGGGGGAAGTTCCCTCCTTAGCCGAAACCCTAATGGGCCTAGGACCCATGTGGGGGAGGGAGCCGGCGGCTAGGGCTTTGCCCTAGCTCGCCCGGACCCACCTCCTTAAGGCGGCAGCGGTGGGAGAGGGGTTGCCACTCCTCCAAGCACCCCTCCCCCTCCTCCTAGTATATATACTCCCCCCCACCCTTTTGGGACACACAAGTTCTCTTAAGTTTCTCCCTTTGTAGAAATTAGGAGTTGAGTATGAATCTATGGGGTTTTGAGGTGTCCTCTCCCTATAGATTGAGATCCAATCTCTCTCTCTCATGTGTTGAGATCTCCACCATCATATATACCGGTAGTTTCTTAGCGCTGGACATCGAAGCTCTGTTGAACTAGCTCCACCGGACGTGTGCGGACTCTCAGAGGAGTGAGACGTCGGACTACCGATGCTTGACCCTCGCTCTGTCAGGATCCAGAAGGCTGGACACGGGGATTCGGCTACATTCTCTCCGCTAGGCTTAGCCGAGAGAATCTTCCACATGCTTCATCAACTTTGTCATCAACATCTCTTCCGCTTCAACGGTGTTGGTAACGTACCTCGGCTAGATCTTTGAATTGTTATTCTCTTGTATATTCATAGATAGATCTTGGCTGTTGCGTAGTATGTTAGACGGAAAATTTTAAATTACCGTTATGCAACCCTACAGACACGACAAGGATCAAGGTGATGTCGGAGGCGTCACAATTCGTAGTCCAGAAGATGAAAGAGGACTCCAAGATCTTGACCGCCGACCTCTCCGCCTACACACGCCGGTGAGGGCTTGGTTTGTGCTTTCTCAGCAGCGCATCTTACGTGAGATGGGTCTTCTGCCGCTGGAGCCAACGCCAATGGACACGACGGGGGAGCCAACGCCGAGCACGACGCCCTCCGAGCCAGAGCCAACGACGCGCCCGGGCTGGGAAGAATTTGAGACATGGGAGGATCCGGAGGAGCCGGTGACGTCGATCACTTGATTTCCATGCATTCTACGTTTTGTAATATGATGGCCGGACCTGGCGATGCTTTTGGGTGTGCAAACTTGACCGACGCTATTCGAATTGACTATCGTGTCGTTTTTATTTGAATTTGATCGAAATTCTATTGGGAGCCGTCTATTGGAAATGACCGGTGGGGCGAGCCGCTCCGAAAAGGGCGGCAACGTGTACCGACGCTTCCAATAGCATGTGTCCTGCACACTTGTCGGATGCTCTATTGGACGCGCCGGTGGAGATGCTCTAATTCCTTCGTTCTATTTTTTCATTTTTATTGGAAGCTTTCCCTTTTCCGCCCGTTACGGATTGGGATGAGTAATCAATGATCCATGTCACCACATGGCTCTTATAAAACTAATACATTGACTAAAAAAACTAAGATATTTACTAACAAAACTAAGATATTGAAACATATCTTCCCTAAACTGGAAATGTATAAAAAGGCGAAACTCCCCTTAGGGCAAGGTAAGGCTGCCTACCTTGATTTTGCGCGAAAACATTCTTATGTCGTACGTGCCTTTTCTGAATAGTTCGAGTGGTCGTGAGTCAATAATGGATTTTGTATGAGAAAGTTATACATGTTTTAGTGAACACTGTGCAAAATTACTTCCGAACCAAAAAATAAGGACTAGATCTAGTCTAGTCAGAGACCAAATCCTTTTACTTGCAATAGCTAATGATCAATCTAACGAAACCTCACTCTGAACATGTTCTACGTTTAAGAAGGGTTTGAGAGTGTTTTGGGCAACTTATGAGGGGAATGGCCGAAACAAACTTTAGATATGCAATAGATTACGTTTTATGGATCTATTTTGTTTTTGTATATTTTATTAGCTAAAATTTTAATTGTATTAGCTTAGTCAGTATCTTTGTTTAATGATGTGAGGCCGATATTACTAAAACACTTGAAAGAAAGTTCTTAACAATAAAGATCTTAAAGACCGAGTTGCGCAAAAAGATGCATGTCATCAGTTCTTAATGATTTCATGATGTGCTAAATGGAGCGAGAAATATTAAAAGTCTTTATCGGCAAAATTATGAAAGATTTTCAAAAAACAAATTCGAGCTTTGGCATTGGTATGTTTTTAGCTTTTACTTAAATTTATATATTACTATTATGAATCACATAAAGTGTTAATGTCTCGACACTTTTTTAGTTTTTGCATAATTTTTTTGAGTTTGCCCTACCTCAAATATTTTACGTCCTTCGCCAATGTGTGCAAGGTTTCAGGTCCTGTTGGAGTCATGGGACTTTGAAGACCAAATGAGCCTTACTAATACATTGGGAACGTCTTTATGTTGCCGCCACTGTTTTTAATCAATTATGATTCCTACGAAATCCCATTTTTCATCTAACAACGGAATGTACGAAAACCCTCTTTTTGTATTTTTTATGTTTCAGAAACTTTCCGAAGATCAACTAATTCGGGAAAATAATCATGCGTCAATAGTTTGTGAAACGGAGTCGGACGCGTAGCGCTCGCCCTCCATGTAGCCGCGCACGGACGGCCCGCAGCGCGACGGCACGGCGCGCCAGGGCCCCGCGTTGCCCGTCTCCACCGACAGCATCCAGCTGTCGCAGAAGAGCGCGTCCGCGTCGGCGGCGACGTCGTCCGTGACCGCGCGGAGGACCGAGTCGGCGCCGGTGACGGCGACCGCCGCCGCCGCGAGGATGACGAGGAGGAGGAGGACGCGCATTGCCGGCGGCTTCGTGGTAGGGTCCCGCCGGGGTTGGTCTCGCCGTCGGCGATGGGTGGCTTAGCTGGATTTGGCGATTGGCGGAGAGAGGTTGGACCAACGGGCCAACAGGAATCTTTCGGTGATAAAAGGTGTGTTGCCGTGGGGTACGGTGACACGATCCCGTGGGACCCGCGGGTTCTCCGTGCGACGCATGTGACGGACAGATTGGCCCCGTGGACTCTAGGCAACCTTTTCAGTGACGCAAAGCGGAATCTAACACGAGCATCTCCACCGGGCTCCCAAAATAGTGCATGACAACCCCTTTCGCGCCCTGTTTCTATGGAGGCAAGTAGTCGGCAACTGTGGCAACGTGAGTCACGTCGAATCCTGACGCACGGGACCGACGTGTCAGCGAGATGCCCTGATCTATTTCACTTTTCCCTCCCCCATCTATTTTGATTCTACCGCCAGTTGCCTCCCCGCCCACCTTTTTCCCGCCTTTCCCACCTAGGGCGATCCACGGCCGCCGCCGATGTCTCCCCTGAAGCGTAACTGTGGCGCTGCTCGCGGCGGCGCTGGACATCGGGGCGCTGCTCGCGGAGGTTATGTCGTCCCTCGCAAGCCTCACGCGCTGCCGGCTGATATGTCGAATGCAGCATGGGCGGAAGAGCACCAACGAAAGGAAATGGCGCCGCGTGAGTGCGACGGCCAGGATCGATCTCTCGTGACCGCGTCCCTTGTGTTCATCGGTGGCGCGGGCGCAAGTCAAGGGAGAACCAACGCGTAGATGGGAGCGGACGGCAATGCCTCTTTGCGAGCGGCCACGACGATGCCGGCAACAACGATGGGAATGGGGCCCACGTGTTCGATGGAATGCCGACCGGCGTGGACGAAAATATGGTATGAAATCGACGCCCTTTGTGTCATTCATCTTGTGTTCGTGACATGAAAACGACGTGCGCGTTCTTCTTTGCAATAGATCGACTATTCAGAAGTGTTGTGTGGCATGATCCGTGATGGAACAGCCAGGACCGGCGCTCCAGAAGATGAAGAGCAAGAAAAGGAAGAGGACGAAGAAGATCAGGGGGCGACGGTGAGGGGGAGGACGGCGAGGTCAACGCGGAGGTCGACGTGCACGACCTGGAGACCGCAAGGTCCGCAAGACGAGGAAGAAAGGTACTAAAGGCAAGAGATGGAAGACCAAGGAGGACGAGTGCCTAGTTGACGAATGGAAGCTTGTGACCAACTCCATCATCGGCGCCAACCAAACCTTCGGCCGGTATTGTAAGAGGGTCGAGGAAAAATTCCACGAGACGATCACATATGGTGACTATGCCAAGGTCCGAATGGATCGCAATTGGAATGCCATGTCCCATAGGTGGAGTACATCCAAGCCGAATGCAACAAGTTCCACAACGACCTTGAGTGAATCAAGAGAAGGAAAGTGAGCGGCAAGACGGTGGCCGACGAGTTGCAAGACGCTCTAAGGTTCTATCAAGAGAACAACCAAGACAAGAACTTCAGGTTCATGCATTGCTTTGTGAAGCTTGAGAAATAACAAGAAGTGGTAGCAAACCCTTATCGATCTCAACGGCGGTCACAGTGCCTATGGACCGGATGACCCGTCCTTCCCCACGTCGGAGGTACGCCCTGTTGGAAACAAGAAGGCCAAGGCGTACAAGAATGGCGCATCGTCGGCGGCTTCCGTGCAAGCATCCATTGACAAATGCCTTACCGAGGTCACAACCATGTCGAAGCAAAATGCAAGCACTTTCGCTGACAGTTGGTCGTCTTTGATGAGCAAACATGACGAGAAGGTCGTCATGGAGAAGGAGAAGGTCGCCGTCGAGAAGGAGAGGCTCGTCGTCGAGAAGGAGAAGGCGCAATCAGATATCATGCAAGACGACACTATTGGATGTATGCCCAAAAGGCAATGATATTTATACATCTGATTCATAGTTATGTTTTATATTTTGTGCTATAACTATTGTGGCTCCTGAATTTGAGATTCAGAGGAAAGATCACACGTACGTGTAGTAAACATGAACAGTTTATAGATACCCTGGTCTTATCCAAGGACCAATTTGTTTTATGCAAGATGACTGTGCTTTCCTAGTCATGGACATAGTTTATGTCAATATCAATGAGTAGCATATTGTTGGTGGAAACAATATGGCTGCGTAGATCCAAGTTATAGATATGCTAAGAGATTCCTTTATAGTGTCTTTTATCCTTAGTGACATATCACAGCAAGGTTATTATATGACATGTCCTTAGACCCTAAGGTTATTAATGTTATACATTCACGAAGTGTTACTTTTGTACAGTCAAATATCACGCCGTGAACTGGGTGATCAAAAAGGCAGTCGCTGGGTAATTATAAAGGCGTGCATTAATCTTGATGTCTTAAGATGGGAATAACTCCTCTATCAAAAGAGAGATACATCATGGGCCCACTCAGTATGAGAGATATCCAATATGTTCTGCAGACAATACATGATAAAGTTTCATCGTGTGGATATTGTAATACGGGAACAAGTAAAAGGATACTTGCCAGTTAACGAGATAAACAAAGATATAATGAATCAAGGAATGATTCATGGTAATATCGGAATACCTAATATCGGGTAAAGTTCAGTATCAAGTAATGAGAATGATATATTAATAGCCGACGGGTTCAACAGAGTATCTTCGTATAACGGTAGTGGTCAGTACGGACATCCACGGTCCTAACATTGACTGTTGATTAGATAAGTACTTCTAATCATAGCTACTCGTCATCGAACCTGTAGGGGTCACACACTTCAGTTAGGTCTGGTTAATTGTGTATACTGGTTGGTCTGGAATATAGAGAGAGTACCACTGGAATAGTGTTTCTGCATGATGGATATATCTAATATATATCAGAGAAATTAAATATGTGGACATTGAATGTCTCGGGGTAATAGGAAGAGTTTGTATTACTGTCCGAATTTATTCCGATGGATTATATATAAAGGGAATATTTATCCGGAGATTTTGTATGCGGACACTAGTTGTCCTGAATCATATAAATAGGTTTATATGATAAATAATTAATTCCGAGAATTATCTGTAAAAGGAAATATTCAGTTTGGGAATTAATTAGACAAAATTATTATAAGGAAACATATTAAAAGGGAAAAGAAAACCGGAGACCACCAAGAGGAGCTATCGAGTGGGCTCATGGGGCCCACAAGGCAGCCGCACCACTTGGTGGTGGCGGCGCCGACCACTGGGGCCAAAGGCCCAAGGGGGGAAGTTCCCTCCTTAGCCGAAACCCTAATGGGCCTAGGACCCATGTGGGGGAGGGAGCCGGCGGCTAGGGCTTTGCCCTAGCTCGCCCGGACCCACCTCCTTAAGGCGGCAGCGGTGGGAGAGGGGTTGCCACTCCTCCAAGCACCCTCCCCCTCCTCCTAGTATATATACTCCCCCCCACCCTTTTGGGACACACAAGTTCTCTTAAGTTTCTCCCTTTGTAGAAATTAGGAGTTGAGTATGAATCTATGGGGTTTTGAGGTGTCCTCTCCCTATAGATTGAGATCCAATCTCTCTCTCTCATGTGTTGAGATCTCCACCATCATATATACCGGTAGTTTCTTAGCGCTGGACATCGAAGCTCTGTTGAACTAGCTCCACCGGACGTGTGCGGACTCTCAGAGGAGTGAGACGTCGGACTACCGATGCTTGACCCTCGCTCTGTCAGGATCCAGAAGGCTGGACACGGGGATCGGCTACATTCTCTCCGCTAGGCTTAGCCGAGAGAATCTTCCACATGCTTCATCAACTTTGTCATCAACATCTCTTCCGCTTCAACGGTGTTGGTAACGTACCTCGGCTAGATCTTTGAATTGTTATTCTCTTGTATATTCATAGATAGATCTTGGCTGTTGCGTAGTATGTTAGACGGAAAATTTTAAATTACCGTTATGCAACCCTACAGACACGACAAGGATCAAGGTGATGTCGGAGGCGTCACAATTCGTAGTCCAGAAGATGAAAGAGGACTCCAAGATCTTGACCGCCGACCTCTCCGCCTACACACTGCCGGTGAGGGCTTGGTTTGTGCTTTCTCAGCAGCGCATCTTACGTGAGATGGGTCTTCTGCCGCTGGAGCCAACGCCAATGGACACGACGGGGGAGCCAACGCCGAGCACGACGCCCTCCGAGCCAGAGCCAACGACGCGCCCGGGCTGGGAAGAATTTGAGACATGGGAGGATCCGGAGGAGCCGGTGACGTCGATCACTTGATTTCCATGCATTCTACGTTTTGTAATATGATGGCCGGACCTGGCGATGCTTTTGGGTGTGCAAACTTGACCGACGCTATTCGAATTGACTATCGTGTCGTTTTTATTTGAATTTGATCGAAATTCTATTGGGAGCCGTCTATTGGAAATGACCGGTGGGCGAGCCGCTCCGAAAAGGGCGGCAACGTGTACCGACGCTTCCAATAGCATGTGTCCTGCACACTTGTCGGATGCTCTATTGGACGCGCCGGTGGAGATGCTCTAATTCCTTCGTTCTATTTTTTCATTTTTATTGGAAGCTTTCCCTTTTCCGCCCGTTACGGATTGGGATGAGTAATCAATGATCCATGTCACCACATGGCTCTTATAAAACTAATACATTGACTAAAAAAACTAAGATATTTACTAACAAAACTAAGATATTGAAACATATCTTCCCTAAACTGGAAATGTATAAAAAGGCGAAACTCCCCTTAGGGCAAGGTAAGGCTGCCTACCTTGATTTTGCGCGAAAACATTCTTATGTCGTACGTGCCTTTTCTGAATAGTTCGAGTGGTCGTGAGTCAATAATGGATTTTGTATGAGAAAGTTATACATGTTTTAGTGAACACTGTGCAAAATTACTTCCGAACCAAAAAATAAGGACTAGATCTAGTCTAGTCAGAGACCAAATCCTTTTACTTGCAATAGCTAATGATCAATCTAACGAAACCTCACTCTGAACATGTTCTACGTTTAAGAAGGGTTTGAGAGTGTTTTGGGCAACTTATGAGGGGAATGGCCGAAACAAACTTTAGATATGCAATAGATTACGTTTTATGGATCTATTTTGTTTTTGTATATTTTATTAGCTAAAATTTTAATTGTATTAGCTTAGTCAGTATCTTTGTTTAATGATGTGAGGCCGATATTACTAAAACACTTGAAAGAAAGTTCTTAACAATAAAGATCTTAAAGACCGAGTTGCGCAAAAAGATGCATGTCATTAGTTCTTAATGATTTCATGATGTGCTAAATGGAGCGAGAAATATTAAAAGTCTTTATCGGCAAAATTATGAAAGATTTTCAAAAAACAAATTCGAGCTTTGGCATTGGTATGTTTTTAGCTTTTACTTAAATTTATATATTACTATTATGAATCACATAAAGTGTTAATGTCTCGACACTTTTTAGTTTTTGCATAATTTTTTTGAGTTTGCCCTACCTCAAATATTTTACGTCCTTCGCCAATGTGTGCAAGGTTTCAGGTCCTGTTGGAGTCATGGGACTTTGAAGACCAAATGAGCCTTACTAATACATTGGGAACGTCTTTATGTTGCCGCCACTGTTTTTAATCAATTATGATTCCTACGAAATCCCATTTTTCATCTAACAACGGAATGTACGAAAACCCTCTTTTTGTATTTTTTATGTTTCAGAAACTTTCCGAAGATCAACTAATTCGGGAAAATAATCATGCGTCAATAGTTTGTGAAACGAGAGCACCAGATATGTAAACTCCGAATAATTAACGGGCAAGATGGGGAGACGAGGCGACGCAGATGTAGGGTGGAAGCTGCGCTCACTGTGACGGGAATATGGGGGGCAGGGGTGGCGCAGACGTGGTGTGGAGGGATTCAGATTCGCTGACTTTGTAAAAGGCAAAGTCAGGTGACTTTGTGCCACTGACACGTGGAACCCACCATGTGTGGGGTCCACACGTCACTGACTCAAAGTCAGCCAAAGGCAGCGGTGGCAAAGTCAGCTAATCTCAATCCGGTGTGGAGACGATGGGGAGGCGACGAGGTGCTGCTGTCTTTATAGAGAGAGGAATCTTGGTGAGAGGAGAAAGAAGATTGGGGGAAAGACTGGGGAAAGAGTGGAACCATGCTGTGTTTATAAACAGGATAAGAACATCTCCACTCGCGCCCCCAAAGCCCCCCAAATGGCAATTTCGTCCGGAGGCTACCCATTTTTTGTCCGGCACTACCAGCCCAACCCCGCGCCGTGGGGGTCGTTTTGGTAGCGCCGGACGAAACTAAACGCATCATGGGTTCGCCCTGTCAGCGTCACACTGACTCAAATTAATTCATCGCCGTCCCCCCCGCAGTTCATTTGCCCACCTCCCTTCGCCGCCATCTGGGTCACCGATCCCGCACTCGTCTCTGACCGGCGGCAAAGCTCGCCGGACTGAGAAAACCGCCCCACGCCCAACCCTCCTCCGTCCTCCTCCGCCCCGCCCGCCGCTCTGGAGCTCGTCGCCGTGCCTAGAAAATCTTTCGGCGAACTCGCGTCCCACCTTGCACCGAAGAATTTTTATGAAATTTTTATCGACGCCGGCGACAGGACGTTGATTGCGTCCTATTTGCATTCCTACAGATGGACAACGACGATGAGCTGATGGTGCAGCTGATCATGGAAGAAGAGGCGGATATCGACGCCGAAGAGGAAGAGAACTTGGCCATTCTTGCTTGTCTTGCCCACCTTCAAACCGAGGAGGCCGCCAATGCCAAACCCAAACGATGAGGATCACATCTTGGAAGGAGGAAGACCAAGAAGAGGATGAGGGCGGAGGGCCATTGCATGTTATACGCCGACTACTTTACCGAGGATCCAAGGTTTGATGCAAAGGATTTTCGCTGCCGCTTTGGGATGAGGAGAGAGTTGTTCAAGACGTTGGTGCAAAGTGTTTGGGAGCATGACCCTTGGTTCAAGTTGAAGAAAGACGCCGTGGGCATGATCGGTTTCTCATCGATCCAGAAGTGTACCGCCGCCATGAGGATGCTTGCGTATGGAGCTCCTGCAGATGGTCAAGACGACTATTTGCGCATGGCGGAGTCTACAGCTATCAAGGCAATGTACAGATTGTATAGAGCGGTGGTGGCTGTGTTTGATCCACACTATCTGAGAGGACCAAATAAGCAAGAAACAACTCGCATCTTGGCAATAAATGAAGCAAGAGGATTTCCTGTGATGCTTGGAAGCATTGACTGCATGTACCGGAGCTGGAAGAACTGTCCTTTTGCTTGGCAAGGATTGTACAAGGATGGCCATCATGGAGTTTGCAGCGTGATCCTTGAAGCTGTGGCCGACAAGAAGACTTGGATTTGGCACGCTTTTTTCGGGATGGCAGGATCTCACAATGATATCAATGTGCTGCAGTGCTCTCTTGTGTTTGCCAAGCTCGTTAAAGGCAATGCTCCACCAGTCAACTATGAGATCAATGGCCACCAGTACACCAAAGGGTACTACCTAGCGGATGGCATCTATCCAAGGTGGTCTACATTTGTGAAGACAATCTCGGCGCCTCTCGGCAACAAGAGATCTTGGTTTGCCTCGGTATAGTAGAGCAAAAGAAAGGATGTCGAGCGTGCATTTGGGATTCTCCAGCAGAGCCCTGCTCTCACTTGGTCGACCGAGCAGATGTCGGAGGTCATGAATGCATGTGTGATCATGCACAACATGATCATCGAGGATGAGCGTGAGAATCTAATGCATGATCCGCTTTCGTTCGACTTCATGAAGTGCCAGCAGATTGGACTGACTACATCGCCACACAGATGGAGATCAGAGATGAAGGTGTTCGTGAACAACTTCAAAACGATCTAGTGGAGCATTTGTGAGTGCGCAAAGGATTAGCCGCAAATTAGTTGTATGAATAATTTTTATTTCATTGTGGAACTTCATTTGTGGAACTATATTTATGCAACTATTCGTGGAACTATATTTGTGCAACTATTTATAGAACTTTATTTTTTGGTGTTGAAAATTGCTTTGGGGCGTGTGTTTGGGGGAGGCGAGTGGGGAGAGGGCGCACCCAAACGCACCATTCAGTCCGGACGCCCCCCCCCCCCCAAAGCGCTCGTTCCGGCTCAAATCCGGACGCGTTTTGGGGGACGCGAGTGAAGATGCTCTAAGGATGTTGCTTAAGACCCTTGAGATTGCACGAAAGACTGGAACCATGCACAAAGTCACTCTATTTGTTCCAAATTATAAGATGTTTTAATTTTCTTAAAAATCGCATGTATGTTGACGCATTTTAATGTGTTTGTTCGCTCATTTTAGTCTATATGTAGTCGATATCGAAATATCCAAAATATTTTATAATTCGGTATAGAGGGAGTACATTCGAGAAATGGCTATTCATCGGACGAAAAGAAAAGAACAATCCCTACCGCGTAGCCTAATATCTCATTTGATTCATCGGATAGGAAAAATGTAGGAATAAGATATCTATAGGATTGGAATGACATGTCTAATTAAATTCTATGGGAACAGAAAGTTCCTTTTGATTGTGATAAAGGAATTTTCCATGAGAATAAACCTCATGTTATTTTCTATAAACTTTGTATTACAAGATTCATATGGGAACTTTTCCTATGGGATTATCCTATGAATCAAACGGCCTCATATTCCCATAGAAATTCAATCATATGCAAATCCTCTAAAAATCTTATGAATCAAATGAGCATAATTTTTGAGATAAAGGTTGCCTTATACGGAGTATTACTTAACCGGCGCACTCAGTGGACAACAAGTTTACAATAGTAGCCCTCTTTCGTTAATAGATGCGCTTCAACATTACATGAACGTCTTGTATGCCGAACGGAGTAATCTACAAAACCGTGAAGCACCTCCTTTATTTCCTCCACTAAATGACCCTGAATAGAACAATCCTTTTCGCTACACATCAGCTTCGCCAAAAGTCCAATGCAATCCGTCTCCAACTGGACAGTAGGAACATGCAGATTCTTGGCTAAAACCAGCGCATGCTTAAAGTGATAAGCTCCGCTCTCTCCGGGTCGGTAACGGAAGGCAAAAAACAGCATTCCCCAGCTAGGAAATCACCATGGTGGTTCCGAAGAACCACCCTCCATGCTCAGAGCCAGCAGAGAAGGCGCCATCCGCATTAATCTTGTGCTAGCCCACCTCGTAGCCTGATACTATATGTAAGAACAAAATAAAGGCAAATTTACAGTCGCCAGCACCAGGCCCAAATTACTTGGCAGCTGACTCGATGAGCCAGTCCTCAACTTCTGATCAATGCGATCCACAGATCAAGAACTTTTTTTCCTGCAACAACAGCCGGAATTTAAGAAAGGATACCAACGGAAGTTAATTAACCAAGAGCTTAACTGAATTGAACACACGCCCGGCGGATCATTGTCGCAAGGTCACTCACAATCCCAGCTTGGCGATGATCTTGTCCATGTGGAACAGGTGCTTCCTCACGTAGTACACGTGGAGCGTGTACATGAGCGCCGCGCAGGTCACCAGGAAGAAGGACAACACGATCAGCTCGCTGAAATCCTGTTCGGTTGAACACATTGCAGATACCAGCCATCGTATATTCAGTTCAGCTCCTCGTTCTGGCAACAGCTACTAACTGAAAGGAATTGGTTAGTGCGCGTACCCTGGGTTCGGAGATGATGATGCCCATGATGTAAGTGAGCAGGTCGAACATGGACTGCAGCGAGTTCTGCACCGGTGGACAACTAGAAGAGAGGATGGAAGAAAGGTGGAGTCAATTCTTAGCTACCCAAAAGAGTCAGACAAACCAACAAGAAGTTCAGCACGAAGAACCTGAGCAAAACCAAGTACCAGCACATACATCATATCCTAATCATGATAAACAGCAAGTTCAGCAACAAGAAGTTGAGGAGCAACAAGGGAAGGCTACCAGTCAGAATCAGCAACAGCAAGTTCAGAAACAAGTACCAGCAGTGCAACAAGGGAATACATGTGTCAGTCAGAATCAACAACAGAAAGTTCAGGAACAAATGCAAGCAAAGCAACAAGGGAAGACAAGTTTCAGTCAGAATCAGCAACAGCAAGTTCAGAAACAAATGCAAGTAAAGCAACAACGGAAGACAGGTGTCAGTCAGAATCCACAACAGCAAGTTCAGGGACAAATGCAAGCAAAGCAACAAGGGAAGACAAGTTTCAGTCAGAATCAACAGCAAGTTCAGAAACAAATGCAAGCAAAGCAACAACGGAAGACAGGTGTCAGTCAGAATCAACAACAGCAAGTTCAGAAACAAGTACCAGCAGTGCAACACCAAGGTACGAGTCAGAAGCTGCGACAGAAAGTTCAGGAACAAGAAACAGCAGTGCAACAGCAAAGTACGACTCAGAAGCTGCAAAAGCAAGTTCGGGAACAAGAAACCCTACATGATCTAGCTGCAGCTGCAGAACAAATAGAGAAGGAAAAATATAAGCCATGCTTTACCATTTATGCAAACACAAGGAACAAGAGGACACCTGAGGCTCTGCAAACTAAGGACTCACAAGTTGACAAACATCCCAGAAACAAAAGGACCAAGAGGGAAAAGGAAGAAGCACAACAGAATGGAAACATTGATTCAGAAATGAAGGACTCACAAGTTGAAGCAAACAATGAGCAGCAATGCAAACAGAAGAAGGCCAAGAAAGCTCCTAATTCGCAGCAAAGTGAAGCAAAGATGAAAGCTCCTAGTTCTCAGCAAAGTGGAGCAAAGATGAAAGCTCCTAGTTCTCAGCAAAGTGAAGCAAAGATAAAAGCTCCAAGCTCGCAACAAACTGGAGCAAATATGAAAGCTCCAAGCTCGCAACAAACTGGAGCAAATATGAAAGCTCCAAGCTCGCAACAAACTGGAGCAAAATTGCACAAAGTAAAGTTAGAGAAGGTAGCTGAGCAACAAAGTGCAGCAATATCAAACCAGAAGAGGGCCAGTTTGAAAAAAGGAATGGAAGTAGGGCTGACATCTCCAAACAGTGAACAGGTGGTAGCATACGGGACAGTCCAGAATACGGATAAAGAATCAAAGTGCTTGGATGGAAAGCCACTTTGTGACTACATTGAAGTGTTGGTTAACTTCGTAATGAAGGATACTACTGTATTACCACGTGCACAAGGTCGAATAACAAACTTGGGCAGTGCAACAGCTCAGTGTATCCCTTGGCCAAGAAAGAATGTGAGTTGTCAAAAAACTTTACATCCTTACTGTCTTGTTTACTGCTTCTTGTTTACTGCTTCGTTAGTGCCATTTAGTTTATCCTGTTATATTGTTGCCCTGCTTGACTTGGCCCGAAACCACGCAATGTTTCTTCGATGAGTTATCGTTGTTTCTTCAATGATATCCTTGAATGGCTTTGCTTCTGTTGAGTTACTGTTTACCCCTGCATGTGTGTAGTAGCAGTAGTAAATTGGTAAATGGAAAAGTGTAGTTGCATCATGTCGAGTAAACTACACTGCATGTGTGACTAGATTTTCATATATAGCTTACTGTCTTGAAGAATCACTACAGATTTTCATACAGATTTTCATTATATTTGTTATTTCACTGCAGGTTGAAGAATCAGATGCTGAGTCTACAGTAGTACAACAGAACAAGGAAAAGCACAAGAGAACAAGTGGTAAATCAAAGAAGCTTACTGGGAATGCAGTTGGTATTACTAGCAGTTCATCTTGATGTATGCCAACTTTCTGTCAAGTTGCTGATGGTATGAGTGGCAGTTCTAGGGTCTAGAATGTTATCCTTTATGTAGACAACTCTGATGTGCATGAGTTTTATCTTGCTGGCGGCAATCAGCACGGATATTCATTTGCTCTGCTAGGACAGTTTGTTTGTTTTGTTAATCTGTCTACTTACTGCATGAAACTACTGTACATTGAGGTGTGGATCTGTACTTTATATGTTTCTGAAGTATGTCTGTGAGCTTGAATCTATTCTGAGGTGTGAATGCTATTTCTGTGAATTACTGCATTTAAGAAAACCACTGAAATTGATTAGAGGCGTTTTAGCATTTGCCTCTAACAATTTTCAGAAGCATTTGAAAGAAACACCCTAAAAAAATAGAGGCATTTCTGGAAATGCCCCTAAAAATACTTAGGAGCAATTCAAAAAAATACCCTAAAAAAATATAGAGTCATTTCTGGAAGTGCCCCTAAAAATACTTAGGGGCAATTCAAAAAAATACCCTAAAAAATATAGAGGCATTTCTGGAAGTGCCCCTAAAAACAACATCTTTAGAGACATTTCTATCCAAGTGCCCCTATAGTTTTTAGCAACAGGTTTAAAAGCATCACTTTTTAAAATGCCCCTAAAAATATTTAGAGGCATTTTTAGTGTATTTAGGGGCATTTCAATGTGCCTCTAAAAACATGTTCTCTTGTAGTGACCCCGCCGACGACGCACCGGTCCGAGTCCGGGACGCCGTCCTGCATCAGCTGCATGACCGCCAGGTCGAACATCCAGAGGCCAAGGCGGGACGCCGCCACGCCGGCCATGAGCACCCACGCCGACGCCACGCCGTCGCTCACCCAGATGGAGCCGACGCACAGCAGCAGGCAGAACCACTGCCATGGCCACCACTCGTGTAAGAATTACATTACACCTGCCTATGTGTGTACATTTTGTGAAGGAAAATAAATGACGTGCCTGCATCCAGATGGACCAGAGCCCTGTTCGGAGCGTCGACACCCACGAGTGCATGACCGGATATAGCAAGGTTGCAGCGATCCCGACAATGGCGCTGAACCCCCGAGCCAGACTGATCACGTAGGCGGGGATGCCTTTCCAGTCCAGAGTTGCAGTCATCAGCGTACCAAAGCTGCAGAAGTAATGGAAAGAAAAATTGAATTACGCTGAATCTATAGATAAGGGTCTAAGAAGAATGCATCTGATTGATCAATGGGTCAGCAAGAGCAAGAATGCACCTTAGGACAGTGAAGTAGAGGATAGCCAGAGCAACCCCTGGCAGCATCACATCCTGCCTCATGTACACAACCCAAGAGTCCCAGCAGGGCAGGATGGAGAGGTGTTTCGCTACACCCGCTCTCCAATCCGACACGTCCTGACCGTACCGCTGCTCCTCGTCGGCCAGAGCAACAACCTCCGACGAGGATAACGCCGCCACCGCCGCAGAAGCTGACTCCCTTCTCAGCTGGACATTCTCGCCGAGAGCGGGCACGCCGTTGTACACGGAGACGAAGAGCCAGTACTCCACCCCCACCGAGGCGACCATCCACAGCGCCAGCGCCACCGCGGAGGCCTGCGTCGACACGAAGCTGATCACGAACCCGGACAGCACCGGGGCCAGCAGCTTGCAGCTCAGGTCGATCCTCCGGATCACCGAGTTGGTGTTTGTCAGCGCCGCTGCCGGATGGCCGCTGCAGATCACCACCACCCTGCACGCATCACAGAGTTGGATGATGAAACCGTCCACTATGTGTGACTGAACATGTATGTAGTCTCTGCCCCATCTGCCATTCTCCTTTAGCTAACTTGTAGGTTGTGATTTGTACATACCATTCTCGCTCGATCAGTATGGTGCCGGCGAGTGTGGAGAGCGCTGCGAGCGCACCCGACACGTTGGTCACGACGACAAGAACCACGAAGACTGGAAAGCTTGTATCTTTCAGGTTATCGAAGACAAGCAGAGCGGTTACTGAGACTCCCGCTACAATGAAGGATAAGCTTTGAACAACCAGCCACAAACCCAAAACCTGCAGTACAGTGCAGCATATTCAATCACCCAGGAAGGTTAAACATAAGTTAGAAATAAAACATACTCCCTCCGTTTCAATATATAAGACGTTTTAGCTATCCAACATGTTGTCTACATACACACTAATATGAGTGCACATACACACTAAAATATGTCTACATATATGTGAATGTGGACAAATGTTAAAACATCTTATATTTAGGAACGGAGGGAGTAGTTGCCATTTTGTGTGAAATTTCACAGTAATTAATACTATCCCTTGATAGTGACGAGTTGGATACAAGGAGTGTTACCTGTCTCTAGAATAAAACAATCGGCTACATTGCGGGAAGTGCAAATGGAGTGAGAGCTCCATGTAGCTCGTTTTTCTAAAAATTCAAAATCAGCATTTTTGAGTTTTGAAAAATTCGAAACATCATCTCCGGCAGGCCTCCCCTCCCCATCCCCTCCAGCTAGTGAGGCCGCCGGAGAGAAGAGGGAGAGTAGCCAGGACAGGGTGGACAACTCTCAAGAGGAGTGACAACTCGAGCTTGGTGTCTCACGAGCTGAGTCGAGTTTTGGATCTGAACTCGTTTCTTGACCAAGCTACTCGTGAGTAACTCGCCATTAGCTCGTTTAACTCGTTTAACGCATTCTAAGTGTTTGAATATGCGTGCATATGAAAAAACTAGTAATTTTCCTACTAATTCCAAACTATAACAACGATGGTCCTTTCATAATTTCACATCTCTAATCAAAGGGTAGATCAATGATGAAAGATAGAATCTCTACACCATTATCAGTGCAAAAATATTGACAGTTTGACAATAATATATGAAAAATCCACAATTTATGTTTGAGCGAGTTAAACGAGCTACTCGTGAGATACTCGTGAGTTTACCGAGTCGACTCGGCAGTTGAGACTCGGCAGTTGAGCGAGTTTAAACGAGTCGAGTCGAGCTGGTTTGACTCGGCTAGAGTTCCAGGCCCAACCGTATAAGCCACTGCTGGACATTCATTTGAACGGTTTTTTTTCTAGCTTACAAGTATTCAATGGTACAAAGGGGTTGTTTGGTTGGAGGTCATACTTAGCCACAGTCAATTTGGCTAAAATTAGATTAGTGGTTGGTTTATTGTCACGACTGTGATTTTCTACACTTACGTAGCCAAATGAAATATGTCATCCAGTTTAATTGATCTTTGGTCACAGTTGAACTCGATAACCATATACACGTTCATGGTTTTGTTTGAAAACTTTAGGAACCTTTGGGCATTATAAGGTGGGGTATACATGATGTGTACTACATGTCTACATCCATGATAACATTCTGGGGTTTTCCTCTTGGGGGTAGTCCCTGGAGCGAAGGAAAGCTATCGAATCTTTCTATACAACCAGAAGTAGGTTTTAAATGATTTTATTTATCAGGGAAAACACATGAATGATGATGCAGTAATTGTCTGCAGTGAATGTTCACAATTATCATCTCTCTCTCTTCCCGCATGAAAAGCTACCACGTCTCTCAAATTATCTAATGGAACACCCAATTACCAATGAGCAACTTCTCATGATCTGTAATTCTGTACTATCCAAAATAAAAGGTTCTTATAGTTTGGAAACACAGTGCTGAGACTACTTAAAACCTGAACAACGCAATAGTTGACTTACCTGCAGGTATGTGAGCCTGTCGACAAGGGTGCCGACCATGGGGCCGAAGACGACGACGGCGGAGGCCTCGACGACGCCATAGACGGCCGCGAAGAGCAGCGAGTCCGGCCAGATGCGGATCATGTACAGCCCCACCGAGAACTCCCACATACTGCAGCACGGACATGATCACCGGTCAAAACATGGTCAGTTGCATGGATAAGATCAGAAAGGTCTCGGCCATTCCGGCGGCTCACCGTGCGCCCCATCTGGCGAGGAAGTGGCCGACGTAGAGGCGACGGAGGAGGGACGCGTCCAAACCGCCGCCGCTGCCGTGGCCGTCGAGGAGAGGCACGAGATGGCCACCGCTCCCGACCGCCTCCGCGCCCTCCATCTGTATATGTCAGCGGCTCGAGCTACCTAGCTAGGCGAGTGAAGGATCGGGATATATAAGGAGGAAGGGAGACCCTCGCCGGCGCAGAGGAGGCGTGGAGCATGCAGCCATCAGGGGACAGCGGGACACCAGATCGGGGATCACCACATATGAGACGCGACCTTGGGAACCAAGATTGATGACGTTGACAACAACCTGGCGTATCCAACTCTGAGCGTTCGCCCTCAACCGGCCGAGTCGTCGCTAGCATTTTGTCATCGCCTTCTTTTCTGCCTGGCTCATCGCCGCATAGATCACGCCACAGAGATTCTGCGACTGTGTGTCACCTACTAGTCTACTACGGAGTACGTACTAACTCTACAAAGAAAAAGAAAAACTCTACAATACATCAAGATATGAAAAAAAAACTCTACAATATATTAAGGCAAAAAATTGGTCAACTGCCCATAAGAAGCCTTGGATCGTGTACCGGAAGTTGGTTTTCAATTGATGCGCAGCCTTGGGTCATGTAGCGGAAGTTGATTTTCAATTGGTAAAATACCCAAAAACAGACAAAATCACATCCTGATTTACCTAGATGGTGTTTTCTATAAATTAAACAAATTAAACCATTTATCTGCTTAGCAGATTTTTTTTTGTCCCTAGTCTTATATGAAGCCAATATGGTGGCACATGTGTTATTCCGAGTGACCTTTGTCAATTGTCTGCCAAGAGGATCCACCTAATTTTATTGTGGGTGTATTAGCGGATGATGCATCTTTAATTCCAAAGTAATAAATCTGCCTTGATGTTTTCCCTCAAAAGAAAAATGACGCTTGTCTTCAGGGTGTGGACCAATCAGCGCGTACTTGGTAGTCCGCGTCATTCTTTTTACTAGATCATTTAGGCACGCGTTGCCGCGCCCTTCTATTACATAAATAAATTATTAGGAATGAAAGAAAATATATTTCAGGCACATACAATTGAGATTCAGTGTTTTTTCTCTTTTTTTTCATGAAAAATGATGAGACGAATTTTAGCAGCATTATTAGTCCATGGGCAGAAGTAAATATCAACACTCTTGCCATCTCCTACACTTGATTTTTCACACATTGTTACTTCTTCTGATTGCACAAAGTCCCGTGGCTTGACATAATCGATGAAACATAATGTAATTCAAGGATGAGGCAATGTAGGAGTAATTCAACAGTGACACAGCGTCTCTCTTCTGTTTACACAATGCATCCCTGATAAAACAGAACACAAATGCAGCTGGGCATTCTAGCAAGTAAAGCTTGAGGACGAAATATCATGTATTATAAGCCTTTAGATCACTCCTATAGAGAACCACAGCAACATTGATAGATCAGAGCAGGCAGCAAGAAACCGTAATCACCTAATGCAAAGGCTGTACCGATTGATACTTATCCAAGAAAGAAAAATCGGGACGATACCAACGAAATCCCCTAGAACAGAAAAATGACTTGTATCCGCCAAACTGGCTTTTAACAACAGAGGTTAGTTACTGGAATGGGCTAAGGAAATCAATAATTATGAAGAGCAGTATTACAGGAAGGATGATCTGGGCACTAAAGTGAATACAATCAGAATATATACAACCAAAAGTACAAATCTCTACCGGTCAATTTTCTAGAAAAAGGCGATCCAAAATGCTTCTAAAGTAAAATCATGCTATTGCAGATGTATCATTGCTACATATCGAACACCGCAGGAAGTGAATGATTCAGATTGGCTTGATAATCAACTGGTCATGAGATAAACTTAGGAAAGAATAAAATGAAACTAATAAAGATGGCTTGGAAATTGGAATACCTCAGGATTCAAAACTGAAATATCGAGATGATTGTGTAGGTACTATAAATAATACGATTAATCGGCGCTTCATATTTTGCTTGCTGCATATACTTGAATATTTACCAGTTGATTCGGCACTCGTCCTTCCGCAGCAGAAGAAGTATGGTACCATTTTTTATTACTTGACCAATTTCAAAATCTCAGTTGAGCGCCAAACTCTACCGCCTATTCCGAAATATTACGCGCCCCAAGTTTCAAACATTTCAAAATTCCCCTTCAGCCCCTCGTCCAGAAGCCGCAGTCCCCATAGTAAAGTAGCTAGTGTGGATTGATGGGGGGTTTGTTCATAATTCCCCTTCACCATAGCCCTGAACCTTTATAGTCCAGATTCGCCATTTCCCCGCGAATCCTCCCCAAAAATTTAAAACCTCTCCCACCTCTAGGAACACCGCACCAGAACATCCATCCCCGGCGCGGACTCCCTCGCCGCACATCACCGGGCTGCCCACCCCAACTCGAAGCCATATTCTCCTCATACACCAGTCTACCGGATCCGTTCAGCCGTGGTCTCTTCCACCAGTGCACCGACGCGCTAGTCCACCACACCCGATCTGGTTAACCGCCTACTTACCTTGTCCACTACACCTGACCCACTTCAGCGTCGCACCCGTGCACAACACCGGATCTGCTTCATCGACTCCGCCGAACCCGTCATCGACCACCCCAGATATGCTTCCCCGACGCTGACAGGCACCGCAAACGAAACACCCTTGGCGAGCTCGACGCGACCCGCCGCACGATATCATGTATGCGTAGACGCATACGCGGCCAGTAACCATATCTCCCAGGGCATTTTTTTTGCTATATTAGAAATAAAGTCGGTTCAAGCTTGTCGCACTGAACTGTATTGCTGCTACATACCTGGTGTATGTGGGCATGTTATGTCTTTATACTGCATTGTCACAAGTGATTTCATAGCCACCTATTTCTAAATGTCATCATAAACTTTTTGTATTCGGTTAAACTGCTAGGATTACATAGTTAATTGCAAAATTTAATTCACTGAATATATTGCTCAACTAGTTGAAAAGTGATGTCATTATACAATTTCTATTTGATTCGTCCGAACGTACGATTGTAACTGTCTGCAATCTTGTAGTTCATGACAATTTAAGTTACTGAACATATCTAAAAGTTCATAAGTAACAGTACATAAGGTTCGAACTGTATCATACCATATATCAAAGCCGACCCGTTTCAGCCTTCCCACGACCCGGCCACGTCACCCCCCATTTCTGTGCCCTCCGATCGCGTGATCCGACGGTCAGGAGACGGCCACGTCGTCCAGCGGGCACTGTTCATGAACAGTACCGCGCTTCTACAGCGCGCGGCGCACTCCGCACCGTCGATCGCGCATCCGACGGCCCGCGGACGGTCGCCGTGCCGTTTTTATGAAAAGTGTCTTCAGTTTACTGGAAAATGCGGAGCGGTCCCAGCTTTTACACGTTGAAGGGCTAATATGCAAATTGTAGAAACCGCAGGGACTTCCACGCAAAAAAACCGCCACACCCCTCCTTTCTCCTTCCTCCTCCCGCGCGGCGGCGAACTCGGCGCGGCCGCCGACGCGCCACACCGCCTCTACGCCCCTCTCCAGACAGATCTAAGCCCACGGCGAGCTGCGCCATCGTTTCCTCCCCCTTCTCGCCGCAAATCGGACTCCGGGACACCGCACAGGCGCCGGAATCGCCGCCGCCACTCCCACTGCCCTCCGCCGCGTCCGCACGTCGCCGGCGTCGCTTCGGCGACCCAAAACCGGCGGTGCCGCCACCTAGGGGTCGCGCGCGACGAGGCGCGTCCGACACGCCCTCGCTCGCGTCTCAGCTCGCGGTAATGCGACGCCGGCGTCGACGGCGCCGCCGCGGCCGATCCGCCCCGCTCTGTCCTCTGTGACGTCATCACGACGTCACAGAGGGCCCACGCGTTAGATTTTTTTCTTTTTCCAATTTTTTTTCAATTTCTCTGTTAAATACTGTTAAATCAATAAATTTAAATTTAAATATATGCACTACGACAATACAATAAATCAGTAAAGCGGCCACAAAAAAAAAATGGTGACTACTCATGTCACACGATAAAAAAGCAATTTTGAATATTCCAAAATTGAAGGTACCACGATAAAAATTCAAATTTGAATATTTCAAAATTTCAAGTGCCTTTCAAATTTGTCCATTTCGTCCATCGGAAAAATATTAACAACATATCCAAAACAATCAGAAAAACAAATGCTAGCTATTTATGTAAAAAAAAAGAAAGAAAAACATGTTTTAATACTCTATTTTGGTAAATATTTCAAGAAAAAACCGAACGCAATTCCTCTAATTATATAAAGATAAATTTATTAAATACTCAAATAATGCATTCCCTCTAATTACAGGCTCAATTTGAACATTTCAATTTGGTAATTTTTTGGATATTTTTTAAAAAATATTAGATTCCTAACAAGTAGAACCATTTTACTTAAACAATTTATAAATTAAAAAAATTCAGAAAATCAATATTTTTTAATCTATCCATCGGGAAAATATTAATAACACATCCAAACAATTAGAAAAATAAATGCTAGCTATTTATGTAAAAAAAAAAACATGTTTTAATACTCTAATTTGGTAAAAAATTCAAGAGAAATCCGAACGCAATTCCTCTAATTACATGAAGATAAATTTATTAAATACTCAAATAGTACATTACCTCTAATTACGAACTCAAATTAAACATTTTCAATTTGGAAACTATTTAGATGCAATCTAAATAAACTGACTCTAATTATGGAATTCAAATCAACAAATATGCATTACCACTCATTATGGACATAAGTTAAATATTGATGAATTTTTTTTTTAACATTTCAATTCACTAAATATTTGGAGATACTCCACATGACAAATTCCAGTGAATTTCAACATTTCAAACCCTAACAGGTGCGAAATTATACTCATTACGCCTCTTTTCCATTCTATGTTTATTTAAATTGAGTCAATCTAACAAAAGAGTTTGAGGTAAAATACATCAAAATGCTAAAAAAACACACAACTTACCATTTCAATTTGCTTAAAAATAAAAAAAAGGAGATACTCTAAAATATATCAACATAACCTAAAAGTAATTCCCCTAATTATGTTAAGACAAATTTCATAAAATGAATAGCTTTAAATACAAACTCATTTAAACATTCCAACTTGCTAAATAATAGAAAAAACGCAAATAAAAAATACAACGAAATGCTCAAAAAAACAAATTTGAACATTCGAAATTGCTACAAAAAATTAAGAAAAAGAAAAAATGGCCAAAAAAAAACATGTCTTCAACTTCCAATTTATACAATATTTCAAGAAAATCCGAATGAACTTCCTCTAAACATTATTTGCAAAAAAAAAAAAAAAAATTCATATCGTATTACTATGGATTGAATTTGAAAAAATATAAATAACATATGCAAACAATCAGAAAAATAAATACTAGCTACTTACAGCAAAGAATAAACATGTTTTCACAAAAAAAAAAGTATTAATAACATATGCTATTTATGTCAACCAACGAGTATACTTTAAAATTCCAATTTGGTAAAAAAAATTAAAAAATAAAACCAAATGCACTTCCTCTAAACATTACTTGCAAAAAAAAAAAAAACTAACAAACAAATTCATAACCTCTAAATATGTATTGGATTTAAATTAAATTTTACAAATTCTCATATAATGTATTCCCTCTAACTGATGACCTAAATTAAACATCTAATATAACTTCAGTAACTTTCCAAATTTCCCCACTTTAAAAAAAAGGATATTTCCAAATTTGAATTTTACCAAACGACATTTCTCGAAATCTGAACAATTTTTTCGAACGTACGCTCTCTTTGCATCTCAATGCTTTTCAAATTTCCATACTTTGAAAAATAAGGACATTTCAAAATTTGAATTTTACACTCTCTTTGCATCTCAATGCTTTTCAAATTTCCATACTTTCAAAACAAGGACATTTCAAAATTTGAATTTTACCGCAAGGGCGCGGCGTGTCGCCGCGCAATTTTTCCTAGTATATGTATATGTACTACATTTTTAAATATTAAGTGTTCCAATTGATATCTGCCTCTTTGTTTTGCTTCGGTTTAAATTGGAACCATTGAATTGAGTTGATGTACTTCATATCAAAATCCGTGTCACTGAACATATTGATTCTTTTCTCTATTCTACATGTTCACAAGTGTCGACATTATAATTTCTATCTGGTTCTCCTTAGGCTACGACACTAACTAACATTTCCTACATGATATCTTTATGCTAACCTGTAATACACGACTTTTGCAGTTTTTGGCACAGAGCTTCTACACATAACACGGAGAATGCTAGAGGGAAAGCGCCCCCTATAATCCCGTATGTTCATGTTGCTTTTGTAGTTGCATGCATACTTTTATAATTATGCCTTCTTGATTTTACGATTGGCCATACGGCCATACGTTTAGGCAGAGGGGAAACAATTAAGTACACTAAGCGTCTATCCAAGTACTGGATGCAGTTGACATCTTCAACGATTGTATAGACAAAAACACGAGTCGCAATGAGACTCAACAAGAAGCTAGTGTAATTCCTTTGTATTGGTGCCATGTGCTTAATTCGATTGCTTGTTTCTCTGAGCCACTATCCATAGTTGGCCAATGAGTACTACATTTTTAAATATTAAGTGTTCCAATTGATATCCGCCTCTTTGTTTTGCTTCGGTTTAAATTGGAACCATTGAATTGAGTTGATGTACTTCATATCAAAATCCGTGTCACTGAACATATTGATTCTTTTCTCTATTCTACATGTTCACAAGTGTCGACATTATAATTTCTATCTGGTTCTCCTTAGGCTACGACACTAACTAACATTTCCTACATGATATCTTTATGCTAACCTGTAATACACGACTTTTGCAGTTTTTGGCACAGAGCTTCTACACATAACACGGAGAATGCTAGAGGGAAAGCGCCCCTATAATCCCGTATGTTCATGTTGCTTTTGTAGTTGCATGCATACTTTTATAATTATGCCTTCTTGATTTTACGATTGGCCATACGGCCATACGTTTAGGCAGAGGGGAAACAATTAAGTACACTAAGCGTCTATCCAAGTACTGGATGCAGTTGACATCTTCAACGAATGTATAGACAAAAAACACGAGTCGCAATGAGACTCAACAAGAAGCTAGTGTAATTCCTTTGTATTGGTGCCATGTGCTTAATTCGATTGCTTGTTTCTCTGAGCCACTATCCATAGTTGGCCAATGATTAGAACAATGACACCTATGTAATGAGATCCAATATTATACATACACAATACCTGGAAGAAACTTTGTGCACTTCCTCTGACCGTATATTTGCTGGATATCTTAGTTACATGATCTGGCTATTTTAACATCAGGCACACCATGGTTTCTATGGATATAGGTAGCATATTTAAACTTGTACCCTTCTCATTCACTCTATACATGTATGATACCCTTTTAAAATGATCTGACACTTTATGTAATATTTTCCACACTCTTCATAAGTCTAATTTGTATGTAGTACTCGTGTTAATTGCTTAATTTTTTGTATAAGACCAACAACTCTTCTAAATTCTTTGACAATATTATGTTGTTGTGTTCCTCTGGTATGATGTTGTAACTTGTTTTATCTTATTTTCAGCCAGCAAATAAACCTATGAGGACAAAGGAAGGGCCCCTACAGCAAGTATCGTTTTTACTCGCATCGTTCCATGTCAAATATTCCAGTTTTTTCAGAAAAAGAGATGTTTCCTCTGCACACCAAAATCCATTTGATATAATTGGACACGATAGACATGCAATAATCACTGAGGTACAATAATCCAAAAATCGACAAGTTTTGATCAACCATCTACTTAATAATATCATCAACAACTCTCATGATAAGCCACAGGTTACATGTCTGTCGAGTCAAGCTTAAAAAAGCATATTTAAACACCGAATATGTTGTATATGTAGTACTAATTGTTGGAATTTTGTCCTAAATAGCCCAGCCCATTTTTCTATTGCCATAATTCCTGAAAATTCTAGAGGCCCGTTTGGCCCATTCATACATGGCAAGAGGTGGGACAAAAGTTTAGTCCCACATTGCTAGTATGGAGAGAGTTGCACAACTTTATAAGGTGAGATCTTCTACCACCTGTATGAGGATGAGAAGAGGAGAGCCTTCCGAACGCTCCTCCTCCGCCGCTTGCCTCGCCCGTCCTAACGCGCGCGTCAGATTTCGGGACAGCCGAGCCGATGCCTATCGAAGTTGAATGGTTGCAAACTGAAATGTTTTTGCCACGCACACTAGTGGAATACGAAGCCGAACGGTTGGTTGTTTGGTTCGACACACTAGTGGACATGAATGGGAGCATATGGTTGTTCGGTTCACCTCCCAGCGTGTAGTTTCACCTCCTGGCTTGATTGTTCAGTTCACCTCCGTGCCTATAAGTGAGGTCACTCCTCTCAAATAGACAACAAACACAACCACAACTCATGCACCCGTCTCCTGTTTCCCGAGCACTGCGCCGCCGATTAAGTCTTCCCCATTCCGTCTGCGGCGTGCACCGCATGATGGAATAGTAGGCCTCCGGAACCCTGTCTATCGCGATACTGTGAGGCGATAAGGTTTTTGGGAGCGTCATCACTCGACTACTAGCTTCTTCTCCAACACGAACACCGACGACTACTTCCCGGACGACGAGTTCTTCCCCGACATCGACACCCTCTTCGACAATATGTCTTCACCAGCCAACGCGAACGGGTCTTCCTCCAATTGCCCCGTATGTGATCTTATTCTGCCTATTCGACATCATGCTTGAAACAATATTTCTAGCAATCCGTGTAGAATTGCTTTATGCGTACTTTCATGACTTGTATACTTTCTATTATTTCTAGCCATGTTTTATCTACTATTTTTACGGATTAAATCATGTGGAAAATTGCTTATATTTTCAACACTAATAAGTTGGGAAAAACATAACTGTGTGCAAAACTGCTCAAATTGATCCGCGCATGAAGCGTCCAGCCTAGTCTATCTATACTGCTATACTACTATTAAAAGAGCAAACATGTTGGGATACTTTAAATCTTGTCCGTTCAATTTTCAATCAACGATCCAGATTGTCCCGATGTCGAGCACCAAACAACTTTGACCGGTCAAACTGTTTTTTTCTTTTGTTTCGTCCGCCACAAATTTTCCGTCGTTTTGTTCGTAAGTCGCCTCCGACCGACGATGATTCCGTGTCAGTGTCAAAATTCGTAGCCCTCTCTCGTGCCTTCGTAGCCCTCTCACGTGTCCAGAAGGGACTACCCCGATCGGCGATGACAAAGGATTCCATGTCAGAGACAAAATTTGTAGCCCTCTCCCCTCACATAATATAAATCAGCAACCCCGATCGTGCAACCCTCTGCCATCGCCTTCCTCGAGGCCGGCGAGCTCCAGGACTCCAGGAGTCCTTCTTCCGGATGGCCGGGTTTATCCCGCTGCCTCCAGCGGCTTCCGCCTCCGAGCGCACTGCTAACACACCGCGAGGGGCCCGGCCATGGCCAAGGCCTGGAGCTAGCGCGGAAGGCAGAAAGTTGAGGCGGCACAGGATTGGGTCGTTGTGGTTATTGGTGGGAGCCTGGGAGGTGAGAAGCGGGCCAGCTGCCTACGGGGTTTCTTGGGTTGGTCTGATTGGTTTGGTGGGAGTTGAAGATGGATGGCAGCTGGGCTGTTGTTTTCAGTAGGCGTGTCCGTGTGGGATAGATTTGGGCACAAGTGTCTATGGTCAGATTGATGGAGAGGTTTGTCCATTTCCGCGCGCCGTTCATGACGAGCAGCAAGCGGCAATACATGGCCTGTAGTTTCGCCGTTCATGACGAGCAGCAAGCGGCAATACATGGCCTGTAGTTTCGATTACAAGGTGCTGATTGCTGAAGCTTCCGTTGGCGCTCCGTGTATATCAACCTCCAGAACGAGCGCCATGGCCTGCACAGCCTGCTGCGCAAGGTGCGAACCCACCCGGCACTGCTCCAGAACTTCACGACTCTGATGACCCAGGTCAGGGTGCTTAATCACGAATTAGTATATGTCAGTGAGATGCTTCTTATGTTCGGTTCCTTGGATTTTTTCATGAAGACTGCTGTATGAAAACTGCTAGCAGAAGACGACCAAAAGAAATGTGGATCGTTTTTAGTTGTAGCTGGTATTTGTGCAATAGATCGAAGGATGCATCCAATCACATCAGCTATTTTCTCACTGGGATTATGGTTCATTGAGAATTTGCATGGGAATAGTTGGTTGCATGGTTAGATGAGGGATTTCAAATTAAAAGAGAGAGCTGAAACTACCGTAGCAACAATTGCCTAATAATTCATCATATCCTGCAAGACGACGGTGACCGAGCTGCTGCAAGTTGGATACATGCAAGTAGTTTGATGATATTCTTCTTTTTTCCATTCAATGTTTGAGTAATGTTTAGATGACATATGATCTCATTTTGATGTCTTCTAAATTTGTAACTTTGGTTGTATAACCCAGTGTAGTTGCATGATTGAATCCGTTAGTTTGTTTGCTTGTGGCTGCTCTCGGTGCTCATTTCTCACCGTATTATTAATTTAATTGCATGACTGAGCCGTATTATTAATTTGTTTGCATGTGTTTTCGTAAATACTCCCTCTGTAACAAAATATAAGTCGTTAACGTTTTGTAGTACAAATTCTGTTACGTTACGAAAACTTCCGCATTTCCAATTTTGCCCTCGATCCACTCGCGTGACGCGTACACGCTCGCTCTGTCCTCTCTTATCCCGTCCGCTCGCTCGATCCCCATCGCCCTTCCCCCTCTCTCAAACCGTTGACGCCTCTAATTCTCAGATCGATCCAGCGCCGGCGTCGCTGATGTCCTGCTCGTCGGCGTGCGCGTGCTTCCATGCACGGCGCTCCGTCGAGCTGGACGGACGGCGGCACGCTCATGCCATGGCGGCGGCGATTCAGATCGAGCGGTGACCTAGGGTTCGCGGTACACGCAGGCGACGTATCTCCGGCCACCACGACGGCGCCACCTGCCGCAGCAACGGGGTCGTCTCCTTGGAGCAGGGGACGGCGCCGTTCAGCCTTCTCCATCCGGGCCGCCGCCCCTCGCCGTCACGACCTCAAGGACGGCCGGCCGTGCTGCCACCGCCGGCTCTCTTCCCCGACCACGTTTGTCCGTGATCCGCACCCTGCTCCTCCTTGTAAGACTTTAGGGTTTAGGGTGAAAACGCACACAACCCAACGTGGGTTGGCGTCCGGTTATATATTGACATACAAGACAGAGTTACAATGAGTTTACATATACGTACAATACAAGTCTAATACGTATTCTATCAGCCTCCCTCAATCTCAACTATGGGGAACATGTGGAGATTGCGCTTGCACTCCTGAAACAACGGTAGTGGCAACGGCTTCGTGAAGATATCGGCAGGCTGATCTCTAGAAGTAACAAACCGGACTTGTAACAACTTCTGAGCAACTCGTTCACGGACAAAATGAAAATCAACTTCAATGTGCTTCGTCCGTGCATGAAAGACTGGGTTGGAAGCAAGATATGTAGCACCCATATTATCACACCATAGGACAGGAGGAGAATCCTGACGAACACCAAGCTCCTTGAGCAATACTTCCACCCAAACCAACTCAGCTGTTGCATTAGCAACAGCCTTATACTCAGACTCTGTGCTAGAGCGAGACACAGTAGCCTGCTTTCTAGCACTCCAGGCAATCAAATTCCCACCATAAAAGAGGGCATATCCCCCAGTTGATCGCCTGTCTGCAACATCTCCAGCCCAATCAGCATCAGAATAAACAGACACAGAACTGGATCTTGAGGGTCGAAGGAGAAGTCCATGATCAAGAGTACCATTAACAAAACGCAGGATCCTCTTGACTGCAGACCAGTGAGCATCAGTAGGCATATGAAGAAACTGACAGACACGATTTACCGCAAATGACAAATCAGGCCGAGTGAGTAGAAGATACTGCAACCCACCCACAATACTCCGATAATTGGTGGCATCCTCTTCACTCAAAAGTGGACTATCAGCAGGAAATAGTTTAATTGAGACTGACATAGGTGTATCATGAGGGGCACACTTGGACATACGCGCACGTCGAAGAAGATCAAGAGCATATTTGCGCTGTGTTAGTGTGAGACCACCACCACGTCGAGCCACCTCAATACCAAGAAAATAATGCAGCGGACCAAGATCCTTAACCGCAAGCGCCTGACGAAGTCCATGAAGAAGATGATCAATGGCCTGTGAGAAGGAGCTGAGAACAATGATATCATCGACATACACAAGGAGATACATGGTGACACCGGACCGATGAAGAATAAACAAAGAAGTGTCCGCAGTAGACTCCATAAAACCATGTTGACGCAATACAGCAGCAAGACGGGCATGCCAAGCACGAGGAGCCTGTTTCAGACCATAGATAGCCTTAGTCAATCGACAGAGATGTTGAGGACGATCAGGATCCTCAAAACCAGGGGGCTGACGCATAAACACCTCCTCCTCAAGAACACCATTCAGAAATGCATTCTGGATATCAAGCTGCCGCATAAACCAGCCACGTGTAACAGCAAGAGAGAGAAGCAAACGAATGGTAGTAGGCTTGACCACTGGACTGAAAGTGTCCTCATAGTCCAATCCATAGCGCTGTTTGAAACCTTTTGCAACCAACCGAGCTTTGTACCTCTCAATAGTACCATTAGCATGTCGCTTAACTTTGAAGACCCATTTCGAATCAATAACATTAAGACCAGAACGAGGAGGAGTTAGCTGCCAGGTACCATTTTTCATCAACGCATCAAACTCGGACTCCATGGCGGCACGCTAGTGAGGGATACCCATAGCAACACGAAAATGTCGAGGCTCGGAGTGTGGATCAGCAACCGCCTGAGCAACACACGTAGCTAACCAAGCAACAGTGCCATCGGTCACTCGTCTGGGCTGATGAATACCACGAAGACTGCGAGTAACTGGTCGCAGAGAATCAAGTGGAAGCGGCACAACGGGTTCCAGTACCAGATCAGTCGGCGAGGAAACCGGCAATGATGCAGGTGGTGACTCGTTCGACGAAAACAGCTGACGCGGGGTCACAGCACCAGGCGTCGTAGATGATCCGGAAGATGACGGGGTAGGCAGTGTCGAGGATGATGCAGCATCTCGCGCGTGAGTCCAGGGGCGAAGCACCGTTCGCCCACGCGTGAGCGCGCAAACCCGGAGGTGACACGTCCTGAGCCGGCGATGGACCATGTCCACACAAGGGAGACGAGGGGCCGGCCTGCTGCATGGGATCAACGTCGCGCTGCATGTGATCGACGTCGCACTGCATGGACCCCTGTGGAACAGAATCAGGGTCCGATCCCGGACGCTCGTGAAGAAGTTCCAGCCGCGCACCTCGACCAGTACCTGCACCATGGTTAGTAAGCAACGACAGGGCATGCGCATAATCTTCAAAATGGTCAAGCGACACAGGAAAACTGGAAGAAGGAGCTGGAGACTCGGTGGATGGTAAATTAGAAAATGGAAAAACAAGCTCATCAAAGACAACATCACGACTGATATAAACACGATTGGAGGGAACATGGAGGCACTTGTAACCTTTATGAAGAGGGCTATACCCTAGGAAAACACACTTCTTGGAACGAAACTCAAGTTTATGCTTGTTATAAGGGCGAAGATGAGGCCAACATGCACACCCAAAAACCTTAAAGAAGGTATAATCCGGGGTCTCTCCCAACAGACGCTCAAGAGGGGTTTGCATATTAATGACACGAGTTGGCATGCGATTTATGTTGAGAAAACAGGCAGTAACAAAAGCATCACTCCAGAACCTAAATGGAACAGAGGCATGAGCAAGCAAGGCGAGACCAGTCTCAACTATGTGACGGTGTTTTCGTTCAGCACTACCATTTTGTTGATGTGTGTGTGGGCAGGAGACACGATGAGTAATGCCTATCTTATGAAAAAAATCATCAAGTTTGATGTACTCGCCACCCCAGTCAGACTGAACATGTACAATTTTGTGGTTAAGAAGTCGTTCAACATGAGACTGAAACTGTAAGAAAACAGCAAAGACATCACTCTTGCGTTTAATGAGATATAACCATGTGAAACGACTATAAGCATCCACAAAACTTACATAATAATTATGACCACTGACTGAAGTTTGGGCAGGGCCCCACACATCGGAATAAATAAGCTCTAAAGGAGCAGTTGTTACATGCTGAGAAAGCGAAAAAGGAAGCTGATGACTCTTGCCTTGCTGACAGGCATCACATACTAACTTATTTTTATTGGACACGGTAGGAAGGTCATTACGACTTAAAACATGCTGGACAATCTGGGATGACGGATGGCCTAAGCGAGCATGCCACTGTGTTGAGGAAGCCTTAACGGCACTGAGAACTTGTTTAACCGCAGGAGCATCAAGCGCGTACAGACCACCACGCCACCGACCTCTAAGTATGGTTGCCCACGTGTCCAGGTCCTTAACAAAAACACTGTTAGGATGGAACTCAACAAGAACATTATTATCATGGGCAAGCTTATGAACTGACAACAGGTTTCTAGCAATGGTAGGAACATGGAGGACATTACGAAGATAGAGATTTCTAGAGGAATAAGTAGGAATAATTGCTTGACCAACATGAAGTATACGCATACCTGAACCATCGGCTGTATGAACCTGGTCCTTGCCCTGATAGGCCTCCCTCATAAGCTTCTCCATCTCCGCAGCAAAGTGATCAGTGGCTCCGGAATCAGCATACCATGTAGGATCAACAGGAAAGGTGGACGTCTGTCCCTGAGGCTGTGGCGGCGGTGGCGGGGCATAGACATGATTTGCCATCGCCAGCTGACGGTCCAGAAAACGGCCATCATTATGCATACCCAGGAAGCTCTTGTTGAAGCGTTTGAAACAGCGGGACGAAACGTGCCCCGGTTCATCACATAACTGGCAGATGGTACGTGTCCCGCCTGGACGCGCATCATCGCGTGGACGAGTGCCGGGACGAGCAGCCGGGGGCGCGCCACCAGAAGGAGCGGGCCGTGACACAAACACGCCTCCCCGCCTCCCTTGGACGAGGAGGCAGACCACCCCGGAGACGCCGGCTTGGACCACCCTGAAGACGGCGGCTTGGACTGCTTGCCAAAGCGAGCCGCGTTGGCCTGGTGGACCGCGGCACGACGGCTGTCAACTCGCTGCTCCGTCGAGAGGAGGCGAGCGTACAGGTCATGGGACGACATCGGCACCTCACGGTCACGAACAAGCTCGACAAGGGAATCATACTCCTCATCAAGACCATCAAGCACAAAGTTGTTGAACTCGTATGGGTGCAGCGGCTGCCCAATCGAGGCAAATGTATCCGCTAGGGTTTGGATCTTGCCGAAGTAGACCGCAATGGAGGTGTCGAGCTTCTGGATCCGTCCGAGCTCGGAGCGGATGTGGGACGCGCGGGCCGAAGATCGCGCCGCAAAAGTGCGGTTGATTGTGGTCCACGCCTGAGCCGAGGTCTCGGCGAACATGATCATGCCGCCAACAGACGGCGTCGATGAAGAGTGGAAGGCCGACAAGATGGCCTGATCCTGCTGTACCCAAGCCGCAAAGGCGGGATTGGGCTTAACCTCCGGGGCAGCACCTTCCTTGGTGATGGAGATGGTGGCGGAGGGACACGGAAAGGTGCCCTCAACGTACCCGTGGAGGAGGTTGCTCCGGAGTTGGGAGACAACCTGTGCGCGCCATAGGAGATGAGTCTCGGCGGCGAGCTTGGTGGTGATGTGCTGGCCGAAGTGGATCGGACCAGAGGAGGCAGAGCCGGGAGCCGCAGTGGAGGAGAGCGGCTGCAAGGCGGCGAAGTCAGCAGCGGAGGGCGCCGTCGAGAGAGACGACGAGACGTCGGAGACGGCGGCGGCGGAAGTCATTGGATCGAAATCAGGCTGATACCATGTAAGACTTTAGGGTTTAGGGTGAAAACGCACACAACCCAACGTGGGTTGGCGTCCGGTTATATATTGACATACAAGACAGAGTTACAATGAGTTTACATATACGTACAATACAAGTCTAATACGTATTCTATCACTCCTCCTCCTACCACCGGCCGTTCTCTACTCCTGGACCACTTTCTTCGATCTCCTGGGTCCTGGTGCTCAGGATCGAACTGGGCGATCCTCAGATCGATCCTGGGATGGAAGAGAAGCACAGCGACGAGGAGAAGCTCAAGATTGAACCTGGGCAACAAGGAGAAGATCGCGAGGGAGGGAGGAGAGCAGGGCGAGGAGGAGCCGGCGAGAGGGCGGGCCGGAGGACTGGCGAGGAGGGCAGGGCGGAAGATCTGGGGTATCTCGGGGGTACAGATGTAATTTCGTCACTTTTCACCTGGTCGGAACGCCTCTACCAGCGACTTATAATTCGATACGGAGGGAGTATATCGTTATTAGTAGAGACGTTGTGAAGACGTGCGTTGCACGTACATGCCAACTAGTCTATACTACTATTACTAGCTGAATGCCCGTGCGTTACTACGGGATAATGAAAAATGAATACAAAGATGAAACAGTCTCTAATACTAATTGTGAATCAGTGGGTACGTTAGGTTGGTCAGCATTATTCTCATTTGCTCAAAACGTGCAGTTATTGTAGAAACAACTAAGAACCTCAGTCTTGATCATGTATATATGAGCATACTCAACAGGATCAACCGATACCAGATGCATACTTCACACTCTGACCCTTCACAGCCCACATTAAATTTCTTCCCACAATTAGCACTCAACAGGACCAATACCAGATGCATACTTCACACTCTTACCCTGCACATCCCCTGGAAAAAACGAAATACAGAAAGTCAATCAATGATCAACCGATCTATAGTGGTGCAGCACTATTAACTTGGACTCTTTGGAGCAATTAAATCAATGGTTCAGCGTCGGCACGTTTTATCATTGCAAGGTCATGTTCTTCAGTTGGGCGTGTATTCTGCATTTCTGCTCCCTCTGTCCTACACCTCTCATATTTTTATATAACTTGTCAGATTGTACCTTGTATATGTGTATTCAACGTTTTGGATAATCACATGAAAAGTTGACGATAGATGTTGAAAGCAACAATTGGCCGGAGAGCAAGCGGGTGAGGACGCTAGGATTTTCTGCTCTAGCCTTGTGCGTACCTGTTTAAGGCAACGACGGCAACGACGTCCTCTGGACGGACGCCGCACTGCGGGAGGTCGACGGCCAGCCTGCGCACGTGGTCGACGACGAACCGGTCAGGCAGAGGCCGTTAGAGACAGAGACGGTGGCGCTGGCCACCGGCTGGCGTCCTTTTCCCGGTCGCGGCCTTTGGGTTGTGCGGCCGCCGCCGCCTCAGATCAACAAGCCCGCTGGATCCGAGCCGGCGAGATCACGGGGAAGAGCTCTTGCGATTCCTCGGCGAAGCAATGGATTCGAGATGTGGCAGGGGCGGCAGTCGGATACGCGGGGCGGCGGCGGAGTTCCTCTGCGAGGAGCACGGCTGCAAGGGAGAAGGATGTGATGTGGTTCCAGAGGAAATAACGTTTCAGGGTTGTCTATGGACTGCGGGTTAATTACTCATAAACTGGAGGGGCAAACTGCAAAACGGCGCGACGTACCACCCCGGTCGCTTATCAATATTATATAGTATAGTAAAATGACCGTGCGTTGCAACGGGCCGCAATAAATCAATATGTGCTCATAACCGTTGTACCAGTAAAACATTTAGGTATTGTCTAGAACTTGGTTTCATTATAGCGTTAGAACTATGTTAAATTTCGTTCAAATTTTGTACTATTTGAAACCTCTTAGGTTTCACAGGCATGGCAAACAAAATACAAATTTTAAGATGACCGAAATCAGGGTTCACGGTAGCATTTAAATTTTGTCAAATAAGGTGAGTCACGGTAGACTCATACTTTCCTAGCCTTGCACCACTGAGATATTCGCCTATATTCCTCAAAGAATTAGCCATGTAATCGGAAATTCCCTTTGGAACCCGGGACCGGGAGCATAAATTTTTTTGAAAAACTTTTCAAAAAATTCTGAAAAAAACTATGACACGTACCTGACCATGGTACGCACCACCGTGACAAATTTCGCGCCGAAATGACATCATATGCGCCCTGGGCAAAAATGACAAAATTCTGACATAAAATGAGATCTCGTCAGAATTTTGTCATTTTTGCCCAGGGCGCATACGATGTCATTTCGGTGCGAAATTTGTCACGGTGGTGCGTACCATGATCAGGAACGTGCATGATTTTTTTCGGAACTTTTTGATAAGTTTTTAATTTTTTATATTTTTTTTCGAAAATACCGGGAGCATATCCCGGGAGCCAAAACGCCGCTCCATGTAATATACTTAGTGACATTATTAAACATAAAAAATGCATGTATGAAGTGCTACATTCCAATTATAAAATCATGGAACAGCGGAGTCTATTGCGATATCATTTTTCCACGGAGACATGTACACCCGTTCGCACATACACCAATAGAAGGGAAATAAGAGAATCTATATTCACCGCCGTCGTCGCTAGCTTTGATGGCATGGTCTCTGAGACCGTGTTCCTTGTTAAACTTTCGTTCGGGGGGGGGGGGGGGTGGCTTGTTGCGGCCGTGCGGCTCCGACAGAGCCTAGACCGAGGCTGTCATTATCGTCCTAGTAGTGTGACTTCTCCTTGCGGGCGGCGGTTCATCCTACGCGAAGCTGGTTTCTTTCGGTGCAAATTATGTATGGGCCAAGCGGCCAAGAAATGGCGAACACAAACCTGATAAAACCTGCATCAGTCAATAGTGGGATGCATCGACAACCCTCATTCCCGCAGTCGCAGTTGCAGCGGGAGCCCGTTTCGAGTATCCTCCCAATGAACGGATTAAAAAGCAGCTGCATCTAATGATCTAGCCAAAGGATTTTCTTATCGAAGCGGCCAAAATCACTGGAGCACCGCAGGCTGATGCGGTGGTCGGAGGCGTTGGTGATTGGTGACCATGACCAACGTGCACGACTGGAGCCCTCCGTGACCGTGAGGAGTTTTGACCGACACCGCGCGAGCACTGCGCTACGAGATTAGGCGGTCGAGTGGAGTATATGTGCGCTGATTTGTGCGTGAGACTACTATACTTTTCGTTTCTACGTGTCCCGAACAGATGCCGACTTGATGGAGAACTTGTACATGGCTAGATCCTGCACGTTTTTTGGCTTATTGATTTGAAGTAGTAGGTGAATTCCGTGGTGGCCCTAGACCATATATCATGTTGGGCCTGTAGGGACTCAAAGCCCATGGAGGCGTGTGATGCCTAGCGTATGTGCGAACGAAACATTGAGGCAGGTTTCTTTAGTACCACCTTGGCTAATTCGTTAACGTTGCACAGTGCGGCAGACGAAATTAAGCTCTGATCGCGCGACTTACCAGGCGTACGAAACCAAGACGACGTACCAAAAAACGGACGAAAATTGGGAGGAAGAAACACTACTCGTATTATATAGTAGAGATAGCAAAATGCCCGTGTGTTGCAACGGGCGATAAATGTGAAAAAAGAAACTTTTTTCGACAAAGGTAATATAGTTATATAGAAAATATATTAATTAAACTGAGCCTCTAGAACAACATAATGTTAATTTTCCAGTGGGGAGATAAAACTGTTGGCTCGCCATGTCAAGTATCAGGCTTGATGGAGTGGAATCAAAACCTCATTCGTGCTCTAACAAAAATTCTAATCTGAACAGAATCGGAACACGATGTTACAACACCTACAACAAAAGAAAACGAACTCTAATCTGAAGGTCACAGACGAGCATGCTTAGGCCGGGAATCAATGCCGCAATTCAAGCTCTCCTCCCACATCTTCAGTCTGGCATTTTAAAAAAAAATCTTCCTCAGTCTGATTCGGCAGCGAGGAGAGATGAGGACATGAGGTCCATGTTCCAGTTCTTAAGCCTCTCGCACCTGGTCACAATCCCGCATGCCCGAAGCAGATATTCCTGGAAAGCCTGCACTCCAAGCCCTGGTTCACGCCCGTCAGCTTAATATCGACGGCGCCCATGGCGCGCCCCCTCCTCTCCTCATGTTCCTCCTCTTCATCTCCACGGTTACATCGATGTAGCGACACGGGTGGCGCGCGAGGCGCAACTCTTGCCCCCAAGCGCGGGAGCGTCGCACGGCCCCTTTCCCTTCTCTGATTCCCTGGCCGCTGCTACTCACCGATTCGTCCAAGACTCTCAACTCTCCGTTCCCTTCAGATGCAGCGAAGCAGGCTGAAGATGTGGGGAGGAATTCCTCTGCCCAACCTTCGCGTCGACGACGATGGCAGAGAAGCTAGGACAACCGGCAGACGGAGGGTTGGCCGAAGAGACTATGAAGCCTTTGTGGCCCGCAACGAAGAGAGCTACTGGAGCACGCTCGGTCTCCATCGCCGTCGGTTGCTCGCCGGAGGAGACAGGAGATCGACGGAGGACCATATGTGTCCAGCATGCCGCCACGCAGAGACGTTGATTCTTGGATCAATCTATTGCCGCTGAAAACTAAAACGGCCGGGGGATGTATACTCCGTCCGTGTCGCCGGGGACAGCGGCAGCGGGCTTCACAGCTGACGGTGGCTGCGACCTTCAGTCACGGGTCGTGTGGCAGCGTCGCCCACGTCGGAGGTTTTTTTATTGCTTTGGGGTATGACGACGAGACGGTGTTCGACCCGGTTTGTAGCACCGTTTTTTCCAATTGTGGCTGGTTTTATTACCGATCGTGGTTTCTCTCGATTGTGCGACGTACGCTCGATTGTGCGACGTACGTACGGTCGGACGTACCAAAGAACGGGCGAAAATTTGGGGCGAAGAAACATTCCTCGTATTATATAGTAGAGATAGTAGAGAAAAGAGCAAACATGTGTTGATACATTAAATCTGAACTCTTCAATATTTTATCAACGGTCCAGATTGTTCCAATGTTTGACAACTCAACACACCTTTTCGTTTTCATGATAATTACGGGATTTGCCACCGCTAAAACACAACCCGTTCTTTCTATGCCACCATTGACCGTCGCCGTGGGCGCGGGGACGAGACCCGCTCGAGTTCCGTCCTCCACCGCCGGCTAGACGAGGCCAACCTGAACGTCCCCTGCGCCGTCCAGCACGGGATCCGCTCGAGGCCCGCTACGACCTGCACGGGACGGTCGCGCCGCCCTCCACGCCGGCATGAGGTCGCCCTCCACACCCGGAATCGACGCCGACCTGAATAGGCCACCCGCCCGCGCCGCACGCGAACCTGGAAGGCGCCGGCGCCCTGCACACCGCACAGGGAGCCTGCCGGCCCGCTGTCGGCGACCTACACACGAACCCCCTGCCGGTCGCCGCGTCGTGGACCAGCCCGACGTCACACGCCAGCCTGCCCGCTGCCGGTGCCCTGCAAGCCTTCACAGGGAGCCTTCCCGCCGCCGCCAGTCTGCACGCCGCCAGCAGACATTTCCACGCACGGGCCCTCTTGCCCGTAGCGACGACGCTGTCGCCCTGCACCTGCCGTACGGCGCCAGCGCCCTTCTCCTCCAAGGCGCAACACGACCCCAGAGCCGACGCCCGTCCCCAGCGCCGCTGCCCTCCACGTCGCCGTCCTGCCCGTGTGAGGTCGCCGTCGGCCGTCCTGCCCTGCACATGCCGTCCGGCACCAGCATGCTACTCCTCCAAGGCTTCTGGTTCCGGGTCCTCGAAGGCTGAGTCTCCTCCAAGGTTCTATTCATATTCGTGATTCAAACTTTACCAGATTGGCACCATTGATTTTTACAGCAGCGCGCCGCACATCGCGGACCGGACCATGAGATTCGGGGAGAACAAGGGAGAGGCTGCAGGGGCATGGGATGGGGTCGGGAGGCGTAAGTAGAAAAACGAAGAGGCCATGATTTTCTTCTCTTCCACCAGCAATCTCTGAAGAACTGTACAGGTTGGAATTAGATGGTTAGGAGAGCAGTTCAAGCTCTATGTGCAGAGATGAAAAAGGTGTAGATCAGAAGTTCCAGCAGCAACTTTGACAATTCCCCAAGTCCTGCGCACACACTGCTCCAAATAATTTGTGTTGATCAGAAGGTCCGAATTAAGGTACCTGAAGACATATATGCAGCTAATGATTTATTACGGCTTCTTAATGCTCACCCCATGCAAAATTCAGGTTGTGTGATTACCAGTTCTAATCCTTGAAGATACTGATAATCAGATTGTTAAATAAAATTTTCCTTTAAAGCAACATGTTTCAAAAAATGATATATTTGTTAATCAATCTTTTCTTTACGACGTAAAGATTAGTATCCTCTCTTTTACTCTCACCGTGGTTACCCATTGTATATTCTTCAGAACGGTCGCCCCTATCAATCCATGGCGGCAGCTTGTTTATTTCTTATTCATAGCTCATGGACCTTGATTCGTATTAAACAATAATTTGCAAACTTCTTTAATTCTGGAAATTGTGGTTCTCGGGAGAAGGCTGGTGGAGTTTCCAGTTTTCTTTTATAAATGACGCAGATGAGATTGATTTCGATCTTCAATTTTTTCCCCCCAGTTTTATAGTACTTCGCGTTTTTATGTGTATAGTTCTATACTCGGTGGATGGTCAACTCATCAATTGTAACTTGATGCCGTGTAAGCAGTGATGCTCCTGGTAACCGACCATGGGCAATACCAGTATACATCTGTTGCCAAAGTATGATGTTGCCTCCTTATCGTGTATGATGATGGAGATGATACAGATGTGCACTTATATAACTCAAGGCTGTTATAATAAATGTGTCAGTTAGTGCTTCCATTAGTAGTCAGTTACTGTAGGAAATTGTGTCTTGCAACATTTTATATATTTACTACATTGTCCGGAATTAAACTTCAGTGTGGAAGCATCACGGAAGTAATAGGGAATTAATGATGTGGAATTGTACTTAAGGAAATATACTTAAGGAAGCCGGTACGGTTATACTGGAACACAGTGTATATTAATACGCTGGAATAATACCCGGGAACAGTAGAGCGGAATACCAGGTTGTCCATAGGATTGGCTCTATGGATTGTTAAAGCCTGCGAGTTTGATTTTGTATTCGAACTCGGCGCATGACTCACACATGCGTGTTGGGACCTAATTGTTTAACAGTAATATGCTCGGTTAATGGCTGTTAATGATAGTGGTTGGTTTAACAAGTCACGAGTCCTATCTGGAAACAGATTGAGTTATCTGGAATTGGAGTCTATATAAAGGTCCACCCTCTAGCCTCAAGATGCATTGTGAGCGGCACCACCGATAAGGCAGAGGAATAGAGGTAGGCCGAATAGCTCCTAAACCCTAATTTCTTACATCGGTATCAGAGCTGAAGGTTCGATCCGGTGCAAGGTTCGGTGATCGCCGGGAAGATGCGATCTGCTGTTGCGGCTCGGTGTGCCGCGATGTCGTTGCCGATCCTAATCCGCTGTGCTACTCTGCCGCCAGGGAATCGCGGAAAGTTGGATTCGGTCATGTCGTCGGCGATCCTAAACCGCTTTGCAAAAGCTCCAATCACTAGTCGTCAACTTCCCGTCGTTACGATTACCGCGGGCGGTCACGGAAATCTAATCCGCTGCTAATTCATGTCGCCGCGTCGATCCAGGAACTCCGCCGTCGGATCTCCGTCCTGTTCCGCTGCAACCTCGCCTCCATCGCATCGGTCCAGTCGTCGATCTGCCATGCGCGCTGTCGCTTCCGCAACCTGTCGCCAAAACTCGTCCGCAATGATTCGTTCTGCTGCTCGCGTGCATCGAGGAAGGCGAAGTACCAGCGTTATCTGATCTATACACGGGAATTTTTGCTATACTGCACGTCCATCGCGCGTGTCGCCGTTTTCGTCGAAATCTGAAATCCATCGGAAGATCACGTGGTTGGGCAAACCACGGAACTTCGCCTGCTTGTGTCGCTCTTCGAAACACCAACTCGCTGGAGCCCTCACTCAATCTGGAAAGAGCTGCAGATTCTACTATTGCTCCAGCACACGGATCGATGAGGTTGCTAGCTGCTGGATAGCAAGACCACGTCAGTCAATTTTTAGTAATTACTCCAATCCAGGAAGGGGATTGATCAAACAACAGCCTACGCGTACTGGGAGATGAAGTAGCAAGCAACACAAGTTATCACCATCTCACCTGTGCAAAGGTATGTACAGGGAAGACTACCGCCATCCTGTCTTGATCTTTTATACGTTCACGGAAATTTCGGAAAGCAACAGAGAATTATTTTTGCAAACTTGAAGTCTGGACCTGGAATATTGTTTCTTCTACCGGTTTCTCCTCGTCGATCAGGCAAGTGTGGCTGGACAACGAGTGAACATATTACGTGGAATGTTTACGTAGTCTGGAAAATATGTTATTTCTGTGGACTTCTTTTATTGGACACCACTCGCTTTTAGAGGAAGTTGGAATGCACACTGAGGAAATTTATTAAACTCTTTGTCGGATGGATTTATTTATTTTTTCACCATGATTTATTAATTGATACGGTGTAAACTTTGTCACCGGAATATATTGGACTCACTGGATTACTCCGGAATCTATCGGAGTATTTTAATAATTCATCGGAATTCTCTGGCGCGGCGATGATGAGGCGACATGCATGAAGCATGTTTATAATGAAGATGACATTACTTATTATTTTGGAGGAATATGGGAAATACTCCAATGGAAAAGGAAATCAACATTTACTCCACGGTATGTCCATTATTTTTTTTTTGCACTAAATATTTGTTTGTGACTACTTTTCCATATAGTTGGATTGTGGACTTTGTCTCTGCATCATTAATTGATGGAATAAAATGGAAAATTTAGTGATATGTGAACAATTTTCAAAGGAAATTATATGTGTGTAACTTTGGAATTGGAAATTATGCCATCAAACTCCTTTTGTGGAGGAAAATTATTATTGTTTATACATTCACCTACAATGGGAAGAAATTTATAGTTCATTATTGGAATTGGAATTATGTCATTATACTCTTTTGTGGAGGGAAGGTATCATTTTATTTTGTAGGACATGAATATTCACCTACGATGAGAAGGAATTTAATTCATACTTCTCTATCGGAATTTGTTGATTATGTATGCTATGTGGAAAAGGAAGAGTGGAATTATTGCTCAATGAAAATTAGTGCATTATGGAATTTAACACAATGGACTCATTATCTTGACAATCCATTGGAAGTTGGTGTACAAACTGTACATTTTGTGAAGATCACTCCATATGGAGGAATACTTGAAATAGGAACACATGCTCTGAACTTTATTCTTGATGAAATTTACGACTTGGTCATACTCTACAAACATAATTATGCTTGTTAATTATGGAATTATAAACTTTAAGTGGGAGGACTATCAATTATGGATTTCTCTTCAATGTGACATTTGGTTTTACACTCCCATTAGAGGTTCAATTATTTTATCTCATTTACAACTTGGTCACATATCAAGGAACAAATTAGTGGATTATTAATTCTGAATTCTAAGCTTTAGTGGGAGGATTATGATACTTTATCAACACATATTTACGGTATTTTTAGACACTCCTACTTGAGGTGGATATATTTGTTTATTTCATGATTCACTTGATATGGTTATTAATATCTTTAACAATACAAGTCGGAAGGTTTTTGTTATATTAACATCTCATACTGAAGTGGAAAATCAGTTCATCAAAGGATTACAAGGTTTGAAACTGATTGGTGGGGGAAGTACACTTCAGGAATATTAATTGAAACTAATGTGATGAGCATGGAATTATTCACCGTTGTCTTATGTATATACTCCATGGTTGAATGGAGGAATACAACTCTTGGTTATTCACTGGATTATGAAAGCATTACATACTATTTGTTGAGTAAGTCATTATTTATCACAGTCACTATTTATATTTTGTGAACTGGAAAGAGGTATTCTATTTATATTTTGGTAGTATGGAATTGGAATCATTGTTTACTACAAAGCACACCAAAATTTATTTTAATGTTTATATTTCTAGTGGATCAAATGGTATTTCGTTTTTGATCTGGAAAAGTGAAAATTGGTGGAAAGTAGGAATATGATATTTTCTCATGAAGGGTGTGTTTATTAATAGTCACACTGAAATATATGTGTTAAACTCAAAGGAAAACACCAAGTTACACTCCCAACACTAACATGCTTAGGAAAAGTGGGAGGAATTAAATTGGGCCATCATATCTTGGCTACTATTGTGTGTTATTTGAGGAAGTTACTCTATATTTTAGAGGAAAGAAAAATACTAAACTTGTTGCTAATGTTAACTATGGGTGGAAACATTGCGGGAAGGAACAAACTCATTGATGAATAATAAAAGTCTGGGAACTTGTTATTTTACCAAACAACCGCATGCCTATAGGATGTTATTGGATTTATTTACAAGGAAGTTTAATGCAACATTCTTAGTGGAAGTTACAATTCTAAGTTTGTTGTTTAATTATTTGCACAAAGGAAATATTATACTTTGTGAAACTCTGGAATTTAGAGAGGTGTTGTTGTTTAATTATTTGCACAAAGGAAATGTTATACTTTGTGGAAACTCTGGAATTTAGAGTAGTTGTTATTGTTTAACTATTTACCCAAAGGAAGTGTTACACTTTGTGTAAACTCTGGAATTTAGAGGAGGTGGGAACAATGACAATGTTTGCTAATTGAATTGACCAATTCATGTTTTTTGGAACAAGCTTCACATCAATGGTATGTCAGGTCATATGGATTTATTTATGATGGAAGATAATGGTTTTATTTATGATGGAAGACAATCATATATAAAGGTTAGTGTTAATTGTTTTGTGTTATTGCTACATGTGTTAACTATGTTCTTATTGTTTTTGAAATATCACATTGATGGAAGTGAAGCTTGGTTCGGTTCTAACTTTCATATGAAAGGTATGTTGAAGCTTCCAATCTTTTGGGAGTGGAATTACATAGAGAATGTTTTGATACTTTTTTTCTATGGAAAAGTGCAAACTTGTCATGTACCTTTTGATTAAGGGAATGATACTCTGCGAGGAATTATATTTAAACTCGTGAGGAAAAAGGAAGAATAATTGTCATCCTCAGTTATTGTGGGACATTATTCGTGCGACCTGAACTTTGCCATGCCGTTGTAATTGTTGCTATTTTGATTAGCACGGAAACGATTTGCTGGAATTATTAGCAAACGGAATATGAATCTTATTGAAATTTTTGGAATCACTTAATGGACTTGTCGCGCAATGTCAAGGAAATATGGATTACTCATTATTCATTGATGATCTCAACCTTCACTACGTGGATATATTGACGCTATTTGTGATCTTGGTGAAAGGTAATATATTTTATTTATGTGTTAATATTTACTTTTGTAGGTCTTTATGGTGACAAAGGAAAATGATTTAGTACTCGTTATTTATGAAATATGAATACTTTGATGCATCAAGCATTGAAGGAAGGTCTATGGCTAAGGAATTTTCTTTGTGAACTTAAGGTCGTGGAAAGTGCATCATAACCTGTTACTTTGTGATAATTTGACTCCAAAAGTCACAAATTTATATACAACGTGAGTGCACTGAAGGAAGAATTAACGCCTAACCATGTAATAGCATGGGAATTCACTAGCTGAAATAAAATGTTTTCAGTCAAGTGGGAGATGTAGGAAATTGTGTCTTGCAACATTTTATATATTTACTACATTGTCCGGAATTAAACTTCAGTGTGGAAGCATCACGGAATAATAGGGAATTAATGATGTGGAATTGTACTTAAGGAAATATACTTAAGGAAGCCGGTACGGCTATACTGGAACACAGTGTATATTAATACTGGAATAATACCCGGGAACAGTATAGAGCGGAATACCAGGTTGTCCATAGGATTGGCTCTATGGATTGTTAAAGCCTGCGAGTTTGATTTTGTATTCGAACTCGGCGCATGACTCACACTGCGTGTTGGGACCTAATTGTTTAACAGTAATAGGCTCGGTTAATGGCTGTTAATGATAGTGGTTGGTTTAACAAGTCACGAGTCCTATCTGGAAACAGATTGAGTTATCTGGAATTGGAGTCTATATAAAGGTCCCACCCTCTAGCCTCAAGATGCATTGTGAGCGGCACCACCGATAAGGCAGAGGAATAGAGGGTAGGCCGAATAGCTCCTAAACCCTAATTTCTTACAGTTACCTACTCTATTACTATGGCAGCCACACTGAATCTATTTTCCTGATTAGGATCCGCAAAACTCTGTTTCTTTGCCACGACAACAGCAGGAAAATTCACAGATTAAAACTTGTGTAAACACTAGATAAAACAACATGAGAAATTGGGTATAGTCTACAAGGCCAGACCCCCTTTGAATCATGCATGCAGTAAATCATGAGCATTCCCCGATTGACAAATATGCTCCTGATAAACTAAACATGCATCGCCCCTGTTATGATTTTTTTTCATTTTGCGTATCAAGCTTTTCCTTTATTTTATTTTGACAAATAACGTGCATTGCACGTGCATGATTAAAAGAGCAAACATGTTGCAGATACATTAAATTGCAGTCGTTCATTATCTGATCAACGGATCAGATGGTTCCAACAATGTTGAGCACCTCATCACATCCATCTAGCGAATCGGTACGAATATGTCTCTTCTTTTCCCTATATCTCTGGTCTCCTCACCCGACTCCTTCCTCCTTCCAATCTTCTACCGCCGCCGACCGACCTCTCCGCCTTCCTCTACCCGCCGTACTGGTGCCCCAAAGTACCGTCGTTCGACCCCTATCCAGCGCCGCTGCCGCCAGGACACACCCTCGTCACTCCGTACGGATCGCCGCCGTCGCCGACGTCCACCCAGCGCCGCTGCCGCCGGGACACACCCTCGCCACTCCGTACCGATCGCTGCCGTCGCCAGCGTTCACCTGTCCAGCGCCTCGAAGACGCTTCCTTCCCCGTCGTACGCGCATAAAGCCCATGGTCGCTGCCTCTGCGGGGACGCCAACGCTGTCAGGACACCAGAAAAATCTCACCGGACAACGGATCCCCTGCCACCATCCCGAGACGCCGATGGTGCATACCTCACTCGCGATGAATCCACCACACGGCGCGTCCTCCACCTCTCTCGAGATGACCAGGACTGCCGGTCTGCCGTCGCCGGCCACAAAGCGTCCCACCTCACGTGCGCCTCGCCGTTAGGAGAACATATTGGTCAAGCCCGCCAAAGAAATCAATTTCAATGGGGTGGAGCAGCCAGCCATGACAACGTTCGTGAGGGTGCATACAGGCATGCGTGGCGTCGTGCTTCTGCAGTTCTGCTAATCAGGTAGGCCGCGAATATGGGATACTCTCTGTGCACACCCTACTTCCCCACCCTGCTCCAGAGTCTCCATGACAGTCTGATTAGGTGATTTCGAATGCTCTTCACGTGTTTGCTTAAATTCTCTGTTGTTTTTATTGTTCAGCGTGGCCATTGTGCACTGCTGGCTGTTGAGAATTTTATAATTGCTAGGAAGATGGTATCATTGTTGTTTTTGACTCATGTGAACCAGAAGAACTTTGGGGATGTGCATGACAGAACGGATCAGGTGATGACCATGCAAGGTCACCAATGTGGCGATCCTAACATAATTCAGAGCAGATCTACTTGCACCCTTGCTGGAATGTTGAAATATTGTTGGAAAGGGCTCCTTGCCCCTTGCTGTTCTTTATGTTGCCTACTGATATATTTTTTCTAAGAATCTGACAGCACGTATTAATTGGACACCGTGAATGCTGATTGGCGAGATGAATTTGGTGTGAGTTTTATATGGATCTTGTTTGTCGATTGCATAGCGTTGGCTTGTCAACATCCTCTTAAGCTTACCATCGAATTATGAACAATTCAATTATCAAGTCTTCATATAAAATTTTGTAATTGTTTCTAGGAGGGAAGGAGGAAGGGCTGCATTCAGCACAGTGATGACATATGTTTAAGGCTCGCTGCAGGGGCAGCAGCAGCGCCAATAACCAAAGCAGCAGCAGTCCTCTTATTATTTCCATGGTAGCCTTTGGGTCAGATTTAGAGGTATTCCTCTATTCACTTATTATATGGTGAAAATTCATGAAGTTTCTTCTCTTGTGGTTTTAACACTTCTTTGTTTGACGGTGACTGGTGTTAAGGACTGTCAGCTAAGATTTTATTATACTCTCCCACGAGTCGGATTGTCGGACACTGAAGATGTGCAATCCTCGCGAGGAGCTTCAATCCTGAAAATGTGTTTTTTTGGTTACCATGGTTGTTACTCCCTCCATCCCAAAATACAAGGCGCCCTTTAATTTTGCTCGTCAACAACGTCCAACTTTGACCATGATTTGTACTTATAATATGACCATAAAATTAGTAAAAAAATATATGAAATGAAAGAATTTTGCAAGAAGAATCAAACGGTACCATTTGCACATTCTCGATCCATATAATTTATTATATATTAATGGTCAAAGTTGAGCATCGAAGACCAGCATAAAAATAGCGCGCCTTATATTTTGGAACGGAGGGAGTACTTGAGTTTTTTTTATGATCGATATGATGGAATTCATAAGTATCCAACTCATGTTAATTTTGTTTGCAGTAACGATCTGCTAAAATATCATCTTCCATCATGTCCTACAATATTCCCTTACAACGACATATCATGTATTATCCTATTTTTGATGTGGATACAGATATGAAGTTCTATGTCGGTTTCATTCATGATTTTCTTCCAACTTCAAGTCTCTGCTTTGCTGAACAGGTAAGATCATGCTACCGTATATCCTTTAAAAAAAAGGTTCTCTTCATAGTTAATATCCTAAATTTTATTGAGAAATAATATTTACTTTGTCTTAACAAAGTTAAGATCTTCAACTTAATAAGACTTGTGAGTTGGTGTGTGTGTGTAATGGAAGATATTTTAGCAGGCACACTGCATGAAACACTTAATGTGGTAACTGTAAGCATGTTTGAAAGCTAAATTGAGATAAAGCTAGCTATTAATTTATACATCTGATAGTCAACTTTCTTAAAAGATATATGGCTGTTGCTTCTTCTCAAATAATACATTCCGTTTAAATATTTTGTTTTGGATTTGTAGTAAAGTATTATGTAACGATGGTTTGAAAAGGGTGCTCTTACAATCTGCTAATTTCTGGACATTTGACCACATGAAAAAAATGTTTTCCTCCGGCGTCCATCTATAGTCACTGATCAAGTAATCTCATGTTCTATACTCCAGACCAGGGGCGGATCTATGCACACGCCAGGGGGGGGGGGGGCGCCGCCCCCCAGCCCAGCAAAATTTTGCATAATATCCACTGATTTCTGGCCCATTTGCCTAAAATACTAGCGAATTTGGCCTATTTGCCCCCCCCCCCCCCCCCCCAACACTGGGCCAACATGCTTCTGCAGCCCATTTGCCTCCCCAACGATGTGGCCCAAGCTCCGCCGCTGCTCCAGACTTCAACAGTCCGGCGCGGTTTGCCGAAGGAAAATTCACCATCAACAGAGGCAACACGGACAGTGAACGACCGGCACAACAAAGGAAGATGTCGTCAAGGTTGGCGTGCAGGAGTGCCCCGTTTGATTCTAAAATTAGGAAATACGCGCATATGATGAATTATTACTTGCACAATTTCTTTTGATTTTGGTACAGTTGTACATAACACTTACAGAAATATGTCAATACACATGTAGGCTCAGTTACCCGTTGTACTGAGTAATTGTATTCAGGTAATACCTTGTGAATATTGGCTTTCATGTTGCATGTGTAAGAGTGAACCTTGCTATCAGGTTGCATCTACTAGACTGAACTTTGTTGTCTGGTACTTACGAGAAGTAGCATGCGAAAAGTACATCTAGGTTTTGATTCGATTGGTTGATTTCCATAGCTTAGTATCCTTCATACAATTGAAAATTTAATGCAAAAATTTCAGGACATGTACAATCCAACCTCTTGACAGTGAGCTGTCAAAAATTTAAAAAACAATTCAAGGGTAGATAGACTAAAGATACATGGCACACTCAGAGATTGAGAAAGATAGTGTATAATCAATTTTCTTTCAGTTTTCAGATGGATTCACCCTCACCCAAATTCTAAATGCATTGAACTGGGTTTTTTTTTTACCGAGCTTCACCCATTTCCATTACTTGAACGGAAATAACAGACTTGTGCAATTGAACTGGTTTATGAGACGTGTGTTGCACATACACGTTTACTAGTAGGAAAGAAAGGTAAAAACTTGATCGATTAAAACTGTTTGGCTTCGTCTCATAGAGTCATACGCCCTACTCTACGCCGCCGTTTGCCACGGCGGCATCGCGCCTGGCCCAGGTTAATTAGGAGGAGACAAGGAGTGAACTGCCCCAAGCACCCCGATCGGAACTGCGGTTGCCGATTTGTGGACTTGGACGCCAGCATGCCGTGATGTTTTGTGGACGCTGGCACGTCGCTCGGCGCAAGGCCTCCTCGCCTCGAGGTTGAACACTAGTTTGTCGCTGGCCGCCGTGAGCCCACCACCACCAAACCAGGATAATCGATTACCGCAATAGTTGATTCTTTTTAAGTTATAGATTCATTTCTTCTAGTATTTTGTATGCAGAGTACATTTTGTTGCTGTGGATTTTTTTTTGGTGCGGCATGGTCATTGATAAAATCTTAACAGGCCGGCTCATTTAAACTTAACTGGCCAGCCCACCTAAACTTAACGGGTCGGCCCAGTTAAGAAATGCAGGCCTGCCCATCTAACTATAACATGTCGGGTAAAAGGGCTTAGATGGATCTGTGATCAACCACGGTTCGTGGTACAAGAGATGACACCGTGATCTTAAAAGAGTTTGTCACATTTCTGTTATATTCATCTACCACACCAACCTTTTTTCTGCTTGATGAGAAAACCATCTACCACGATTCCTGGGAACCGTGGTTGATTAATTGTTCAGCCACGCGTCTTCTACCGCTGTGTCCCTATCGTGGTAAAAGGCGTTTTATGTATAAAAAATGTCCTTTCTACCACGAAAATCGAGAGTGGTAAATGCCACGTTTTCTTCTAATGCTGAAATTGTAATTCTCACCCACATATGTTACTGCAACATTTTCCAATATGCTCAATATCACCATGACGCCCGTGGTAAAAAAAAAAAGTAATATGTTGTCAGTGTTGTCCCCACAATGACTCAACAATCACCATTCCTCCCAACAATTATGGTTAATGTTTTAGTAAATAACCGGATACATGTTATTTTATTGTGATCGAAATTCAATTAAGATAAAAGCCAACTTCTGCTGGATCGTTACTGATCTGAATTATGTCATCACCACTACAAATACATCCTATAAGCCACTGCACGGGATAAGTCGCAAGTTGTAAATCCCCTACGTTTGTAATATCTCCCGAAATAGTGAAATTTTGCTGGCTGACGCCCGTGGTTTTTTTCTTTCTACTGGAGGGTTTTTCCAAGTTAAAATATCGTATCCCCTGTGTTGGTCTTACTTTCTGCATCGTTTATTGCTTGTCGTGTATAACAATATAATGGTTGTGTGCAGCAATTGAAACTGCGATTGTATTATTTTGAATATTTAGATTCAGAATTCAAGAGCATGTCCATTTTCATAACAACATATATTTGTGATACAAAGGGAACAGTAATTTAATCCCTCTCATTAGGGACAATGAGGCTTAAGCTAGTTATCAAATCTTACTTTATCTAAAAAAATTATCAAATCTTAAATTTCGTTGTGTGGGTTATTCTTGTGTTCCAAATTGGCTGGCCATCGTCTCTGTTGTAGTAATCGGAGGACGAAATGCGGATGGTTTCAGATGGCCAGCGGTTGGAGTCGATTGTCCACTGAATTTACTTCCTATGGTGGTCACTTAATAAATTATCTTTTAAGTGACATGACAAGCTTTTCCATGCGCCCAGCTCTCTTCTTTTGCATGTGACGGTATCACAAAAGAATAAGGGTAACATTTATTCCCTCTCATGCATATGTCACCGACAAGATATTGGAACCAAAGATATTCCTCAGAGAAAAAGGAAGATTTTGGAACTAAAGCCCCATCACCTTACTTTTCCATCTTTCTAGTTTATTTGGAGCTGAAATATTTCTTCACACATGTGTATCTTGTAAAACTTTTAAATAATCAATCATGTAAAGAAACGGACCAACTCAATTGAACATATACTAGCTTTACAAAGGTATCCTTTCATTTTTCTGTCCAAAGTATTAGCTTCTTTGCTCAAATATATGAGAAAATATAAAAGTAAAATGGTGTATACAATTAACCAATGAAGCAATAATACAATCAGAAAGCACAAAAAAATGTATGGTATACTCTTGACTAATTTATACTAACAGGCTGACACTTTGACCAAAAAGACCACGATAAACGATGATTGCCACAATGATTTTGCATTGATCGGTGTGAGCAACCGACTGTTAACTGACCTCCCTTGTGATGTCGCCTTTGTTTTCTGTACTCTCCTTCTTTTTTTTCTGCTTCTCCCTTTTGCTTTCCCTCGAATATCATCTTTGTCTCTTTAGACATGCAAATGTAAGCACCCAAATGAAACTTCCATCCCGTTATCTAGACACATTGGGTGAAGAGAAAGGTCAATTTAGAGAGAAGAGGTTGGGTGTGTAGGGGGAGAGGCCGGCCGGGGGATAAAAGCTGCATTTGGATTTTGTGGAAACTTTGCCTTTTGGTTGTTTCTTGGAAGCCACTCCTCCTATCCTGCTATACCTGTGCTTTTTAGTCTTATAGCCTATTGGTCTATGTATGCTGATCCTATCATGGCAGTAATGATGGTGTCAGTGTGTTATGGCTGGCCTTTGGGTACCTCTCCAAGACTGGCTACTGCCAAAGGTGTATGGACTATGTGTTTGCTCGCTCAGCCATGATGATCCTGGTTATTATCAGAAGGCCAAAGGTACTGCCATTCTGTGCCCTCCTTGTTACCTGATGTTTCCTGAAAAGGGAGTAAAAAATTATAAGTGCTCCGAGATTAATTACAGTACTTGCGTATGAAAGAACTTTTTTAAACTGTACGTATGAAAGAACTTCAAATCAATCTTTCCGTCAGAGATCTATATTGCTTTTTATTGCCTTGCATAGTATAAGTTATTTGGCTTTTCTGTGATGTGATGGCGATCGTGGTTGACCTGAGTATTATCGTTTTTCTCTGCGTATACGAGTCGGTCAATGCATAGGTGTCTAGGTACCCATGCGAACAACGGCTTTCATCCCTATATGCATTTGATATTATAGATATTAATATTTTTCCTATATGCTTGACCAAACTTTAATTTTTTTTGACATTAACCATATTTCGAAAGTAGGGTAATTATTAACAGTGGGAGCATCTCAAACGTCATGACCTTTGGAGCACCCGGGAGCATATGACACAACCCATTAATTTTTTCGAAAGAATTGAAGTCGTACATGGTGAAAATATTTCATTGACTAGACTCTCAATTTCTCAACGGGTGGATATTTGAAAGGATACTCCTAGAAAGATATAGACAAACGGAGTAGGTACTCCCTCCATTTTTTTTACTTCGCGTTCTGGGTTTTTTCAAAGTCCAACCTTTTAAAGGTTGGTCAAATATATACGAAAAATATCAACATGTAAAATATCAAATGCATATAAGATGAAAATATAATTATGATGATTCTAATAGCATTAAATTTATATTATATGTGTTGATTTTTTCTAATATATTCGGTCAAATTTTACAAAGCTTGATGCAATGGAACTGTGAACGGAGGGAGTATATCATTTGTCTAAAAATAGATTTCTAAGTTAATTTTACTAATGTAAAATGGTGATCTAAATGTTCAGTTTGGAGATTGTTCTGATCTCCAAATGTACAATTTCTAGATTTGTGTGCTCTCATTTGGATACACATAGAGGGAGGGCAGAGGCTTGCGGTGTCGTCCCTTTGAGTTAAGAACTGGGGCTTCATAATTATTAGCCAATTTTTATTTCATGCCTTTCGTCGGTCATGGTTTGATATTGTGGCGCCCTAGGCGTAGAGGAACCACACCACTCCACCCCGAATTTGGTGGTTAAACTCAAGCGCAATGATGAAAATATAGGGAAGGTCATAAGGCAATATAGCTCGATGCCAGAATAACAAAAAAATACTGCCTTTTATTTGACTTTTTACTTTTTTGAAATACGACAAATATCCAAATCTAAAAGGTTGATGACCTAGGATAAAACCCAGGCCGAATCTCATAGTAGTGTCCGAGTTACTAGAGAGATTTTTAACATAGGGAGGACACATACTTGATAGAAAGAAACAGCTTGACTACCAAAGAGAGAGAGAGAGAGAGAAATAGAGAGAGAGAGAGAGAGAGAGAGAGAGAGAGAGAGAGAGAGAGAGAGAGAGAGATCTTACTTCTGCTTTGGACCTCCTGGAAGTGCATCCCATGATCACCTCTTCGAGTCCAGAAGTCGACCGTCCATCAAACTTTCGCGTTTGGTGTGGCCGCTCATCCTCCTAATTACGTTCGTTTTTGAGTCACGGATTAATCAAACCAAACCGTAAGACTACAATGTATACTTAGGTACAACGCCAAAGAACTGCATCGACAGAATTGTTTGCTGAGATACCTGCTGATGGTGGTAGCTCGCTGCCCCATGATCGTACGGCTCTGCCGCTGGTGCCGTGAGAACGACCGAGCTCAGGTGGTCCCGCGGCACCGCGATCAAGGTGGAGATGGGGTCCGTCGGCGTGCTGGCGTGGAATAACGCCGCCGCCACGCGCTGCTGCTCCTGCAGGCCGGCGTAGCGCCGGTGATCGTGCTCGTCGACGACGTGATGCTGGCGGTGGTGATGATGATGAAGCGCTGCAGAACGTTGCAGCTCTCCCTCGTCAGCCCTACTTTGCGCTACTTGGTGATCTGATCTTCCCATTCCCACCTACATGCAGTTATACACGTTAATTATTTGATCACTTGCACAGTATATGTATGCAAATGGTATGTAACAATTAGCTACCTTGACAAGTTTAGGAGTATACATAGTAAGCACAATTTAATTATGTAATACTCGAAGCGTTTACTCACGAGTACTAAACGTCTGTCACTGTTTGGTAGATAAGAAAGGTCAATTAATTTAAGTAAATGTAACACAAAAGATATTCTCGTTATATCATATATGCTCATATATATAAACATATAGGTGATGAATGGATCGATCTCCATAGTTAGGGTTGCTTGCTGTTTGGACAAAGTGACGCTTAATTAAGTACAGTATTTGATACTGTGCAGATTGTGTACTAGGTGTGTGTGGTACTAACTTTATGTGTGTGTCTATGTCTTGTTTCAACTGACTTAATTGCATGAAACGAAAATATATGTTACTTCAACATTACATGCATGCATGTAGTTTAGAGACATCCATCAATTTAGGTAAGGGCTCAAACCCTAGCCAGTACCGCTTTCTTCCAGAATTTCTTTCTCACCTTAGCATTCATTCATTGATCAGATTGTGCGGAATGGACATATTCACCTTACAAATTCCTACCTACATTTCTCGATCCATAAAAATGAACTTTTCATCTCCTAGAAATCTTCCTATATTGATAATAAAAAAGTATCGATTTTACAACATGGAAATTGAAAATATAAGGACATTAATCCGAGAATGTGAGCAGTTTTTTCTAGTTAGGTAGGCGTACGGTAGGGAGATGCAATCCCTTGATGCCAGAAGTGAGTTATATCGTAATTTAGTCCCACCATGCCTTAGGTGCTCCCACACAACCATATACTCGAAAAAAAAAACACAAAAATAAGTCATGAAATCCACAAACAAATTTCACAGACGAAAAATCTCCAATTCCACAATTTTTAATCTGATCTATGTATGTGCCGAGAACAAAGAAAAAATAAAGGAAATTAAATAGAAAAAATATTGATATTATAGTAGAAGTTGTTTTTTTGTCTTCGTGGCTATTTACAGTGGTCTTTCTCCTTAATTATTCTCTCGTGTGGTCGGCAATTTAATATGCATAATGAATGTTAAATAGTTGTGTTTGGCTTCATGTCTCTCTCGGTCAAATGTTTGGATTTTCACAATCGTTAGCCCAAAAATAGATTTCTCAAAACTTTAGATATAAGAAAGCCTCCATCAGTTTCAAAATTATAACATTCTAGAATCTTTGATGTTTGAACCGGATTAAAGTGTGACAATTTCTGACTTTCTTCTTTGCATGCCCAGTCCACATTCTCCTCCATGTTTTCCCCGCTATATCCTCCTTATCCCGCCTCACCACGTTGTCGAGTCATCCTTTCTTCTCTTGTAGCCGCCACCGGCTATCATGGTTGGATAGAGGTGCGGGTTGTCGTCTTTGTCAAGTGTGTGTCTGCCTTCTTTGTCCCCATCCTCTGCCCCTCTCCCTATGGTTAGCTGCCCCCTAATGTTCAATGTGAAGAGTTTCCCTTGATGTTATGTCAACATTTAGATGTATATACCACCCCCTTCTCTGATTAATATAGACGTTTTAGTTTTGTTTTGACAAAATGGCACACCTTGACATGTGGGGCCTAGGCCTCTCTGGGACCGCCTATCAATGAGCCAAGGACATTGTAGCATTTGCCACAAAGAAAGTGCGGTATTCGTCAAAATGTCCCTATATATCAAATGAAAGTGTGGTAATTCGTCAAAATGCCCCTATATATTTACTCACGTATACCGAGTCCCCGAACTACTAGTGATGACAGAGGTGCACTGGTAAGGCCATCAGTCTAAGCACGGGTGAGGTCGGCCAACCCCCTCAACTAGTACTGCCACTAGAAGAGATATATCGAAATTCCCTCGTCGCGCAAAATAAAAACTCACCTCCTGGAAGCTGTTCCTGAACTGCGCGAAGCTGAAATCCTCAATGCCAGCTGGGGCGCCGCCATGGAACGCCGCTCTGATCACTTCCGACGACGTCATTCGCGGTGCCGGCTCTGCCGCGGCCGCACGGTTGACCCTCCTCTTCTCCACGGCCGACGTGCCAGTGCTAGCCGCCGAGGCTCCGTCGCCGATGCCGCACTGCCTCGGCTGCGTCTGGTAGAAGATCTTGGAGACGACGAGCTCGCCCTCGCGCTCCTCCTCGGACTCGCCGAGATGGTACTGGTGCATCACCCAGTTGGTCTTCTCAGGCTTCCGGTGCTTGCCGAAGTTTGTGTAGAGTACGAGGATCTTCTTGCACCCCCTGTGCTGGCCGCCCACCGCCACCGGCCGCGTCTTGCCGGTCTTGTGCCACCGCGTCTCGCTCCGTTGCTGCTGCACCGAACCACCGGCGCCGCCGGATGAGACAGCGGGAGCGTCGGCGGTGGCGGGTGGCTGGATCTTGCGGCGCTTGCGGGTGCCGGTGGTGTAGGCCTTGGACGGCCGGTGGAAGAAGTGCCTGCTCAGGCCATCCTTGGACACACCTGCATGAGCATGGCCATGGATGTCGTCAGCACGTGCATGCGAGGATTAGTCATGTCTGTTTTGGTTGCTCCACTTTGAAAAAAAAGGCAGAGAGAGTGATGCAACTATGCAACATCAGACCGTCGGCTGTTGGAGAATATAACAACCTTGAGAGGAGAACAAAACCTAACTTTGGAAACTAGGGACAGATCTCATGTCACATTTCATTCTGGAGAGAGAAAAAGAAGCAAATGTGCCACCAGCCCACCACAACATTAATGTCGTACGTGTGCAAGTACCCAGAGATTTGGGTGTACAATCTTCCTTCCTTTTGTTTCAAGAGATTCCTACAGTGCACTGTTGCAAACTTGCAACTAACTGTAATATGTTTGTATGCATACATGGATCGAGATATATGCTATCAAAGTATACAAATGTCACCGAAGAAAATCCGGAGACGTGGAAAAGAAGATGGTGAATGTATATATACGTAATAGATGAACGAGAACAAAAAGAGCTGAGCTAGAAAAGAAAAAACTGAAATTGCACAACTCCAAAAAAAACTAAAACTCTGTATGTATTCCAAGAAAAAGAAGTTTTCTTTTAACAATAAAGGACATTTTTGAAGAGATTGGAAACGTAAGATAAGTAGCTAACTAGGAACATATGCTTTAGAAATTAAACTCCCCGGCAGTAAACAAAGCTTGTAGAAATTAACCTGGCAGTTTCTCTGGGTGGGTGTAACAGATGCCATCTTCCCCCTCAATGGTAGGTATGAACTCATCGATCAGAGGGTGAGACGGGGCAGCCTCCGCCGCCGTGCCGCCGTACCGGACTTTCGCCTCCAGGTGCTCGATCAGCTCCTGATCCGTTGGGTCGAACTTCACCCCGGCAGGCAAACCCACCCAATCCTGCACGCACGCAGCATATACATGATCGATGAATTGAGAAGGTAAAAAAAGCTAGCAGAAAAGATGTCACCCGGCCTAGGTCGCGCGTACCAGCTTCCTGTCGATCTTGTGGCCGCACCTGGGGCAGCAGCTCAACTCCGACATGTACTTACGGTGCTGCTCGATCCTAGAGCCGATGAGGTGCTGGCTGCCGCCGGCGCCGCAGCTGCTTGTTCCTCCTGCTGCTGATGTTGCACCATCGTCCATGTCTTGTCACCTCGATCGCTGCCAAGAGGAGTATAGTAGCACCTTGCCTATCTCCTCGGCCTATGCATGATCACATGTAAGAGAAGGGATTACTCACAAGGAGGAGCAAGAGCGAGGATGGGGACAGGAGAGAGAGGGAAGAGGAAAGGGGAGACCGGCCGGGGGAAGAGGGGGTGAAGGGGGTTTTGAGCAAGTAATAAAGAAGATTTGGACACCAGAATTCCATGTGTTGATCGCTTTAACGGAAGGGATAGAGAGAGAAAGGAAAAGCTTCTCCAGGTACACACGAAACCCCTTTGGACATACGCTAGATCAACCTGTCCCTCCCTAACTCCACCTATCTCTAGAGAGAAAGGGAGAACGTGGCATGCACACTTCTCTTCCACACTTACTACTGCCCCTAAATACAAAATAAATGCAGTTGATGCTCGAATGATACTCAAATTAAATATGACTTCCAATTTTACGCGTTATTTCTTCTAAATTTAGGAGTTGCAATATTGGCTTAATTACTCCTCCTAGGGTTTTACGTGTTATTTTCTATATGACATATTGTAAACATACAAAATAAATATTGTTATATTTTGGCCAGTAGTTTTACTGAAAAATAATGTAGGACAAAAACAACAAATTATATGAACATAAGCACATGTTACATCCTCGCAGGTGTTATAGGCATTTTCACCCGAGAAACACATTATAAGCATTTCTTCCCTCTCTGGCAAACTCCTCCATGGAATATATTTCAGAAATTCTAACAAAATATGTAGGGTACATGCTATAAAATCTAATCTCTCCATTTTCTGATATTGTAGCAGTGTCCGAGTTGGCAAGATTTATCTTTGGCCAATATATAGTTAGTTAAAAATATATGTGAATATTCATATATTCCTGCAAAACTATATTTATATTTAAATACACATTGCAATGCTATATATCAGATAATTTGCATATTGATGAATAACTATTGGTCAACCTAGGATAAATCATGAAAAGTGTGTCTGTCGGAGGAAATGTTGTGGAACTTTATGTTACTCAATAATGTATATATTTTTAATTAAATAAATTAAATGTTGAAAGACTGAATTTGTATGTGTCGAGGAACAACTAGCCCCAGTTTTCTATGCGTATGATAGTGGAAACCGGCGAAAGAAAAAACCAAAATGGTTTAATTCAAATGTTAATCGTCATTTGGAAACAAGATCAAGACATACCCAAAAAATTAAACAAGAACTTATCGAAACTTAAAACTTATATTTGTATTCCCTTTTGCTAAAGCTTAGTCATATGAGAAAAGTGCAAGCACAATTCAAACAAAGTGCAACTCGTTCGGTTGGCTCTGAAAAGTACAACTGGAACGAGTGGCACTTTTCTTTAAACTGTAGTTGCACTTTTCTCGGGTGACTGAGTCAACCGAGACTTGGACAAGCCCATTTTTATTAGAGTTGCCTGAAAAAATCTTGATCAACTGGGTAAATTACATAAACCAACATGCCATTGGCGCCAACGCAAAAGATGACATCGAGCTTAGCTATCCTACAATCGCTTCACCCACACGCTTGGCCTCCTTCACCACTCACATGTTTCTTGCCATGTAGCATTGTGCCCTTATCGCTATTCACTCTATCACCATCTCCGCCGTTCAGCTCATGAAAAAGATTATTTCAACTGCTCACTTAACTTCTGAACTAAATTTACAAAATAGATCGAATCAAAATGTGAAAACTTAGACTCAAATAATATATTAACTTTCTTATAACAAATCAGCCAACTTTGTAATTGCTTCCCGAACAAAAATTCTTTGTAAGTGCCGATAGAGATCCAAGCACAAGGGGATCCATGCACACACCTTCTTTGATTTCGGCGCTGTTGGTCGTGGAACCTTTAATACTTGATATATCTTGCCCTCACAAAGAGTCTTTGGTGTGAGGCAAAGCACCAAGGAGTCAGATGAGAGATGGTATGAGTGGCTTTGCAGGAGCCGACGACGATATAAATAGCAAGAGGCGTGAACGACGTGGATAATAATGAGGTAGCTATCGAATGAGAAAATAATTGGTGTGCACCCTCTTATGATTTCCTCTTTGTGCGACTAAATCAAGCGGATAGTTTCCCCTATATGCAAAATGAACGGTAGGTCAAGCGCTCTGATTTTATCAACAAATACCTATGCATTAAAGAGTTTGAGATCCAATATTAACTACACACTCAGAAAACATAGACTAAACGCCGCCTATCGAATGGCCTAATATTAGCATCATTTTATTTGCAAGGATTTTTTAGCATGATTTTGATTTATTTCTATAAAACGACATATTAATTGTCTAAGAGCATGTGCAAACACGTGGTTGCTAGTTGAGACTCTTCATCGTACCATGAAGGAATATTGCTGAGGTGTGGAGGGGAGACAATAGGGTAGACTGGTCTTGGTCATGGCCTTTACAACATAACCGAATATGATGTCAAGTCAATACATATGCCAATGTGAAAGGCCTTCAGAGATACCCAATCATCTCAAGAAGGTCCTAGCTAGTCGAGAACTGCCTGAGAAGAAGTTTTTACGTACTACTTGAAAATCGTCTAAGATAATAAGTATCAGTGACTACAAATGAAAACGTCTCTCGAAACCATCATATATGTATTTGAGGAACGTCTAAGGTGATATTTTCTGTAGTAGCGAATCTTTCCGAATATTGATACCCTACTCGGGAGTCATGAAGAATCGAAGCTCCAGAACTTGAAGTGGAATGTGCAGGTTGTTGTATCCTAACGTTGACGGTCTTAGATGACCCCGCCCCCTAGTATCATCTTTGTTTGACCCTTCCTTTGCTTTGATCACCAACTTGTATATTGCTTGCTTTTTCATATTGTTGTTTTACTTTATTTAGTATTTTCATAAGGTTGTTTGCCCAACCTATTATAAAAAAATCAAGAAGGGTCCCGCCTCGCAAGCAGAAGCGTCGAATAAGATATTTTAAATTTTGACTCTAGATCAAGGTTATGGGTACCGGTCGGAAACAAATACCAAGGGCCACCGGCTCTAAAGGAAAAACTAGTGGCCGTTACCACTAGTGGCGGAGCTGCTGTATAAGCATTGGGTTCACACCCAATAAAATACATAATAGCCTTCACTAATCTAATCTTTGTCATTGCTTATTAGTGAAACATTACACTATAAATATGGGAGTGACCCCCAATGGGTTTATGCGCTAACTTCGCCACTGCCCGATATCATAACCTTGCTCTAGATACACGTTGTGGACCATACAGTAGTTTGCCCATCAATTCTAGAGGTGGCTTAATTAGCACGAGAGTAGATGCAGCTACGACACTGATTCATCTTTTATGTCAGGTTAAAAGGTTTTTGCTTGGAAAAAAGAAAGGAAATAATGAAGAAACTGACCCATCATAGCTATAGAAGATCAGATATGCCATATAGGTTGGATAATCACCTGAATGTTAAGCGAAACCGTCGGAACAAAACATAGCAGGCACTGGATGGATACAACAACCGTCTACAAGATTATGCTCAGATAAGTTGGTGCATCTGGTGGTGTATGACCCTTTACCATCATAAGTTAGTTATGTTTTGGTATGTTTTCCAAATAATGTTACATGCACAAGATCAGTTTCTACCACATGGAACATGCCATACATCAAATCGAGTCACAGTTGGTGAGTTAATAGTCATTATAAGTTTGCGCAAATATGAAATGTCTTGTCTTGGTATGAACAACCATTATTGGTTTCCGGTCCACCACAAAACACATTTAATTTGTTCCTGTTGCCTATCCACATGTTTAAAAGAGGATGATGACTCGTGGATTTGGTACCGTTCCTCTTTTCACTAATATCAATTTAGAGAGTTTCAGTGTCCAAATTGTGAAGACTCCTCATTTTTCCTTTTTCTTTTTGCGAATCACGTGGACAGTTCTTGTTAAGCCTCCTCTTGTGTGGTTCTTGCATTGATATTTCTCAAAACAATTCTTATCAATATACAAATTTCTTGGAACCATGTGGATAGAGAATTGAACCATAGAGGTGCCATATAGTTCCATCTCTTAAAAGATCATGTATATACTAGGCTGTTTATAGATCTACACACAGGACATGGATGGGTGCACTGAAGACTGCAGACTGCAGCGCCGATACTACCTGCCACCGCCAGAAAACATTAGCTAATGAACGTTGACAGTTCGACATGCCTTGCATGCTCATGAGAATATTTCTTTAAACCGTTCACCAGGAATATCTGGACAAGTTATTACTTAAGAAATAGCTGTCCAGATAATGATGATACAAATAACAGTCTTTAAGGTTAGAGAGTGGATAGAGCTGGAGCAGAGAATATTTCTTGTTGTAGGTGGGCAGATTCACCATCCTGAGAGCATCTGGTAAACACACAGATGCAATTTGGCCACAAGATACAGCAGCTCTCTCAACTACTTCTGCCTTCCCATGCCGTCCAAGCAAGAGAATGGTAACTGATGGTGGAGGCTATCAACAATCAATACAATCTAACCTAACCTTGCAACTCAGACAGCAGATGATGAATAGCTGCTAACATAACATAACTCTAGAAATAGCCCTACAAAATGACATTCTGAAGGACATAAGAGCTGAAGGCTTTAAACGCTTGCAACTCAGTTCAAAGGATAAACTTTGCATAATTATTAGCAATAGCTCAGAACGACTCCCAAAAGAAAAGAACAATCTGACGATTTTTTTTGTTCAAACCAAACATATGTGAACATGGTAGACAAACTGCCTTGATACTGCACACTTGTAATGTTTCAAGAACTCATCAAAATGGCCTCACCTGGAATTATTTTACTACGATCTGATAAGAAACAACTAAAGTTAACTATTCCAAAAGAGAGTCGAAGGGAAGCAAGACATGGGCAAACCAGAACAGGGTAAACAAGGGGGAAAAAGAACTGTGCCATTGACAACATTCAGCAGTTTCAGGACCCAATACCCCACTTGTTTGACTTGCGGTCTTTATAGGAGAAAATGAATTAAGATTATTACACACAGGCTCTGAATTTCAGACTACCAAGGCAGGGCAGTTGGGTATTTATAGTATTGTACAAGTGGATTAAGAAACCCAATCATGACACCAAACCAGCCAGAATAAATATCAATATCAGAATAGAAAAGAATGAGCACGTTACATTTTCGATACAGAGAATACAATGTACAAAATGAATGGTAAACTGCACATTGAACTATTCCGTATGGCTTAACTTTCACCTGTGGACTTCCTTTGAAATTGCATTTCCAACAAAAGATGATTCTGAAAGTAGGTGTTTGTCTTCAACGTCATCATCTTCAAAGTGGTCAGTGATGCTTGTGTTGGAATCATCTATTCAAAGGCATAGATAAAAAATAAACATGAGAGTGCCCATTGAAAATAGCATGATCAATGCAAAGTAACTAACTAAATGAGGAAAAATATCTACCAGAGAATTGATAGTCTGTGAGGTTCTTTGTCTCAGTTGACTCCAACCGCATACTTTCTGGTAGAAGGCAGTTGCAAAATGCACCTGAAAGCAATTTGGATATAATCGGTGACATACTGAGAACGAAAATGCAACTTTAATTTAAGCTGTGATCTCTTTGAAACAGCACAAAAGATGCATATGCATTTGACAGAAAGCATAGAAACCTCAGGACATCAATAGCCTTGTGTTTCATTGTCAGCTACAGTCTAAATGGTATACGTCATCATGGAAGATATTGACATGATCAATTAGAGCTTTTGTCCAGCAGCACTGTTGGTCAATCAAGACGTATGGCTATTGATGTAATACCATATGTCATGTGGTGCTGGCAATGTTGACACACGATATTGTAGTGTGAACAGTACTTGCATTAGTTGAGAGATCACTTATTTAGTTACGGCAAGTCCTTAGCTTATATTGCGTCCTATTTTAACTTGGTTTATTATAGTTTATCGTCAAAATTTTGTTCGTATAAAAAATGTGTTATGTATGTCTATACTCCATAGTTATCCATTTAGAGAATAAGATCTTGAAATAATGGATAAGATACTGTCAGGGAAAGTACAGTTAGTTTCTTATGAAACAACTTACTATCAACGTGTACCCCACATCAATAAGAGAATGGACTAAGCAACTAATGAAAAGATGCAATATAGCTCAAACCACTAATTCTCAATGAATTATCTTTTAGGTAAGGCAACTAATTCAACTAAAAGCACTAACAACTAATAATGTACCATGTGGCCACTCACTGTTTGACGCATTAACCATGTGGTCACTCCCATGCCTGAGCAAGCATTAAGCACCGAAACAGTTCCATGCTTGCTTCTCGTCTCTAAATTTTCCCCCATCCTTGCAGATATCACATATTACTCCATATATATTTCTCTATAGCTATATAGCATGCCCACCCCCTCTCTTTCCCACGATTTTGTTTCCCTACCTTCCTAACTTATCTATAGCTCCAAATGAGCTGTCTAGCCGATTACTCTACTAGTTAGGTGGTGATCAGAGCATGACCAACACAACTTTGGCATAACGTGAATATACCCTTACCATTAATGAAAGCATTAGAAGGTTGAAATAAATCAATGTATAAGGAGCAGACTTATTACCTAGCTTAGCAAGTCGGTTGACCCAACCAGGAATTGGCTTTCCTGTCAATCTGGTGCTAAGATCATCAGTGAAGTGGTTACAATTCTTGGAAATGAGGTGGTATGTATCCCCATGATATTCCGTGGCCATTCTCTGAATGAAATCTCGAAATTCCAAGGGGTGTAGACTTGTATGGCCTATGAAAATCGAAGATCTGTACAAGAAGCCTGGGCATTTCTTTGGTTCCACCTCAAAAACACCACTTGTTGGATAATCATGAGCTCCAAAACTGTACTCCGATCCATGGACTGTTCAATGCAAGTAAGATAAATCATAAACATTCTGTTGAGTTGGATGGAAATCATTATGCTTACTGACAAGGAAATAACTTCACATACAATACTACCACTAAAAATTTTGTACATGAGTGGGTCTACCACTTGCTGATCTCACCTACTTCTCTGTGATCATACATAATTTTAACAAATGGCGTACGTACAGCTGGGTTGTAGTCACATATTAAATTGCCTTCTACAATGAAAGACTTCTAAAAAGGTTTCATCATCATCATAGAAGGATGGCGAAAAAGGCATGCATATTTGTCCTCCGAGAGATTAAAGTTGCACTGCTATGCAATTTCATTCCTAATAGATCAACGGTACTGCCTCAAGTTAAAACATACAAGCTGCTCTAACTCAGATACATGGGAAAAGGAAAAGATCAGAATCTTGAAGTGTTACTCTGTTAGTTTGAGAAGAAACTGCTTAGAGATTTCAAACAAAGAGTAATCGAACAACCAAATTGCTCAAGCAATATGAAATTCCACCCAGTTAAATATAGAAACAACCAGCTGGTAGCCTTTTAGGAGCTCAAAGTTAACAAAACAAATACCTTTTGAAACTACTAAGATACCACCAGGATAATTAATGAATAAATAAGTGAGAGTTACATAAGTAAATACACACATAAGCCATTTAGTAAATTCCAACTATTTTGTAGAAACAGTAGCTAGAGAAGTGTATTGGTTAATTTAAATATGTCAAAGGCAGGCTCTTTCTGAGAAAAAGTGAACCGCTTGGGCATCGGATACAAAATTTCAAAGAAGAATGCATATATCAAACCAGGTTTAGATCTACAAATTTAAAATGAAGTTTCGCTTGATACAAATAATGACTAGAAGTCTAGAAGGCATGTTTAGTGCTCCGTCTACATTTGGTTTTATTTATCACAAATTCCAAAAGACAATTTTCAAGAGACTACAATAAATTATATACCTATATATTGACAACCCTACAGAATTCCCATAAAACACAAGCCCGAGTAGACCATTACATGCTAGCGTCTGGCCACAAGAAATAAGTTACTCTAGAAGGAGAAATCATACTGAAAAAAGGTTAAAAAAATCATACTGATTGTGGCAGAGAACCATAATTTCCCCAACTGAATTAAGAGAATAGGTAATCAAAAAGATGTGTGATGTGAGTAATGATTGCCATGTTAGCCTGCGCCATCTCAACCTTGAATCCTAGTTTGTAGGTAGCAATTGCACGAATAAGTAATACCCGGCCCCGCTTGGATTGTTGTTATTTAACCCGGTCGTTTTTATTTCGTGAAAGATCCTAAGCAGTGGAGCTCGGTGTAATCTGGTGGTTCTGGTTAAAAAACAACATTCCAAGCACAAATAAAACTATATAGCCCCTACAGGATGACTTTGGTTTCAACTGGCCAATGTTCTGAATCAGGTCCTTCAACCATGTAAAATACAAACCTCAGCTCTCCTGCCATTGTCAATTCGCATAATTAAACACCTAAAAGGAGATCAAGATCTACGAGTAGTAAATATCCTGGCAAAACCAGCTACACCCAAAAAGAACTCGCTTTTTTATAAAATCACGAGACTGCACGAGCTCCAGGAGTGCCGTATGAAATTCTCCAATCGAGACAACGGCACGATGGGCCCCCAATACTTCCGTCCCTACCTCTCGCACCGCTCAATCAATCAACCAAATTTCGGAGGACCCAGTGGAGCTGGGCGCTCACCTTGGACGGCGGAGTGGAAGATGCCGAGGCCGCACCAGTGGACGTAGTTGTTCATGGGCGTGAGGTCGTAGACGTTGAGCATCACCGAGTACTCCCCCGTCGGCGCGACGCCGCCGGAGACCGCCCCGCCCATCGCCTCCCCCCTCCGCGAGGAGATCCCGCGCAGGCTCGCCGGGGACGCGCACCGGCCGCCTAGGGTTTTGATCCGGAGCTGGGGAAGGTGATGCGGAACTCGGAAGGGAGCTCGGAGAGAGGGGACGGAAATGAGCGAGGAGGAGTCGCGCCGACGACGACGAGCGTGCGTGTCGGAAGAGGAGGCGGGTCCGGAAATAATTTCCGTCGCGTCGGTCCCGGGGTGGGTCGCACGGCCGGAGGAGGTCGACTCGAAACGGAAGGTGGCGTGTCAGCGTTGGGACAGGACATGATCGGTCACGGGACGGGTGGGATGAACACGTCGGATCTGGCTGGCTTGTGGAGCCGGATTGAGTACCTGAGGCGATATTTTGGGCTGCACGAGGACAGCAGATGAGTGTCTTTTTAAACAAAATAGACAATATTGTTTATGCCCTTTTTTTCAAAAAATTCGAAATCAACATTTTTAAAAATTATTTTCAATGTAGATATTATCGAGATCTACAATCACGCAAAATTTTACCTCAAAATTCGTTGTATTTTGGGCTGTATAAAAAAGACAAATTGGTGGATCTGGGTGGTGAACAATACACACAGATTCAAAAATTTGAAATTTTCCTGATTTTTCTTTTTTGTACAGCCCAAAATACAACGAATTTTAAGGTAAATTTTTGCAAGATTGTAGATCTTGACACTATCTTTATCTGTGATTTTTTCGCGGTTTTTGGAACTCCAAAATGTCATTTTCAATTTTTTTTCAAAAAGGGCTCCATGTCGCACGGGTTCCAAAAATCCACTCTCGTATTGTTTCATTCTATTTAAAAAAGAAGGATGATCGCCTCGATTGTCAAACACAGTCAACAACCTGTCTACCAACACAAACAGCACACACGTCACCGGCCCACCGTGGCATAATCACCGTTCCACCTCGAGCCACCAACTCTGCCGAATGTGGAGATGATGAAACAAACTTTCTATGAAATTGGGATGGCAATGCACTTGCTCTTCGTGACATCCGGAGCTTCTCCACCCGAGTTTGAGAAATTTACGTGTTCTGCTGGAGGAGAGAACGGGAGGCTACTCTTCTTCATGATATTTCCTAAAATTAGAGTAAATTTGCACATGTCACCCATGTTTGGTAACAAAGTTGGACAAAACACATAAGCAAAACAACTTTGGCAACTTACCCTAACTTTAGGCTAGTAAGTTGCTGCTAGTACAAATACATGATTTAGATCGACCCTTAACATCATATCCGTTATGTGGGTCCGGTCGTCAAATTTGATGCATATACCACCATTATACAATAACCTTTAGAAAACTGGAGCATCTAAGTGTGATCAATCATTTCGCATACGATATATACTAGATTTAGGGGTGTGCCTTGGCGCACGACCCCCCAATCCTTGTTTTGAAAACACGCTATCATGAATACGTTTTGAAAACTACAGACGGGATCCTCAAGGAGGACCGGTACGCCAGCCGAGTCAAAAGTTTTGTACGAACGCCGGGTCAGCACTTTGACTCTACTGCGGTACGCCTTGCCACAGGATGTCCTGAGCCCTTTATTGACGACACGGCACAAACAATGGTAAACAAACAATTTCGAGCCAGCAAACGACATGCAAGCACCGAGGAAAAACCTAAGCCACGAACATCTATCTCCTGATGACCTCAATCTATCTCCAATCATAATGTTTGAGGCCGAGGACTCAATTAGACAAACGATAGACACAGACACCTTTTCAACAAATATAACCTCACTGGCGCAAAACCCTCGCAAAAGAAAAAAAAATAAAAACCCAAAAAGAATATTTTGAGAAAGAAAAGAAGACCATATGCGATTATAGGCACGACCCGATTTAATGCCGTCGAGTCGGACCGTGAAACGTGGGAAGAAATGGTGGAATGCGGTGGAACCATCGAGGTTGACAACACATGGTAAACACTAAACGTCATAGATTTACTGTGGGGAGGGAAAACTCCTCGGTTTCCACGCATGCAGTAGAGATGGGACGTAGTGGTCGTAGGGGCGTGCATCCTTAGTGGGGAGTGACGACGTGGGGACGAGTTAACTCCTCGGCTTCTCCGTAACCGCCACTCCTCGGCTTCTCCGTAACCGCCACCTATCTTCTGTGATTAAATAAAGGGGCGACGAAACGCACCTTCACCTAGTCCCTCCTAACCGACTGTCTGACCGCCTTCCATCTCTAGCTAGTACATCGATCGCCACCTGTTCCTCCTTCCCAAACGATGGCTGCACGGGAGACGCGCTCTGCTTCCAAGTGATTTCTTACTTCCTTCTCTGCTTTGAGTTCTTTACATCCGTTTTAAGCTATTTGCCTCTGGTTTAACTTACTTCCGTTCATCGATCTGTTTGCAACTACGTATGTACAAGCCCGGTGAATCGGAGCCGACGTCAGAGACTGAGGTGATCGCCTCACTGAGAATGAGGAACCTCGAGATTACTGATGAGTTAGCTGCGGCCCTCAAGCTTGCCAGCAGGAACCTCGACCAGACAATCGAGGCCAGAGAGCTGTTTTTTCAAGACGCAGAACATGGTAATGAAATAGGACGAAGAACTGAGGAAGATGATTGCCAGCAACTATGATCTGTCGAAGAAGGTTTTGGACCTCGAGATCAAGCTCGGGATCGAGCGCAGTAAAGTATTGGTCCTACAAATGAAGCTTTGACCCACGAACAGGAGAGCCTTGATACGTCTCCAACGTATCCATAATTTCTGCTGTTCCATGCTTATATTATACCATTTGCTACATGTTTTATATACACTTCGTATCACTTTTATGCATTTTCTGGGACTAACCTATTAACAAGATGCCACAGTGCCAGTTCCCTGTTTTCTGCTGTTTTTGGTTTCAGAAAGTTACTTCTGGAAATATTCTCGGAATTGCACGAAACAAAAGGTCACGTCCCTATTTTTCCAGCACCATCACGGAGTCCGAAGGAGAGACGAAAACTCGCCACGAGGTGGCCAAACCACCAGGTGGCGCGGCAGTGGGCCCAGCCGCGCCTGCCTGTGGTTTGGGCCCCTCGGGGGTCCGCCGACATCGCCCCTTCGCCTATTTATTCCCCGAGACGCGAAAACCCTAAAACACCGAGCCTTTCATCCAGAACATATTCGCTGCCGCCGCCGTCGTCAACCCTAACTCGGGGGGTTCTTGAAGCTCTTCCCGGCACCCTGCCGGAGAGGGGAATCATCACCGGAGGGCTCTACATCGCCATGCCCGCCTCCGGAGTGATGCGTGAGTAGTTCATCCTTGGACTATGGGTCCATAGCAGTAGCTAGATGGTTGTCTTCTCCACTTGTGCCATCATGTTTAGATCTTGTGAGCTGCCTATCATGATCAAGATCATCTTATTGTAATGCTACATGTTGTGTTTGCTGGGATCTGACTTATATTGATACCTATGTGGAGCTGAATATTATATTATCATGTCTATGTCATTTGTGATCTTGCATGCTCTCTGTTACTTGTTGAAGCCTTGGCCACGTGAATACTTGTAACTCCAAGAGGGGGTATTTATGCATGATAGTTGGGTTCAACCTCTATTTAACCTGGGATAGTGACAGCAAGTTCTAAGGTTGTAGATGTGTTGTTGCCACTAGGGGTAAAACAGCAACGCTTTATTCAAGGATGAATGTATTGTTTACATTACGCACATTACTTAATGCAATTGTCTGTTGCTTGCAACTTAATACTGGAAGGGGTACGGATGTTAACCGGAAAGTGGACTATTTAGGCATAGATGCATGCTGGATAGCGGTCTATGTACTTTGTCGTAATGACCAAATGAATCTCATAGTAGACACCACAGCTCACACATGCATGTTATATGCACTTATCAATTGTCAATTGCCCAGCTGTAATTTGTTTACCCAGCATGTTAGTTATCTTATTGGAGAGACACCACTAGTAACTGTGGACCCCGGTCCATTCTTTTACATCTGAAATACAATCTACTGCAATCATTGTTCTCTACTGTTTTATGCAAACAAACATCATTTTCCATTCGATACGTTTAACCCTTTGTTTTCAGCAAGCCGGTGAGATTGACAACCTCACTGTTAAGTTGGGGCAAAGTAATTTGGTTGTGTTGTGCAGGTTCCACGTTGGCACCGGAATCCATGGTGTTGCGCCGCACTACACTCCTTCACCAACACCTTCGAAGCAAACCTCGTTTTCTTGCTGGATCGATTAAACCTTGGTTTCATACTGAGGGAAAACTTACTGCTGCACTCATCATACCTTCCTCTTGGGGTTCCCAACTGACGTGTGACGTACAAGCATTGTTTCTGGCACTATTGCCGGGGAGATATTCCCTCGTCAACTTAGAGCCACCAAGCCTCGACAAGTAGATCGAAATGGCCAAACGCGAGTGGACTTCTTAGATTGTCCAGGGCCATATTTCATGTTTTACGAAGTTCCAGGTTCAGTCCATGAAATGCTATCCGTTTGTAGTTTTTACCATGTTGATGACTTGAATGTCAACATTTTGTTGATTGTACGAAGCGTGAAACTGTCTGTGATGAAATATTCTATATTGTACTATCATCCATCTAAATATTCTTTTTCATACAGCCCAAAATACAACAAATTTTAAGGTAAATTTTTGCAAGATTGTAGATCTTAACACTATCTATATCTGTGATTTTTTTCATGGTTTTTTGTAACACCCCGGCCCACCCCCGGTCGGGCCTATCACCCCTGGCAGCTCTCTAGAATCTTTAGACTGGCCCCACAGATCAACACTGGTCTTTTCTGCGCACTTTATCCTCACTCGTGCGAACCCGGGAAGGAATTCCCGGTTGGTCACCCATCATCAAATCGCTCCGGGCCAAGCACGTTTAACCTCGGAGTTCTTTTCAGATGAGTTTCCGGAAAAGAAGTTGCAACTTGTTAATATGAGTATCCTATCAATCCTATTAAGCCCTAGGCCAGGATCTCACATCCTTCCCCCCTTAGAAGACCGACGCCCTCGTCGCTCAACCCCCAGTTCAGGAACTCCCCCTCCTGGCACCCGTCTGTGTGTCCAGTGCCGGCACATATCCACATGTCCGCGCACCTGACCCACACACGCCCGAGTTACCGCAAGGGTCGGCTCTGATACCCAATGTAACACCCCGGCCCACCCCGGGTCGGGCCTGTCACCCCTGGCAGCTCTCTAGAATCTTTAGACTGGCCCCACAGATCAACACTGGTCTTTTCTACGCACTTTGTTCTCACTCGTGCGCACCCGGGAAGGACTTTCCGGTCGGTCACCCATCATCAAATCGCTCCGGGCCAAGCACGCTTAACCAACCTCGGAGTTCTTTTCAGATGAGCTTCCGGAAAAGAAGTTGCAACTTGTTGATATGAGTATCCTATCAATCCTATTAAGCCCTAGGCCAGGATCTCACATTTTTGGAACTCCAAAATTTCATTTTCATTTTTTTTCAAAAAAGGGCTCCATGTAGCATGGGTTCCAAAAATCCACTCTCGTATTGTTTCATTCTATTTAAAAAAGAAGGATGACCGCCTCGAGTGTCAAACACAGTCAAAAACCTGTCTACCAAAAAAAACTGCACACATGTCACCGGCCCACCATGGCATAATCATCGTTCCACCTCGAGCCACCAACTCTGCTGAATGTGGAGATGGTGAAACAAACTTTCTATGAAATTGGGATGGCAATGCACTTGCTCTTCGTGACATCCGGAGCTTCTCCACCCGAGTTTGAGAAATTTACGTGTTCTGCCGGAGGAGAGAACGGGAGGCTACTCTTCTTCATGATATTTCCTAAAACTAGAGTAAATTTGCACATGACACCCATGTTTGGTAACAAACTTGCACAAAACAAATAATCAGAACAACTTTTGCAACTTACCCTAACTTTAGGCTAGTAAGTTGTTGCTAGTACAAATAGATGATTTAGACCCTTAACATCATATCCGTTATGTGGGTCCATTCGTGTAGACATCATATCCGATATGTGGGTCCATTCGTCCAGATATTTGATGCAGATACCACCATTATACAATAACCTTTGCAAAAGTGAAGCATCTAAGTGTGATCAATCATTTTGCATATGATATATATGATGTTATGTTGGTTCTCAAAATAATACGTATGTGCATAATCTCTTTGGTTTCTAGCGTTATGCTGCACATTTTTTTAAATTGTGGTATATGCTACATAATTCTAGGCACCCGTGTCGAATAAGTTGTTAAGCGGTCTAAATCATCTATTTGTGCTAGCAACAACATATTAGTCCAAATCCGCTAGGATTAGCGAGGGGAGCAATCTAATCCTATGGAGCTTCCTGACACGCAAAGGTGAGCGTTTGAGGGGGGATGGCAAGGAACCAACTAAAAGGACAAAACTGACTAGGCAGTGAAGCCACGATCCATGACTCAATGGTTGCTTGGAAACGAGGTCGTGCGAATACTGGTGGCAGGAGACGGGGGTGCACAAGCGGCGAACCCGGAGGGTGTGGCATGAGGACGAGGAAGGGGAGTTCTGACGCGGCGAAGGTATCCATCAGCGGCAGGGTGCCGAACACCGGGAAGATCTCAAAGTGCTCGAAAAGGAACATGCTTGCATGTGTGGCTTCTTATTAGAGTTGATTTAAAAATTAGACCGAGCTCGATAAAAATTCCCCCAACACCTTCGATTGTCCTTATTTTTCTCAATTTTTGTGCTTCTATTTCCAGTTGTGGGAACTTGGTGGATTGTGCGCATCTCTACTATGCAAAGTGCATGTATAAACTTATTGCGATTATATTGGATTTGTTGCGTTGTTTGAGTTAATAAGACCTCTTTATGGAAAAAAGATAGCACAACAAATTGCATATGCATATTATGCGGCTAGCATTTTGATAATATCGGTTCAGATTCTCTTCCCGTCATCTCGGGCCAAACCAATGTAGTGCTTGGAGCAACTCTCGACATACATCTTGCCAGCAAACCAACCTCGGGTTGGATGGTTAGCAGGGTGGTTGTACCATCAGCCCACCAGAGTTCAAACCCCAGGTTTGACATCTGTGTGTTGCATTTAGGCGGAATATTCTTCAGTGGTAGGCGACGTTGCCGTCGACAGCGAGGCGCCAGAGTTCAAACGCCTGTGGTGACTTCGTCAATCTCAATACTCGATCCGCCGGCTCGGTATTTCGGAGGTCCTCATAGGGTAGGGTGTGCGTGTGTGCGTTCATACGGGTGAGTGTATGCGCGTGTATGTGAGCGTCTACGTTTGTACTGTGTTTCGCAAAAAAAAACATACATCTCACCATGCAACATGTGCTCTAACTTTTGGACCAGTGTTCATCTCACTTTCACTCATGCCTAGCACATGGAAATCAACTACATCTCCCCTAACAGAGGGTACATTATATCCGGCATCTTTTGCCATCATGAGTCGATACCAGAAGTATAATAAGACGATGTAAGCGGGATATAAGGGAAAATATGAGGGAGAAAAGAAACAGGTTGTAAATTACTAAGAGACAACTACAACACGTGATCTAAAGCAGTTTGTAGAGTGTGAGATGAGTTACTAATAAAATAGTACATTGTTATAGCAAACTACTATACATGTTGGACATTAGACTAACTATAAATGACATGGCAAGATATATATAGCCAACAACCGATTCTCCCGTTATCCTTTTTTTTTACCTGGGCTACGGTGGGCTTACGCCAGCCTGAACTATATAACTCAAACCAAATCACGCATTGTACAAGATCAAGTTACAGAGGGAGGGAGCCGAAAGAGAGAAAAAAGATTACAAAGAGCTCAAGGAGACTCAAAAGAAATACACCAAGCCTTAAAAAGGTGAGTAGAAGGGGATGAATTACACCGATGCGCCCAAAGGCGCACATCTTCAATACATCTTGCACTCGCAACAGCTAGAGGTTCATCAACGCCCTCAAAGATTTTGGCGTTGCGGCGCTTCCATATGCTCCACACAACGGGCAGTGCACACCGTGGACTCAGCATTGTTCCCACATCGGGTGTCCCAAAGTTTCCGGACGGTACTGATTTGGCTTTGGCAGGACGGGTAGAAGAGGCTCCACATTTCCTGAGCTTTAGGGCAGCGAACCAGAAGATGATCAACATCTTCCGCATTAGGGCAAAACGGGCAGCTTGGTGAGGTGCTAAGTTAGTGACGGTGTCGCCGTTCATTGGTGGGGAGGCGACGACGGCGCACTAATTAACCAGTTGAAAATCCTGCATTTTAGAGGAGTAACATTTCTCCAAACCTTCACGGCCTGTGTTAGTCGGAAGCAGCGTAAAAAAATTAGCATAGAAATCTGTGTTCGTAAAATTATTCTGCCGTTATCCTTGCTCCCAAGAAGTCCCGACTATTTCGTGAGTACTGTGCTTAAGAAACCGAAAACTTTCTGAACACTACAGAACAGAGAACAGTATCACAGCACGCTGGAGAGAAACAGACAAGTTCTTGTTAAGACGGTCAAGTGTTCATTGAATGCCAACAACGCAATTGTCACCTGCCTATCCAGCTTCTCGAAATATCACATCGCTCCTTGTATAGTAGAAATAGAACTACCTCAGTTATTGAGCTGCGTGCTCGCCGGAGAGATCCTCAATCATAGTACAAAATCCATAGACGCAGCAGCATCCATTTTTACCGTAGTACGTCCGCTAGCAGTAACTGGTCGCAGATCCCTGGATCGATCTCCGTGTTTCCTGATACGCAAACTTACCCGCATTCAATCAGTCAGACAGATGCTGCAGCTACGCACCGCCCTCTTCTTCCTCCCTATAAGTAGCAACATTGCTGTCAGCCAGATTAAGCAAGAAAAGCTCACGACTTAGTCCTATCAGCTCGATCGTTTCGCCGACAATAATGGCCATGGCCAAGCTTCTCTGCCTCTTCATCGTGCTAACACGGTACGAAGCTGCCGCTGCTTCAAGGAGCTGCCGCGTCGGCCGTGCGGGGAGGGCGACAACGATGGTGCCGGCCGTGTTCGTGTTCGGGAGCTCGCTGGTGGACAACGGCAACAACAACTTCCTCAACAGCTCCGGCGCCGTGCGCGCCGACTACCTGCCCTACGGCGTCGACTTCCCGCTCGGACCCACCGGCCGCTTCTCCAACGGCCGCAACACCATCGACGCGCTTGGGGAGCTCCTTCGCCTCCCCGCCGGTGGCCGCATCCCGCCGTTCGCCGACCCGGCCACCCGGGGCCGCGCCGCGCTACACGGCGTCGACTTCGCGTCCGGCGGCTCAGGCATACTCGACAGCACCGGCAAGGACTCTGTGAGTACTCTACTGTTACGGAGTTTCTTTGCTGCACAGTGGCATTCTGTACACTGCATGTACTTGTGATGTGTGTTTCAACTGTAGTTGGAATACTATTGTGCTACCTAAAAATGCCAAACTCTTGACAAATGGTACGTGCAGTAAAATCTTAGTAGAAACTATTTCGGTCATGCCAAACTATTGAGTAGTAAATGCAGTTTTTTTCTTTTATTTTGAGGAAAAAGTAACGTGCCATTAGCCCATTACCATTATTCAGAAGCACCAAAATAGTACAACTAGTACAAGTACTGTGCTATGAGATACTACATTTAATGAAGGTGCATCACTTATATAGGTGTGCCTGATGAGTGTACCTGTTCTTGCATATTTAGGGCGAGGTGTGGAGCCTAGAGCAACAAATCACAAACTTCGAGACGGTAACTCTCCCTGACCTGCGGGCCCAACTACACAATCGCAAGATGAAGGGCCGGGATTTCTTCGACCGGTGTTACTTGCCCAAGAGCCTGTTCGTGATCGGGACGGGTGGTAATGACTACCTGCTCAACTACTTCAGGCCCAGGAAGAGCGGGGATACCAGGCCCGACTTGTCAGACTTCACAAGGTCTCTCCTCACCAGGCTCTCGGCCCACCTCCAGGTAAGTTATCTGTGCTTGCTACAGACCCTCTTCATTGCGAACTGTATTAAAGGAGTACATATGTGAAGATTAGAACTTTCGAAGAAGGAATTGAATGAATAGGCACCGGATCAAGTGGCTAATGTGGACCATTTGGCTTTATTTTCCTCATAGTACCGTACTGAATTTGCAGTTTTGACTTACGTCCACAAGACGTTTAATTGCGGCACAATTTATGTGTTTGCAGAGGCTGTACGCTCTGGGGGCGAGGAAGTTTGTGATCTTCTCCATCCAGCCCATCGGGTGCACCCCTGTGGTGAGGGCGTCGGTGAACGTCACCGCCGCGGTCTGCGTCGAGTCGGTGAACGCCGCGGCGCTCCTGTTCAACTCCGAGCTCAGGTCACTCGTCGACGCCGCGGCGCCACGCATGCCCGGCGCGAGCTTCTCCGTTGTCAACGCCTACAAGATCACCCTGGACATGATAAACCACCCTAGGAAACACGGTAACTAACTCGAATCGATCACATTTGGTATGAATATGGTTCTCTTGATGTGGTTGATGATCATTTTCGTCTTCGACTTTTCAGGCATCAGGGAGGCGTATCTTCCTTGCTGCAGTGAGTTGTCGAGGCGGTCGTCATGGGTGCTGTGTGTGAAGGGAGGGCCCATCTGCAGGGACCGGACCAAGTACGTGTTCTTCGACGGGCTCCACCCTACAGACGTTGTGAACGCCAGGATCGCGCGCAAGGGGTACGGTTCCGAGTCGACGCAGGAAGCATACCCCATCAATGTGAAGAAGCTGGCTATGTTGTAGGCAGTCATCTTCGAAGCAGATGTAAACCAAGTTGCTAGTAGCTCTAGTATTCTTACAAGTAGTATTATGTAGCAGCTGGCTAGTGATCTGTCAATGCGGCATGTAATGTAGATGTAGCATTGTAGCAGCATTGTAGCACTAGTGTTCTATTGTTTGATCAGGATTCGCCGCTCACCATTTGCTATCTCTGTATTTGTGTGTGGAGTAAGCAGATATGAAGATTTGCAGTACTTCCTCTATATTTTCTTGTGTATTTTGTTGTGAGGCAAAAGGAAAGATTATGTGGTTCCGTCCAATTCATTAGAGGAAGAACAAAATGTAATTACCTTGGTCCCTGGAAAGCTTAGAGCATTCTTCAACTGCTGCTGGAGCCTAGCTTGTAGTGTTGGTTGTTCGTCCTCTCTACTGCCTTTGGTTTCCTGTACCGCCTGTTGTAGGATCTGTTTTGTTTCCTGGTGATACTCTTTCTTACTGCTTGATGGAGAGGGGTTGTGCTACTTTTGGTGGTGGCCGTGTTGTGGCGGACAAAATGTAAAATGGTTTCTTTATATGAAATCGGGAGGGCCTTTGTTTCAAAAAAAAAAAAAACACCTATATGTCCCCTCGTACAACCCCTATATGTCCCCCTCCCCCCTACAACCATAAACCCCATTTTCAATCCTCAAATACATGCACTTGCCAACTAAGAGCATCTCCACCGGGGGCCTCCAAGTGACCCCCTAAAGGTCCAATGGGGGTCCGGACGCCAAAAACCGCCACCAGCGGCACCCCCAAAGGGTCGTCCCGAGCGATTTCGTGTCCAGCACCCCCGAAAGGGCCTCCAAGTTTGGAGACCCTCTCGGGGGTGACGGACATGGGGCGGACATGGCCTCCGACAGGGGTGGCCCGCCCGTCATAGGCACAGCCCGGCGTGACCTGACTCATTCGCTCCCCACACCCTCCTTCTTTTTCCTCTCGCCGGCGATTCGCACCATCGCCGCCACTCTCGTCGCCGTCTGCTTGATTCGCACCTCGGGGACCTAGCCGCAGCGCTAACGCAGACCCGCCTGCCGCCGCTCCCCGCCGGTCTGCGACATGTCTAGCGCCGGCGTAGCTAGTTTCAGGTCGGGTACGCCTCTTCTTTCCTCCCGCCCCGCCCGCAACCTGTTCGACCATTGGTTGATAGGCTGATTTTATTGATTCGTCATTCTTGGCCTTGTTTCAGTGCTTTGTTTCGTCAAATAGGCAATGGACAGCGACGACGAGATCATGTTTTTCGAAATGATGGCGGAGGATGCCGCCCTTGCAGTCGACGCCGAGGAGAATGAGATGGTCATGGCCGCACTTTTAGATGCCGCAGTCGAGGCAGACGCGGCGCCGAAGTTTGGAGGATCAGCGAAGGGGCGGAGGGCCAACAAGGAACGCAACAGAGCAACTGGCCACATGCTCTTGTACCAAGACTACTTTGCCGAGAAACCGACAAACTTGCCTCATGAATTTCTCCGACGCTTTAGGATGAGCAGGGAATTGTTCAGGACGATCGTGCATGGCATTCAGGAATACGACGACTACTTTGAGCTGAAGAGAGACTGCACCGGCCTCCTTGGGTTTTCATCTCTTCAGAAATACACGGCAACCATACGGTGCCTTGCTTACGGGCTTCCTGCCGATGCATTGAATGACTATCTCCGCATGTCTGAGTCCACCGCCGTCGAAGCCACCTACAGATTTTGTAAGGCAGTTGTGAAGGTGTTCGGAGGCAAATATCTGAGGACACCAAATGAGGCAGTCACGGCTCGTCTCTTGGCACAAGGCGAAGCAAGAGGATTTCCAGGGATGCTTGGAAGTATCGATTGCATGCATTGGAAATGGAAGAACTGCCCGTTCTCTTGGCAAGGGATGTACAAGTCAGGGCATCACGGAAAGTCCAGTGTTATACTTGAGGCCGTGGCAGATTATGATCTTTGGATATGGCATGCGTATTTCGGCACCGCCGGTGCCGCCAATGACATCAATTTGCTCCACCGCTCCAATGTGTTCAAGAAACTTTGTGATGGCCTAACTCCACCATGCAACTATGTGATCAATGGCCATGAGTAGGATAAGGGGTATTATATTGCTGACGGCATCTATCCCACTTGGTCTACATTTGTGAAGACCATCCGCAACCCTGTCGGCGAGGCAGATTGCCATTTTGCAAAGAAGCAAGAGTCTGTTCGCAAAGATGTGGAGCGGGCTTTTGGTGTGCTCCAGGCCAGGTTTGCCGTTGTCCGCTACCCTTATCTTTCATGGTCGCTAGATGAAATGTGTGAGATCATGAATGCTTGTGTTATCATGCACAACATGCTCATTGAGGACGAGCGTGATACGAGGAGGCAACTGGTCGGCGAAGTGTTTTATTTCCAGGGGCCTATGGCCAATCCACATCCGGGCGTGCCGACGCAGTATGCAGAATTTCTTGCCATACATCGGGAAATTCGTGATGGAACAAAGCATCTGTAGCTGCACAATGACCTCGTGCAGCACCTGTGGACTATTAAAGCGACTCAGCCGGCGGCTGTTTGATATGTCATGGTTTAAATTTGAATTCGTATTTAAACTTTTTATTTCGAATTTGAACTTGTGTTGTAATATTTATTACATTTTCTATCTTCAATTCGTATTGAAATGCTAAAACCACCGCCGATGTGTTGATGATTTGTTTTTTTTTTTTTGAATTGTCCTTTGGCGTGCTTGTTTGGGGTGCGCCGATGTGGGCGACACCCCCCAATTGGCCGGACACATGTCCGGCACCCCCCAATGGGACCTCAATTGGGGGGGGGGGGGGGGTGCCGGACACGAATTTGGAGTCCCCCGGTGGAGATGCTCTAAGAGTGGAAGATTATGATTTTTATCTATTGAGGGGATCAAGTTGCTACCGGCTTCACAAAAGCATTGCCAACAAAAGGCTTAGAAGAATTTGAATATAATGATTAAGGGAGGTTAATATAGTGATACAGGTAAATGTTTCTAGATACTTACAAACCTGTATTCGGTTAGCCTGTTAACCGAATCATCGTGCTTAGACTCCCTCTCATCATAGCTATGATCTATTACATATATAATCTCCCTCTGATCCACGATATGATCTGATCTGATCTGATCAATCGCTATATAAATACAAGTGCAGACTGAGACAAAGGCAACGCTTTCTAAACCAATCTACAAAACTTACAATTTGAACCAACAAAATCCCACAGCGATAGTCAGAAAGGTAGCGAGTAGTATTTTTGTAGGATCAAAAGAATCATCTATATTTTTCACTTGCTTGTCACTTTCCTGAACTCACACTTGATAGCATTTTGTGCAATATCTATCTTGGAATCTACTCTCAACACAGTCAAAGAGGTCGTTCTCTTCAGCTAAATAAAATGTTATCTTCTGGACTCTCCTAACACATCATCATCTTTCTTATGCACCATGTTCATGGCACAGAAATTATCACACAAGAAAAGAAAATGAACGGCACGCTAACATATTGTGTATGCTCTCACAATGCATGGATTGGAATATCTTATCACACCGTATCAGAATTGAACACATGCAGTGTTCGTATCCGGCACTTATCTTTGCCATGTACTCCTACTAGGTATACGTTGGAGTTGTTGGGCTGAATCTGTCTGGACCCAGCCGTTCCATCCCCAACTTGTCACTTAATTGTTTTGCAACTTCGTTTCGTTTGTTTTGAAACCGGTCTAACATCCAAGAATTTTACCCAAGCTCCCGTCATAAGTGTTGGTGTTGTAGATGCTCTTAATATGCAACCAAAAATATCATCCAAGTACATGTTACAAAAATTCACTTAGGGTGTATTTGGTTGTTGTATCTACTATCTAGTGTTAGAAAACTTCGAAATTCACCTCACGGCGCTAGCTTCACGGTTCAGAGCGGAACCAAAAACATTTGGCTCCGCTCCTGCTTCTCACATGGCTCGGCTCCTGCTTCACGGTTTCGGACACGGGAAACTAAAAATTGAAGGTCAAAGTCTGTCATAAGTACAGCCTTACAGGTACTTAAATAATCATCATATTTTTCACTTGCTTCTTGCTTGTCACTTTCCTGAACTCACAGATGATAGCATTTTGTGCAATATCTATGTTGGTATCTACTCTGAACATAGTCAAAGAGGTTGTTTTCTTCTGCTAAATAAAATGTTATCTTCTGGACTCTCCTAACACATCATAATCGTTCTTATGTACCATGTTTATGACACATAAATTATCACACAAGAAAAGAAAATGAGCGGCAATCAATGAAGAAAATAAATTATCTTATCATACCGTATCAGAATTGAACACATGCAGTGTTCGTATCCGGCATTTATCTTTACCATGTACTCCTACTAGCTATATGTGGAGTTGTTGGGTTGAATCTGTCTAAACCAGCCGTTCCATCCCCAACTTGTCACTTAACTATTTTGCGACTTCGTTTCGTTTGTTTGTATTTGGTTCTGCTGAATGTACAAAACTTGGGTGTTCTGTTTCCCAACCAAACATGTATTGTACGCACTATCCACAGCTTGGCCAGTTAACATGGGTGCAGAGAACTTTCATTGCTCAGCGATCGAACACCAGGCTCCAGGGCCTGCCAACTATATGGGTCTCACTTCAGACACCACTCTCGAGGCGATAGCACATTCAAGTTGACCAAAGCTTGACATAAGGGGATACACGTGTAGGCCTGAAGCAGGTAGTTGCGTCAGCAAAAAGTATAGTTGTACCCAGGTCCCAGGCCAAGCTAGTTGAGAACTTGGACATTGATGCAGAGCTTACGGAAAACTCGGTGCATAAATAGCTTTTGTGCATAAACATCTTTAACACCTTTTGTCACATCTAAAGATGATCCCTCCTTCCCAGGACAATTTTTTTCAAGACAATCCTTCACATGCAGAGACAACTCCAATGGATCGACCCAAATGAATACCAAATGTGTCCAGTTTTTGTCCGTTTGAGTCGTCAGGAAGCGTTCAATCCAAGTCCGTCCTTTCGTGGCATTGCACCCAACGGGGCGACCCATTTGGTCTGCCATGTCCGTTTTCTTCTTCTTTTTATCATTTTTCATATTTCACCAAAATAAGATAGCAAATATGAGAAATAGTGGGATGCCTAGGATGGTAGCTGTGCACCCAATCCATTGAATCACGCTATAAAGGATTGTACACCGTAGATTAACTTAACGCCGTCATCATCAAAGCACAACGACACCATTTTTTCCACCACCCACCGGATCCCCACCAGCCCCGCACGTCTCTCCTTCCCAACTCACTCGATCCCCACACGCACGGACCCACCACCCCACACGATCCCCAGCCCAGCCCAATCCCTTCTACCGGCGACGGTCTCCGCCGTTCGCTTCTCCCACCGGCGCACCTCCAGCACGCACCACGGAGGCGCCGCCCTGGCAGGTAGCCGCCCAGACGGTGAAGAAGATGAAGGCGACCCGTTCTCTGTCTCGGTGGCAGCGGCAGAAAAGTAGGCCCCGGCGTCCAGCGAGAACAAGCGACGGGGAGGAATAGAGGGAGGCCCAGGAGAGAGGAGACGGCGACGCCTGGCGGCGAGGAAGGAGGCCCGACGGTGGTCGTTGCCGTCGCCTACCTCCCTCCTCCCAAGCGTCGGGCACGTCCACCGAAGAAGACGCGGCAGAGGGTGGCGCGCCGGCAGGGTAGGGAACTCGGGGAGCGGGCGCCTGCTCCGGCCTTTATCTGATTTGGGGTCGCACAGGCCGGTTTTGTTTTTTCTTTATCTGATTTTTCCCCTTCCGATCTGAATTTTGCTTCACTGTTGGAGGGTGCCGACGCCGCCTGGTGGTGCTTCCGGCGAGAAGGATGTGGTACCCCCGTAGATCTGCTCCACGCGCACTGCTTCAGGTCGCCGTCACGCATCCTTCCCAGTCCGCTGTCCCCCGATTCCTCGCCGGCATGGTGGCCGTCGCCCTGGAGCCCGCCACCCAACTCCCCATGCCGATTTGCTTCTTTTTTCGATCTGGTTTTTTGCTTCACTGTTTGAAGAAATCAGGTTGCTACATCGTCTGTTCCCGATCTTGATTCCATGTGCATTCAAACGTTATGTGTTCCCGATCCAGATCCATGGTTTTTGATTTACGGTTTGAGTGAAACGTTTGTTAATTATCCTTGTACAGCATGTTTGCTTGAAGGGAATTACAACTACGGATTGGGAATTAAAAGATACGGGTCTTCTAATCCCTCGTATGGTTGGAAGGCATGGGAGTTGTGGGGGGAAGGGGATAGGGAATTTGGGGAGGCAACTCCCACAGATCTCTTCCCAGGGGACCCTGGTAATTCAGCTGGGGATTGGGAATTGACGGAAGAGAAAAAAGCGCTGGATTTGTTTTGCACGTCTATCGATCTATTTTCCTTTTTGCTTGCATGTGATTTCAGTTTTTTTTTTTTTGCATGGTAATACGATTCTCATTGATAAATAAAAGGCGAGATACAAAGTACGTATACACCGATCTTACAGATCTGGAAAGATAGGATAAACCTATGTGACAAACCAACGGCTATCCATCTTTTTCGGCACCACCGTAGCAGCCACCAAGGAAAAAATAGACAGATCACCTCTTCACCCGAGCTCGACGCGGCTCCATCGCTGATCATCAGCTTTTCGGACCTCCAATGTAGTTTGCCATAGGACAAACCATTGCAGTTGAAAGAATCAGACCGGGGCAGCATGTCCCCGGACACGCCATCGAACTTCAGCACTGGCACCCACGCACGACGATGTCGGAGTAGGGAACCAGAACCATCAGCCTTCAACCACGAACCCACCACAAGGTGCACCATCTTCCAGCTGTCACCAGTGCAGACCACCGTCTGCACGTACTCCTGGACGAATCCTCTCTGCTCCACCTTGGCGCCGGAGACAACGCCGCAGCAACGAGGACAGAGCAGGAGGAAAAAACCATCTGATGGAGTCGTCGCCGCCGCCTCGCCGACACCATACATGAACTCTTAAAGCCACCAATCTGAAAGATCGGCAAGCACACAGTGCCACCAACTCCGAGACGCCGCCATTAAGAACAACGCCGGTGTGGGAGAAGAGTTGAGGCAGATTTATTTGCCCGGGCGCCGCTCCCACCACCCCAACGACACGCCATGACAGCGAACTCCTAGCCCTAAGGGCACCTCCAACGGGCAGGCGCATACGGACAGCCAAAATGGTCCGCATTTGTCCCTTTGGGGGCGGACAGCGGACACATTTTGGGCCTTTGTCCGTTTGGGGTTGGGGTGCCCCCAACGGCCTGGCGCAAAGAAAGGCCCAAAAATGTAGAAACATCTAAATAAATTTAAATTGTTCAACACAAATAGATTACAATACAAATTGTTCAAAATTTAAATAGTTTAACACCTAATAAATTGAAATAAACAAGGACATCACATGTCCTGGCGCTCACAGATCATTTTCTGCTTCTTGAGGATCCATGCCCGTTGCTCCGGGTCCATGATGGTCAAGTCGGCTGATACGTCTCCAACGTATCCATAATTTCTGATGTTCCATGCTTATATTATATCATTTGCTACATGTTTTATATACACTTTATATCATTTTTATGCATTTTCCGGGACTAACCTATTAACAAGATGCCGAAGTGTCAGTTCCCTGTTTTCTGCTGTTTTTGATTCCAGAAAAGTACTTCTGCGAATATTCTCGGAATTGCACGAAACAAAAGGCCAAGTCCCTATTTTTCCAACACGTACACGGAGTCCGAAGAGAGACGAAGGGAGCCACGAGGTGGCCAAACCACCTGGCGGCGCGGCCCCCCTTCTGCCGCGCCAGCTGGTGAGGAGGCCCACCTCGGGCTCCACCGACGTTGCCCCTTCGCCTATTTATTCCCCCCGAGGCGTAAACCCTAAAAACGAAGTCATATTTCCAGAAGAGTTCCGCAGCGCCGCCGCCATCGACGACAAGTTTCGGGGGACAGAAGTCTCTGTTCCGGCACGTGCCGGGACGGGGAATTGCCCCCGGAGTCATCTCCATCGACTCCACGCCATCTTCATCGCCGCTGCTGACTCCCATGATGAGGAGGGAGTAGTTCTCCCCCGAGGCTGAGGGCTCTACCGGTAGCTATGTGGTTCATCTCTCTCTCCCATGGTGTGATCTTTATGTGATCATGTGTATTGCTAGTATCGCTGAATACATTAATAATGTTTATGCTACTCAAGTGATTTTGTCTAGTTTCTGGAGTCATTGTGACAACACGGTATCAAGGTGACAGTGTGGGTACTTGTGTGACTCTATGAATAATTTAGACATTTATCATGGCTTATTCTTGGGAATTGTGGTGTTTGTTTACTCAGACTTTGAGGTGTGCTCTTGCAGCCCTACGCATAGTACTCTTGCTTCATCAAGAAGGAGAATAATCCCGAGCAGTATTTACTTGTGTTCAGTTGTGCTAATCTAGTTGAATATGTAGATGTTACTCTTTATCTATTATGCACTCTATAGGTTACTTTAATATGAACTCCGGTACTCTCCACGGTGTAAAGGTGACAGTGTGTGCACCGTGTGTGACTCCTTTATGACGTTGTGGCGCTTGTTTACTCCGGCTTGAGGTGTGCTTTTGTAGCCCTACACAATGAATGGTGTTTGTTATCCAACAAGAGAGTGTTTAAGAGTAGCTTTTATTTATTCAGTTATGAGATCATTGTTGAGAGTGTCCACTAGTGAAAGTATGATCCCTAGGCCTTGTTTCTAAGCATTGAAACACCGTTTACAACAAGTTCTGCTACATGTTTGCTTGCTGCCATTTTATTTCAGATTGCAATTACTACTTATAATCATCCATATTACTTGTATTTCACTATCTCTTCGCCGAACTAGTGCACCTATACATCTGACAAGTGTATTGGGTGTGTTGGGGACACAAGAGACTTCTTGTATCTTAATTGCAGGGTTGCTTGAGAGGGATATCTTTGACCTCTACCTCCCTGAGTTCGATAAACCTTGGGTGATTCACTTAAGGGAAACTTGCTGCTGTTCTACAAACCTCTGCTCTTGGAGGCCCAACACTGTCTACAAGAATAGAAGCACACGTAGACATCAAGCTATTTTCTGGCGCCGTTGCCGGGGAGGTAAGGTAAAAGGTATTCACATCCTCTGGCTACTAAGCTATTTTCTAGTATGTTGCTAGTGTGTGAGTGCTCGAAGTTATTTCCTTTAGATTCTGCAATTATTCTTTTTGTTTCTTGTTTTTATTTTCACTAGTTAGGCTTAATGGAAAACAACAAAAAAATTAGAGATCTTTATGAACTTTATATTGAATTAGGACATGATGCTTTTGAAGAGAAAATTAAAAAACCTATGGAGGCTTGTTTGCATGATGGTAGCAATGGTATTACTATAAATTCTTTGAACACCATTATTGCTAATGCTATGGAAAAGTCTAAGCTTGGGGAAGCTAGTTGTGATGAATATGATATTTTTAGTCCCCCAAGCTTTAAGGAGGAAATTTGCTTTGATGATACTTTGCCTCCAATATATGATGATTATAATCATTGTGATATTTTCAGTCCACCTACTATTGAGGATATAGTTTATGTTGATTATGATATGCCTCCTATATATGATGTTTACAATGATGAATATGATATTTCAGTCCATCTACTATTGAGGATAAAATTCATTATGATTATTCTATGCCTCCAATTTTGATGATTACAATGATGGATGTGATACTTTTACTCTCACTATTACTAATGATAATGTTCATGCTTATGTGGAGAGTAATGATACTTTATGCATATGGATCATGATAAGAATGCTCTATGTGATAGCTATATTGTTGAGTTTATTCATGATGCCGCTGAAAATTATTTTGAGAGAGGAAAGTATGGTTATAGAAATCTTCATGTTACTAAATTTCTTCTCTTTATGATGAATGTTTTGAGCTTTCTCTTGATTTGCTTTTATTTGCTGGGTACTTTAAGACCTACTGGTCCTTATGAGAGAGGGAGACACGATATATATTAAGTCTTCTCTCTTTATGTTGAAATTTTTGAAGTTACACTTGTTTTGCATTTCTATGCTAGTCACTTTGTTCTTCATTGACTTGTTTTCTTACAAGACTCCTATGCATAGAAAGAGTGTTAGATTTAAACATGTTTTATATATGCTTCTTGATGCTCTCTTTTATGTTTCAACTCTCATCTTTATGTGGGCATCATAAAAATCACTATGCCTAGCTAAAAGGCTTTAAAGAAAAGCGCTTATGGGAGACAACCCATTGTTTTTATTTTCTGTTATTTTTGCTTTTCTTTTTGTTTGAGTCAAGGTGTTGTTACTTCTGTAGCAACTCCTTTGTATCTTTATTTTATTGCATTGTTGTGCCAAGTAAAGTCTTTTATTGAAAGTTGATGCAAGATTTGGATTTCTGCGCAGAGACAGATTTTTAGCTGTCACGATTTGAGCTCTCTCCTGAGAAAATTCGAAAAATTCTGAAAAAATCACGCATCTTCCTCAGATATGTACGCAACTTTCATTAAATTGGACCAGTTCCATCTGAGCAACTTAAGTGCCTCGAAAAAATTCGTCATTCCAGACTGTTCTGTTTTTGACAGATTCTGCCTTTTGTTTTGCATTCGCTCTTTTACTATGTTTGTGGATTTCTTTGCTCCACAAAGCATTGTGGCTGTAGCTAATGTCCAGAAGCTTTAATGATTGTGTCATCACAGAATATGAGAATTTTTGATTATGCACTAACCCTCTAATGAGAACTATTTCGAGTTTGGTGTGAAGGAAGTTTTCAAGGATCAAGAGAGAAGGATGATATTATATGATCAAGAAGAGTGAAAAGCCTAAGCTTGGGGATGCCCCCGTGGTTCATCCCTGCATATTCAAGAAGACTCAAGCTTGGGCATCCCCTTCTTCATCAACAACTTATCAGGTCATCTCTAGTGAAACTATATTTTAATTCTTTCACATCTTATGCGCTTTACTTGGAGCGTCTGTGTGCTTTTATTTTTGTTTTTGTTTGAATAAATTCGGATCCTAGCAATCCTTGTGTGGGAGAGAGACACGCTCCGCTTTTTCATGTGAATACTCATGTTCTTCACTTATATTTGTTGAGTATTCTTAACTAGCTACTGCAGTGCTTTTAGCTCCTGTTTTTCATGCATCTCTTCGAGCTGTTAGCTTGTTTAAAACTCTCTTGCTGCATTATATTATCATTTGGAGAGTTTATGTTTAAATAAATTGATTGGTGTTTGTTTGGAAGAAAGAAAATGCTACATGTGGTAGTTGGTATTGGAAAAACATATGCATTCTTGTAGATCATTGTTTGTTTTGTCTTGTTTCGTTTTGACACTTTTCAATTGTTTTGAGCTCTCAAGTAGATCATGTTTAAGCTCTTGCATCATGTAGTTAAAGCCTAGTAGTGGAGAACTACCGTAGAGCTTGTTGAGACTTGGGTTGCATATTTGTTCTCTCTAAGGTCTAGATATTTTCTGGTAAAATGTTTGAGCAACAAGGAAGACAGTGTAGAGTCTTATAATACTTGCAATATGTTTTTATTTGTCTTGCTGTACCGGTTTATACTTGTGTTTGCTTCAAACAACCTTGCTAGCCTAAACTCTGTACTGAGAGGGAATGCTTCTCGTGCATCCAAACCTTGAGCCAAAACCCATGCCATTTGTGTCCACCATACCTACCTACTATGTGGTATTTCCTGCCATTCCAAGTAAATACTTCATGTGCTACCTTTAAACTATTCAAAACTTTATTACTCCTTATTTGTGTCAATGTTTTATAGCTCATGAGGAAGTATGTGGTGTTTTATCTTTCAATCTTGTCATTTACTTCTGACAGACTTTCACCAATGGACTAGTGGCATATACACCGCTTATCCAATAATTTGCAAAAAGAGCTGGCAACGGGGTGCCCAGCCCCAATTAATTACAACTTTCATTAATAATTCTCTTCACATGTTTTGCCCTGATTTATCAGTAAGCAACTTAAATTGCAAATAGACACTCCTCCATGGTATGTGAATGTTGGAAGGCACCCGAGGATTCGGTTAGCCATGGCTTGTGTAAGCAAAGGTTGGGAGGAGTGTCAACTATAAAGAAACTAAAATACATGTGTAAACAAAAGAGAAGAGGGATGATCTACCTTGCTGGTAGAGATAACGTCCTTCATGGGAGCCGCTCTTGAAAGTCTGGTTGACAAGGGGGTTAGAGTGCCCACTACCATTCGTTGACAACAACAAACACCTCTCAAATACTTATTTTGTGCTCTCTATATGCTTTCGAAAACTTAAAAAGCTCTAGCACATGATTTAATCCCTGCTTCCCTCTGCGAAGGGCCTATCTTTTACTTTATGTTGAGTCAGTTTACCTACTCCTTTCTATCTTAGAAGCAAACACTAGTGTCAACTTTGTGTGCATTGATTCTTACATGTTTACTTATTGCACTTGTTATATTGCTTTATGTTGACAACTATCCATGAGATATACATGTTACAAGTTGAAAGCAATTGCTGAAACTTAATCATCCTTTGTGTTGCTTCAATGCCTTTTACTTTGAATCTATTGCTTTATGAGTTACCTCTTATGCAAAACTTTTTGATGCTTGTCTTGAAAGTACTATTCATGAAAAGTTTTTGCTTATATGATTCATTGTTTACTCTTTATCTATCTGTTAGCAAACTATAGACCATTGTTTTGAGTCACTTCATTCATGACATGAGCCTAGCAATATTATGATCAAGATTGTGTGAAAGCATGTCTCCTCAGAAATTATTTGTTGTTATCGTTTTACCTACTCGAGGACGAGTAGAACTAAGCTTGGGGATGCTTGATACGTCTCCAACGTATCCATAATTTCTGATGTTCCATGCTTATATTATACCATTGCTACATGTTTTATATACACTTCATATCACTTTTATGCATTTTCTGGGACTAACCTATTAACAAGATGCCGAAGTGCCAGTTCCCTGTTTTCTGCTGTTTTTGGTTCCAGAAAAGTACTTCTGCGAATATTCTCGGAATTGCACGAAACAAAAGGCCAAGTCCCTATTTTTCCAACACGTACACGGAGTCCGAAGGAGAGACGAAGAGGAGCCACGAGGTGGCCAAACCACCTGGCGGCGCGGCCCCCCTGCCGCGCCAGCTGGTGGGGCCCCTCGGGCTCCACCGACGTTGCCCCTTCGCCTATTTATTCCCCCGAGGCGAAAACCCTAAAAACAAGTCATATTTCCAGAAGAGTTCCGCAGCGCCGCCGCCATCGACGACAAGTTTCGGGGGACAGAATCTCTGTTCCGGCACGCTGCCGGGACGGGGAATTGCCCCCGGAGTCATCTCCATCGACTCCACCGCCATCTTCATCGCCGCTGCTGACTCCCATGATGAGGAGGGAGTAGTTCTCCCCGAGGCTGAGGGCTCTACCGGTAGCTATGTGGTTCATCTCTCTCTCCCATGGTGTGATCTTTATGTGATCATGTGTATTGCTAGTATCGCTGAATACATTAATAATGTTTATGCTACTCAAGTGATTTTGTCTAGTTTCTGGAGTCATTGTGACAACACGGTATCAAGGTGACAGTGTGGGTACTTGTGTGACTCTATGAATAATTTAGACATTTATCATGGCTTATTCTTGGGAATTGTGGTGTTTGTTTACTCAGACTTTGAGGTGTGCTTGCAGCCCTACGCATAGTACTCTTGCTTCATCAAGAAGGAGAATAATCCCGAGCAGTATTTACTTGTGTTCAGTTGTGCTAATCTAGTTGAATATGTAGATGTTACTCTTTATCTATTATGCACTCTATAGGTTACTTTAATATGAACTCCGGTACTCTCCACGGTGTAAAGGTGACAGTGTGTGCACCGTGTGTGACTCCTTTATGACGTTGTGGCGCTTGTTTACTCCGGCTTGAGGTGTGCTTTTGTAGCCCTACACAATGAATGGTGTTTGTTATCCAACAAGAGAGTGTTTAAGAGTAGCTTTTATTTATTCAGTTATGAGATCATTGTTGAGAGTGTCCACTAGTGAAAGTATGATCCCTAGGCCTTGTTTCTAAGCATTGAAACACCGTTTACAACAAGTTCTGCTACATGTTTGCTTGCTGCCATTTTATTCAGATTGCAATTACTACTTATAATCATCCATATTACTTGTATTTCACTATCTCTTCGCCGAACTAGTGCACCTATACATCTGACAAGTGTATTGGGTGTGTTGGGGACACAAGAGACTTCTTGTATCTTAATTGCAGGGTTGCTTGAGAGGGATATCTTTGACCTCTACCTCCCTGAGTTCGATAAACCTTGGGTGATTCACTTAAGGGAAACTTGCTGCTGTTCTACAAACCTCTGCTCTTGGAGGCCCAACACTGTCTACAAGAATAGAAGCACACGTAGACATCATCGGCCATCATGATCCGGTTCTCTTCGGCGAGCAACGCAAGCTTCACGTGATTCTCCTCCGCCTTGGCCTCGAGCATGAGCCGGGTCTCCTCGGCCTTCATCTTCTCTTGCTCGATCTCGAGCTTCTTCTTTTGCATCTCCACGTACCTTGCCATGACTTCCTCCTTGTCCTTGCGCTTCTCCTCGAACCTAGCGGCGGTGGACTCCTCCATGCCGGCGATCAACGTCTTCAAGGTCTCCTCCAATTGGGCTTGTGCCGCCTCACGCTTCATGTCTTGCGCCGAGAACTTGTGTCCTCTAGGACGCACAGCCCGGCCACCGGAGCTTTGGCCGGGATTCACATCATCATCGTTGGCTCTCTTCTTCGAGCCGTCAAGACCCCCTTTCTTCATGGAGTTGTAGCTCTCCATCCATTTGGGACAAGTCTTGAGCATGTCCCAACAATGACCCAAGGTGAACTTGGTCTTGAAGGCCACCTTGAAGTACTCCAAGGCTTGGTTCATCTTGTCGTCAACACCGTAGCCGCTCACCGGCCGGTTCTTGACATGCTCGTAGGCCGCTTGGAACTTGAAGCACTCGGCCGAGATGTGTTGCCACCTTTTTGTGAGTGATCCTTCGTTGCGATCACTCTCAATTCGGTAGGGTGGCAACTTCCTTTGCTCATGGAAATGCTTGTGCACCCTAAACCAAAATGCGATGCCCCTTTGTTGGGCACCCCACTTTGCATTTTGCCCACAAGTCATCCATGACTCGCATAGCACCTTGTCTTCCTTGTCCGTGTAGGAGGCCGTGCGGATGTTCTTCCGCTTGAGGCTTGCCGCGATGAGGGCGTGTTCATGGTCGACATCGAGTGGCTCATCCTCAATGTCGACCACATCGGGCTCCGTCTCGGGCATGCTCGCGTCGGGGTCTTGTGTGTTGAGGTAGGCCGGGTCGAAGTATGTGTTGGCCTCTTGTGTCTCGGCCTCGGCGGGATCAAACGGGGTGCGGCCGTTGATCATGTCGTCCATGGCATCCTCGGCGAAGTACGCCGGGTTGGCAGGCGTCGTCGGCGGGAGCTCGCACCCGTCGCACCCCTCGAACATGAGGGCACGGGCCTCGGGCATCTCTATCCTGCCACCCGCCATCGGCTTCGACTTGCCACGCCGGCCCTCGACAGTCGGGGTCAGGTTGAGGTCGAGGGACTTCGGCTCGGCCGGGACGGACGATATCTCCGGCGACTCCTCGCGGGAACCCAGCCGCGACACTGGGTGGTTGGCGGCGGCCGGAGACGGCGTCGATAGGCCAGGGGACGCGATTTTCGGCGGCCTGCCTTTGGCGGAGGAGACCGAGCTCTCCACGGACGGAACCGCGTCGGGGAGGCGGCAGCAAAGACCCCTGCAAAGACCTCACCTTTGAGGAGAAGGACGGCTCGGGCGGCGGCCTTGGCGGCGATGAGGTCGGAGTTGGCCTGCTGCGCGATGGCGGCGAGCCTCTCCTTCTCCTTGGCCGCCTCGAGGGCGGCCTTCTCCTCTGCCTTCTTTGAGCGAGTCCGCTCCCTCCGGCCTTGTCGCTTGATGGAGGCCGGCTTCGGCTCCTTCTTCACCACGAGGAGGGCGGCGCCGGTACCGGCCGTCGATCTGGACAGTCCGTCCTCCATGAACGGCGGGGGCGGCGGCGGCTGGGGCGTCGGCGGCGAGGGCGGCGGCTGGGGAGGGGAATGGCGGCCGAGCGAGGGTTTGGGGGAGGGATTTGTGTGGCTGGACCTTGGGCCCGACGCGGACAGGGAGGACATAGTGGCGGACCGAGCGCCTGTCCGTCCCGCCCCAAAGCCACCCCAAACTTGGGCCGAGTTTGGGTCGGAAACTGGTGTCCGGGTGGACACCAGCCCGTATGCGCCTGGCCGTTGGAGCCCCGTTCGGACAAAAGAGGACTGGGCTGGTCCGTATGCGTCTGCCCGTTGGAGGTGCCCTAAGTACCATGCAAAAAAACGGGGTCCCCCTCCCTCCTGCCGCCGGAGCGGCAAGCGGAAGGAGAGGGGCCCAGCACAATCGTCGGAGATTGGAGCAGGAAAAAGCTTTTCCGCCGCCGCCGCCTGGGAGACGCGGAAGACCTATGTGATTTCAGTTTGTCAGGGATAGAGACGTGAGTACTAATCAGATAGAACTCTAGTACGAATTGATTTCTCACCGCAAATTGACACCCTTCTTGCGACTAACTCGTCGCCGTGGTCGGCCGGCCGGGTACCTGTTTGGCTTTTCAATTTTCCCGTCAACTCGTGCACCTGTGTAGAATAGCAAGTTCATCTGACCGCGTCTCGCTTCCTGCACGATGCGACGGCAAATATGTCCGTGTTTAAATAGGCAGAAAGATTAACATTTATTCACGTGCCTAAACTTACAGATCTAACTCTCAAATTCCCACAATCAATTCTCATGGTAAACCAAACAAGGGAATGTGACTAAAAATCAGTTTCCCACATCAATTCCCCCTACAAACTCCCACCGCCAAAGTCCCATTCCCCTACCCTAAGTTTACCAAACACGCTGGTAATATTTTCCTATCCAGATCCCATGTTCATCTAAGTTTATTTTACAGAAAATATGCAATATTGTTCCGTGATTGGTTCTAATTTTCTGGGTTGGTAAAACACCAAAATTTCAGCCAACTTCAGGGTATTTACGCGATAATGAAAATAACTTTTTCGTGTCCCATCGTAGTGTGTACTCGATCCGTGCCTCCATGGAGAAAATAAAATCCTGCAAAATTACATGGGCATGACCGCATGATAAAAAAATTAGTAAATAAAAACGGCAAAACACCAAAATTAGAGGAACTATCTAATAAAAAGAAAGATCGTGGGGGCACGTCAAATTTTTCGCAAGAAAAAAAAACCGTGCCGCACTCCACGGAGGGCAGCGCCTGGCAAGGGTGAATAAACAACGAGTACGGCAACCTCAAAAAAGATGAGGACAGGACAGCCGAGGGTAACGGTGAATGGGTGACGGACGTTTAGATACACGAATCATTGCGCACCATCCAACGGCAAGCAACGCGTGCGTAGTTACCACCCCGGATAGAAAATCCGCGTCGTAGCAAATATATAGGCAACATAACTTGCATTTTTCATAGTACCAAAAGAATATCATGACATGCGGGTATACAACATTGTGCCCAAAAAAGAATCGCACAAGGCCCGCACATGCACCGGGCTAGTTCATGCACACCACACAAATGAGATGATCAAACATCCCGGTCCATTTTCTTTTCATGATCCGGGCCTTTTCGGTGAGTAGCGCGAGCTCAGTCTCTTTGGCTTTTGACTCCACTTTCTTGGCCCTAGAGTAGGCGTTGGTCTCATCGATCTCAAACTTCTTCTTTTGAATTCGAATAAGTTCTTTGCATTCCCATATCTCTACAGGCGCTTCCTCTCTTCCCTCTCTTCCTTCTTCTCATTTGACTTGTCCTTTTCGGATATGAACCCTTTCAATTTTTCTTGAAAGGCAATTGTCGAAACATCACGCTTTAACGCTATTTTGGTGTTGGTCCTCCCCCTCGACCTCTTCTCACTTGGGGTGCTGGCCTCATCATGGTCGACGACTTATGAGCCCCATCTTTTTGGGATGACGCGATTGTTATTTCCACTTCTGACAATATTTGATGGCCTTCCAACAATGGATCAAGGTAAATGCCTTGACCGCATATTGGGTCTTGAAGGTTTTCAAAGGTTGAAGCCCCTAATATGAAACGAACAAGATATATTCATATGTATAGTAGGACTCGTATGGACGGAGAAGTGAACGACAAACCTATCAAGTCCTTGACGCCAATGCCACTCATGGGTTAGCCAACAACATGTTCATAGGAGCCAACAAACTTGCTACACTCCGCTTAGATAAAACTCCACCTCTTTTGAAGTAACAATTCACCCCGGTCACTCTCAAATTTGTTGGTCTTGAACATCCTATGCTCATGGAATTTTTCATGAATCCTCTTCTAAAATGCGTGTCTTTTTGCTCGGCCTCCGTTATTGCATCTTGTCCAACTTTCATCCATGCACCGCAAAGCATTTTGTCCTCAGCCTCGAGTATGTTGCGGTCCTCACGCTTTGCCGCCTCTTTTTGTGCCCAGGCTTGTTGAGTTAGCTCGTCGACGAACAATGGCTCATCTCCATTGTGGACGCCCTCTTGGGGTTGGGTTTGTTGGCCGTCGTCAAGCTCAGTCCCTAGCAGTGGTGGAGCTACGTCGTGTCCATGTGGTCAACTGACAAAAAAAAATGCAAGCACTATAGTTGCTAGCTATGAGTACAAGTTTTTGACCCCCAAAGTACTTGTTAATAACCTCCCAAACCATTTATGTCTTTGAATTTGGCCTTTTGACATCACTTGGAGCCAATCCTAGCTCCAACAAACCCTCCGCACCACCCCCACCAAATTCCTCGTAGTACCTCGGGTCGTCCCACGTCGGTCCGGCCTATCATTTCCTCTAGTAGGTTGCACGCGTTGGGGAGGTTGGCCGGAAGGATGACTCGCGGCTGCTTTATTGGCGTCACGGGCGAGTCGTCGGCCAGAGGGATCGTGTTGAGATTAAGGGGAGGCATGACCGAGATGACGATCGGCGCCGAATCGCCCATTTCCAGCGAGATGGAGAATCGGACCCTCCTACTGGGACGTGGCTGTGTCCGGGCAGATAGCCATGTAATGATGCTGACACGGCGGTGACGGGGGATTCCTTAGCGGTCGGGCCGCCGAAGAGACACAGCTGGCCGCCGCGCCGGCGACCAGGACCAATGACGGCTCGTGGATGATCCCTAGCATGAGGAGGACATATTGCGCGGCTTTGGCGGCGATGGCCTCCATGTCTGCAGCGACGGCTAGTGCCTGAGCGGTGGCTGCGGTGGCGGTCTCTTCGGCCCTGCACTTCACCTTAATCCTCTGGTTGCCCTGCTAATGTCTCGGCAACTCTGTACTCCGGGGTGAGCTCATTTTTCGGCTTCACTACGGCGGGGACGATGGTGGTTTCGTCGCCTGCAGCGACGGCTACGAGTGGTACGTCGGCCATGGAATTTTCTCTAGGGTAGGTCAAGGGAGAGGAAATGGTTGGAGTGGGATTGTGTGCCACATGCAGATGGGACAGGGGAGGACACGGTGGTCGTCCAGTCATGTCCGGAGTGGATCCAAACTAACTCAAATTTGGGCCAAAAATTGGTTCGCCCGGACTAAAAATGGACATCGCTCCGTCCGTGTCGCCGTTTTGGGCCATGGATTTTATCCATGCAGACAGAAACATATGCGAGCAGACCAAATGGATCAGCGCGTTGGAATTCTGTTGAACGAGGCAATTTCTATTTTCAGAAAGAAAACAAGAATATAGTTTCTACCCACCTTAGCACTTTTAAAATTAAGGATGGATCGAAGATTAGATTCTGAGAGCACAAGTGGTTAGGCCGTACCACTCTCCGAGATCGATATCCAACTCTAAATAACATTGTCTGTTATAAGAGCGATACCGTAGCTACATGTATGCAGTCTTCGCCTCCGAATGTGGCGTTCATGCGAGATTTAATTGGACCTAGACTTGCGTCATGGAAAGCCCTCCGAGGGAGGCTGGCTTTGGTGCAGTTGTCGCAAGGGTCTGATGAATTTCGATGAAATCTACTGGGGAATGGAAAGTTCTCTGTCAACTCCATCTATAGACCGTTAGTCCAGTCTGATATACCAGTTGATAATAATAAGAAAAACTGGAAGATGAAAATACCTCTAAAACTTAAAATATATTTGTTTGGTATATTTGTAAAGGTGTTATTTGAACCAAAAATAACCTTGTTAAACGCAACTGGCGTGGAAGTTCGTAGTGTGTTTTTTGTCCACACGATTAGACGATCAAACACTTATTCTTTCAGTGCAGGTTTTCCCGTTCTATTTTGTCAGCCATCCAAATAGCTTCTAACTTTGTATCCACCACGATCTGCCTTTGTAGAAATGACAAGATTTCAAATGATAATTTTTTCTCTTATGCAGTTAATCTACCGATTCACCAGTTTTCTCTGTTCGTGGTCCACATTAAAACCTGTGGAAAATCGAGATCTTTTTATGAAGGTGACTGCACGACTATAGCAAACGACGAGAGATTTTTCATCCGACATGGATGGCCATGTGATAAGCGATACGGAGCTACTAACTTGTTACTTGCCTATTTTATTTTATTTTATTTTATTTTTCAGACCGTTTGAGTGTGGCTGTTTGCATCCTAATTATGCAGACTCCGGGTGTAGTAATAAAATGCCCATTATGTAAAAAAAATGGCCGTCTCCCTGTTCTCGGGCAAAGCCTTTTGTGGAAGTCCTTAGAGCATCTCCACCGACGTTGCCACCTATTGGGAGCGGCGCGCCCCACCGGCGCTCCCAATAGATTTTTTTTCGAAAAAATTGAAACACGAAAATTCATTCGAACTTGATATATTTCACTGAAATTCGATCGGCTTTTACAAAATATGAAGAAATTTAACTAAACTAAACCCTAACTAATAACCAGTGTAGTACTGGTCCCAGTCATACGTCGCCACCGCGGCGTCGACGTCGAAGGCGTCATCGTCCTGCGTCTCGCTCTGCTCCTCCTCCTCCTCCTTGACCGCGACGACTGCACTGGGCGGCGTTGGCGCGGTGGCCTGCTCGTCGTCATTGTCGATGACGACGATGCGAGGTCGGCGCAGGACCACTTTTGGGTGAACTCCCTCGACGCCGGCTGGACGGTGTCGAAGGAGAGCTTGGCGGCGATGGCGAGGTCCCTCTGGAACTGCGCCTCGGCCTCCTCCTCCGTCAGCGTCTGCGGCGCCGGCTGCACGGCGCGCTTCTTGCTGCGGGACGCCACCGCCGTCCCTGGTTCAGTCTTCACCTTCACGGGCGGCGGCGAGGGACCAAAATCACGGATGGTCACGCCGCCCCTGCGCGGCGGCGCTGACCATCCAGCTCGGACTTTATCTTCACGCCGCCCCTGCGCGGCGACACTGACCATCCAGGCTCGGACTTGATCTTCATGCCGCCCCTGCGCGGCGGCATCGACTTGGCCTTCACCTTGATGAAGCGCGGCGTCGCCGACCGCGCGCTAGAGGAGGAGCTCATCGGCACCTCCCACAGGTCGTGCGAGTGCTCTTCCGGCGCGACGTAGCCGTAGACGCCCCGGCCCGTTGCCTCCAGCTTTGTCATTGTGCGCCATCGCTCTTCGCCGCCGGTGGACTATGGAGCAAGGGGAGAGGAGATGTGGAATGCGACGGGGAGCAACGCCGCGAGGTGCTTTATAGGGACGGCAGGGAGACGAAGCGCGCGAACGCGGCGCGGGAACACACTCCATTACTCTGGCGCATGTTCCCGAGGCGTCGTAACTCCGGCGACGCACGTCAGGAAGACGAGGCGCAACGCGTCACCCCGCGTCAGTAACCGCCCAGCGGCCGCAATAAATTGTGCTGACCGCCGTTGTGTCGCTGACAGGTTGGCCCCGCGCATCAGATCCGACGTGGCGCTGCGTTGCCGCGGTTGCCGGTACGCTCGCTTGTGTCCATAGAAACAGGGGCAAAGCGAGGTGGTCGGGTGCTCTATTCGGACGTGCCGGCGACATTTGGGCTATTGGGCTCGCCGCTAGGCCGTTTTGTTGTCAACGCGCGCCCAATAGACCTGTTGGGAACGCTATTGGACGCATGTGGAGATGCTCTTATTTGAAGCACGTTGTTCTGTTGCCACTGCGTGTCAGTCCGTCAACGTCAAACACTCAAACGTGGCTTCTAACGTTTCGGAAACGGGAACCATGTGACAGCTGACATGCCGCGAGAATCCCTATCTATTAGCACATGTGGCACAGTGTCACGACGACTGGTACTAGACACACACACGTTGTCTAGATAGCGACCTTTTATTTATCCACGAAAACAAACCACCCCCACTGGCTCCAGTGAGTCGAATCCTCGTGGCGCCGGCCAGCCAAACAGATGTGATCACTTTGCGGCACGATCGGCCTCCACGAAGTGTGTCCATGGAGGAAACAACGAACAAGACAACATGTCGACCAGATAAGGTAAATAGGCTTGTGCACAATGTCGTGTTTTGAATTGCAGTGGTGCCAGACTGCCAGAAATTTCAAGTTTCATCGCGACAATGAATGAAACGAGAAAGTTCAAATTTGAATCCGAGAATTCAACAACTAGGAGAGTCCATACAAAACTGGTACGAGAGATCCAGGGGAGACAGAGACCTGTCGTTAATCCATGATTATCCTTATATGTAAGCTCAACGTCATCTTCTAGTAATAACATTTTTTCCCCATACGCCTCCACATTGGATCAAGCAAAGTGGTAAACTCCAAAGATAAAGACAAATCAATGAATGCTCATCTCGGCAGAGAAGTCTACACAACTCATAGATCAACACGGTGTATCAAAAAAAAAAAACTCATAGATCAACACAGCTACTCCGTAACTCCAAAGATAAAGACAAATCAATGAATGCTCATCTCGGCAGAGAAGTCTACACAACTCATAGATCAACACAGCTACTCCGTAGTTGTATACATCATTCTCCTTATTTTATTTCTCGCTATTTTTTTTTGATAAAACGAAGCAATAATGTATAGTTCAATGGATATGTAAATATCCTAATAAAACAAAACAATAATTACAGCGGTAGTCTTTCAATTATTAGAAGTATGTACGCAAGGTTGCTTCTTATTATCTTTTTTAACCGAGTTTTCTCTTATTTTCTATGGCATTTCATAATGCGTTAAATATTCAGCTAATAAATATGTTTTAGATTTAGTAATTTATTATTTGTGCACAAATCAACTAAAGACAATATAACAAAAAGTCGGGAACTACGGCTTCATGGTAAGAGCCCCATGACATTTTGTCCATTTCTCTCATTTTCAGCTTTTGAGCATCGGTCAATTTGTTATGACCTGAACTATAATATTTGGTTGTTTTGGGGGTTTAGAGGAGGGGTGACTTGGCTCCCGGGGTGAACATTAAAATTATTAACAGATAAAATAATACAGGAAATACTGCATTTTTTACAACATACATATTGTTCTGTTTTATGTGTGCGATGTTTGTGTTATGCCCTAAGAAAACCCTGTGCTCTACAAAATAATTTTCAAAGCAACTATTTAGTTCTCACACACGAAACTTAACTTGTCTTTTGTTATTAATATTTACATGTACACATGGCGATGACATATAATGCTTATTTTTCAGAATTATTTAACATTGATATCATCATTTGTTTTATTCAGGAGTGCATGCTCGTTTGAATTGCCGTTTTGGTATTGCTTAATTTTAAAATTTTCAACATTTTTCTTAAATCTCACATACTGTTCTCGTCCCTATTTAACTCCATATACTAACGAATGACTAAATACTGTAGCATCATTTAGTAGAATTTTTACATTTTGTGAAATATTGCAATTTTTGTGTTAATAATACCTTAGATGGTTGGGATAGATGAAAATTTGTGGCAACTAGCAATTAGGAAACAAATAAAATCGGGGGTGTGTGGGCGGTGGATCAAAAGTTATATTCCTGGCAACCTAGATACCAGAACAGGTAATATTGTCTCATTTTATTTAAAAAGTAGAAGACGGTTGAGGGTTCACTAGCCCGAAACCGACCAAAACCGCTACAAATGCACCAACGTTGTCATCGAACACACTCACAATGGGCACCATCGGCCGACTTGGCCACTCACACAAAGCACATACGCGTCATCGAATTGAAAGACCGCAGTCGACGTTGTCGTCGAGCGTCTTCGTCGTCACTCCGCTCCGAGTTAGTGCTTCCGACTTCACCTTCAACAACTATCAATGGATCCTCGTCGCAAACGCCACCGAAACCCAGGTCGGCCATGCCAACAATTGGCCACCCGCGCCAATAATGGATAGCTTCGATTTTGACAACGAACTTCGTAGGAGAAAAATGTCAGACTTACGCCAACAGACTCCTCAACAAGAGACAACCAATTGCCCGCCATTGCCACCACATGGACCGGCAGATCCGACTCCACAACGACAGCGAAGCACGCAAAACCCATCGAACACGCTGAAAAAACCGACTACCAATACCCGATCCGCGGCCAAAACTATGCTCGATGCATTATCATGTCAAACTGATCGCCACACCGTCACCCTCGGACATCTCCCCTGGAAACAAGCCATCCTTCACTAGTCCCTGGTCATAGTCGACTCCGAGATGATGATGCCCCCCTCCCCCATGAAGAAGAACGTTAAACAGTGTTACCTACATTTGGGTGTGCAAGCCTACAATTACCTTTTGTTTAAAAAAATAACGAAAATTAACTCCTCCAAAAAAAGGTAACAAAACAAATGTCGGCCTTCAAGTAAATGGAGTGCACCGTAACCGTAGGAACATGAAGACAGCATGAGCTGTCCTGTCATCCACAGCTACGGCTCCACGCCATGGCTGAGTCACTTTGCCCACTTAACAAATCCAAAATCCCGAGGATAGCTCCATAAAATGCGTCGTCATCATTTTACCTTTCGTCTCCTCCTCCGCCTCCCTTGCCACCCCTACACCGATACCGCGGTACCACTCCATAAAACAGGTCGCTGACAAGGGCGCCCCACCTCCCCGAGCCCCTGCTATAAATACGGCTCGAATTTCTCCTCCTCAAGGCTCAAGAGCCAAGACAACCAGAGAGTACCAGCCGCCATTGCCGTCTTCTTGGACTCTGCTCCACTCCGTTACAGAACAATCACAGTTGGGATCGGCTGTCTTTTCTCCGTTCAAGATGACCATCATCATTGAGCAGCCTCAGTTTGGTGAGACCCTTCTTCCACTCTTTGTCATCTCATTTGTGTGCTCTTATTTTCTTCCTCTGTTTCTAGTTGAGTTTCTGTTCACGGTTCTTGGAGGTTGAGTGCATAAACAGAACGCTGGGATCTGTATGATACTGATACGGTTCGATTTCGTGTTGGATGGTTGTAGATGTGGCGGCGGAGAGGAAGGTCGCCGGCGACCCGGCGGAACTCGTGCTCGACGGCGGCTTCGCCATGCCGGACTCCAACGCCTTCGGCCAGACCTTCAGGTAAACCCTCATGACTTTTGGATCATATCTGAGAACAGTGGAGTATATCACATCAAAAGTTTGAATGTTTTCAGTCCAACAACGTGTTATTTGCGGCTCGGAATCAAACTACTTTTTTTTTTTTTTTAAAGTGTTGAAGAGTTTCTTCATATGACAGCTGCCGCATTTTCCTTGTGAGCGGTCTCGAAATGAAAGAGACGTGTGAAGATGTGTAACGATGTTGTGAACTCACCTCCCAAAACGAACAAATAACACTCTGTCCTCCTAGCAGAAAAAAAAAGAGGGAGAGGAAAAGACACCTTGTCCTACCGTCCTAGTAGTAGCTCTGAATTAAATCCCAAATTTACTCTTTTCAGAGAAAATTCTCAAATTTGTTTACTTGAACTTATATATTCAAAACTTCCATTCGCAGCTAGATTGTGCTAGATTTTAAGCTTCTTGTTAAGCATTGTCCCCACGCTTACTCCGCAGCACGTGCTTTTAATTTTTGCAACTCAAACAAAGTGATGCTTTCTTAGGACAAAGGAAGATACGCTGAAAATTGTTGACTTGTTGCAGGAACTACGACGCAGAGTCGGAGCGGAAAGAGACGGTGGAGGAGTTCTACCGCATTAACCACATCAACCAGACGTACGAGTTCGTGAAACGGATGCGTGAGGGTTACGCGCGGCTGGACAAGACAGAGATGAGCATTTGGGAGTGCATCGAGCTGCTGAATGAGGTCATCGACGACAGCGATCCCGACCTGGACATGCCGCAGATCGAGCACCTCCTCCAGACCGCCGAGGCCATCCGCAAGGACTACCCCGACGAGGACTGGCTCCACCTCACTGGCCTCATCCACGGTAACCACATATCAATTCACCTAGTATAGTCACCGACAGATCGGCCCCACATTCAATTTCTTTTTCTCATGTGAGTTTTCTTGATGCACAGATTTGGGCAAGGTGCTGCTGCATCCCAGCTTCGGAGAGCTCCCGCAGTGGGCAGTCGTAGGTAACTAATAAAACTCCTGCAGATCAAACTTCTACAGAACCTGTGCAAAACTTTGCAGATGGCACTAGCCTGAACGACTCAATTTCACCTCTGAATCTCTGACGAGTTTCATCGAATCTTTCATCAGGTGACACCTTCCCTGTCGGCTGCGCGTTCGACGAATGCAACGTCCACTTCAAGGTTCGTAAGCATTGATCAAAGCTTAAGACAGAGCGAAATCCTCTCTCCCCAAATTAACAGTGGTTGAGCCTGATCAATGACTGAAGACTAATTTGTTCTCTGTATCTGCAATGTGTGCAGTACCTGAAGGAGAACCCGGACTACCACAACCCGGAGTTCAACACCAAGTTCGGGGCCTACTCCGAGGGGTGTGGGCTCGATAACGTGCTCATGTCCTGGGGCCATGACGACTACATGTACCTGGTATGTATTCATTGCCATCGCCGTAGAGTAGGGGTGCAATAATTCATTTGTTCAGTTCTGCACCTGCCTTGTTCTCTAAAACTTTTATTTTTTGCCTTGTTCGTTTCAGGTTGCCAAGGAGAACAAGAGCACCCTTCCTTCTGCAGGGTTGTTCATCATCAGATATCACTCCTTCTACCGTAAGCACGCACCCTCATCTCATACATCTATACCTGCCGAGGTAGAAGTTTAAGAGTTCACTGAATCTCTTGCAATCTTTGATATGATTCAGCTCTTCACAAGCACGGAGCCTACATGGACCTGATGAACGAGGAGGACAAGGAGAACCTCAAGTGGCTGCACGTCTTCAAGTAAGCCGACATATATGCACCAAATCAATTACTCGCGCGCCCAAAATGAAATAGATTTAGGGATAGGAAAATACAATATGCTGAACACGCTCTCTATGCATGATTCTTGCAGCAAGTATGACCTGTACAGCAAGAGTAATGTGAGGATCGACGTCGAGAAGGTGAAGCCCTACTACATGTCGCTCATCCAGAAGGTATATGCCTGTGGTCTAGATCAGCTAATTCTGAATATTGTTTTTCGAGTGATCACACTGACATGCCTGTCCACTGTCCTGTAAACGAAATCTCTGACGCAATGTTTCCTCTATGAATTTCCCAGTACTTCCCGGACAAGCTGAGATGGTGAGAAGGCACACAGAGAGGGAACCAAGACAACGCATCAAAGATGGCTCCAATTTCAGAACTTACCTTCAAAACGAAAAGGAAAAAAGTTTGGTTCAGCCTGTCCTGTATGGCTGTATTGTGTGGTACTTCAGAGTACGATGGATGTTTTCATGTCACATCCGAGTTGAGTGAGCGCTACTAGTAGAGTGGAGGCCACGAGAGCCATCATTATTGCGTACTTAATAAAAAAAGTTGTCGACATTTGTTGTTTGCGAGTGTGCTTCTTCTACATTTTGTAAACGAAACATTTCCCTTGGAAGCCAAAACACCTGAAGATGTCGCTCAAAGAGGAGCATGCCTATTGTGAAATGTTTGCATGGAGAAAAAATAGAATTGACACTTGAGATCTCCTGCGCTCTGGCTCTCTTGTTCGCTTTCTCTCGGATAGCCCCATGGGCCCCCAAACACCTCATACTTCCATGCCACACTAGGCGCAACATAAAATGGGCTTTTCATTTCGGCTCAAGATATTACTGGGTTGGGCCAGTGAGACATCGAAGAGTGCTATTGGAGCCTGGGTTTACTGAAGCGTTATTTAAAAATATAAAAAAGATTCTGAAAAAACATACAAATAAAACTACTACCTCTTTTCAGAATTACCCTGCGTTTTAGGTACTCAAACTTTGTAAATTCTGATTAACAAAAAATATCAACACCTATGATATAAATTTAATATTATTAACATAATTATAAAATATATTTTCATATTATATGCATTCGATATTTTAGATGTTTATAATTTTCCGTACTTGCTCAAATTATCAAAGTTTGACTTTGACAAAACCCAAAACACAGAGTAAATAAGAAAAGAGGAAGTACATGTCTACTATTTATGGCACAAGTGCCGTCTCATATGTGATCTACAAAAAAAAAAGGCAAATTTGGGATCAAAACCAAGTTTTCTATTCCGTTATAGGTCCAATTTATGATTTTTGTGTAGCCTAGTGTACAACGGATATTTTAGGTAAATTGTTAAAAAAGGTTAATTTTGTAAGTAAAATTTGGAACTCTTATTCAAAATTTAGCCTTAGTTTTTTAAGATTCATTCAATCAATTTCTAAACATATTTGTGATATTAGTTGATAGAGGTAAACTATAGGTGATATGTACGATGCGACTTATAGATACGAGCAAATATATATGAGATAAATAAATGTTGAATAGTCTCCTCTTGGTCATAGAAACAACATTTTTTACACCCATCTCAATTTTGTTAGCCAGATGATCTTATTAAGTAAGATATTTTCTATTTGGTAACCACCTAAAAATCTTAACTTTAATGGGATCTTTAGTTTCCACAGAAACGTGAGTAGAAATCTAGTATGACCATTCATATGGTGCCCATACAGATTTGACAAAAAAAAATACTTTTGGGGTCGTCACCTTTCAAACAAACATATCGGGCTCGCCAGATAATTGAATTGTGATCAATCTTTGACATAAGTGTAACCATGCATTCAACTTATTGCCGGTTAAGCTCCTAGAATCTCACTTTTAGCCATAAATTATGTAGAACAATTTACACCTCCCTTTCTGATAGGATTCTGGTTAAATATATTTGCTCATAGGAAAATATAAGGATAGAAATGTCTCCAACATCATAGGTACATGAAAGTCCGCCCCTTTTTCATGCAAATTATAGCTTTGTCGAGATTCTTTAATCTTCCAAGATTCTGATTTGCATAGAATAAGTAACAATGTCACGTTGTCCATTAAATGTTACGAATCCATTTTACCAGTCGGTTCGTCTCGCAAATAATTTGCTTCATGTGCCTCATCTAACAATTTCGGGTTGAAACTTTGCAGAAGTGTGGAATACGTCATTTTCAATAGCTAGGATTTTTTTCGGAATTTTTCGAAACTTGAAATGCCGATTTAAAAAAAATTCAAAATAAAGGGCTCCATGGTGGACGAGCTCCAAAAGGACTTCCCTGAAAAATACTCCACATATTAGCGCTTGAAATAACCTTGACACTAACCAGCGGCAAAACACAATCTATAGACTTCCCACTTATACAAGACAGTGCATGTGGTTGCTAAGATAGCTGCGTCTGTCAGATCTAGCACAAGTTCTGAAGATGCTTGTCAGCTGATGGTAGTATTCTGTTAACTGTTGATTGGCCGGCAAAAAAAGCACCAGCTAATTAAGCCCAATCAACCGCTGCAGCAGAAGTAAAAATCGATCAGGAGCCTGGAGAAACGGACCGTACCTGGGGCTCCTTCTTCTCCTCCTCCCCCAGTTTCTTCTCCTCTTCGTCCGGCGGCTTTTTCTCCTCTTCTTCCGGCAGCTTCTTTGCACCCTCCACCGCTACGTGTTCCGCCGCTGTCTCCACCACGCACGGCATCTCTCCGGAGCTGGGCGACGGGGAGGGCGTCGAGCCATGGTGGCGCTAGGGGCCGGGAAGGGCGGCGAGCCCTAGGTGGTGCTGGGGACCGGGGGCGTTGCTGCCATACTTCGTGTAGATGTGCGGATGGGGCGGCCGAGGAGCCAGGCGGCGGTCGAGGACGAGGAGCCAAACGGCGGCCGAGCGCCAGGAGATGGCGGCAGCGATCTTTGGTGCGGCCAGTAGATGGGGACAGACACGGAAGGTAGCGGAGGAGCGGACCTTTTCCGCCAGGACCGACAATTTTCTGCGGCCCATCCGCTAAGCCGTTTTGGGCCTGAAGCTGAAGCGGTGCGGACGGAGCGGACATGCGGAATCGGTGTCCGCCTGCATCCTGATCAACGAAACAGTGGAGACGACCAAACAAAAGCCAGCTTGTTCCCTGCAGGCTGCAGCAGCACATTTTAAAAACACACCCATACGAAACGGCGACGTCGATTTTCGTTTTTAAAAAGGGAGGGAGCTACGTCCAAAGCACGGTAACAGAGAGAAAAAGGTTGGCGACTGCCCAATCAACAAGGACAGTTTCCCTTGTGACGCAACGCAGACCATGGGAAAGCAAGTCTGAGGCCGAGCCTAGTGGAAGCAAAAGCTGAGAATGTGAAACAAACGCGTTCCCGCGTGGTGTGCACTGTAGCCGATTTGGCGTTTGACCGGCCGGACGCCACCGCCGCGGTGGGCGACGGCCGAACCACGCCACCTGATCCGATGCCTCCACTCGAACAGGAGAAACAAATCTGGCCCTGCCCGGAGCGATCTCGGCTAAATGATGGTCAGATCTTGCTGGGTGGTGGCTGGTCAGGTCTCCCACCACCAACACCAATTGGATAGTGTTCTATCAATCGCAAGCTGCATCCTTTGTTTCGGAAACGCAGTCGCCGTCACCGACGTCGTTAACATGGGATTTCATCTGTTTGAATTATGGCTACCAAGCTAGTGAAATCCTAGATCCACCACTGCCGATGGAATTTTGCAGAGGTAGATCTAATTTGGATCATAGGATGTATTAGATGAAAATTAAATTTTCAACAAGGTCTTGGAAGCAAAGAAAGAACTCCGGCATCAGCACGAAATCAAACTAATCTAGTTGCAATGGGAGTCATCTCTTCAAAAGTTATCACAACTACGATTCTGACAAAATTTTCGAATAAGAGAACCACAACTTTTGCATGTACCTTTTCACAATCTATGTTGTACTTTTGCAGAGGCTGGGTCTTATTCCCCATTTCGAAAAAAAGGAGTGTGTTCAAATGGAGCTCGGGCTCCATGTAGCCCTTAATTTGGAAAATTAAAAAACAACATCTTAGAGTTTCAAAAAAATCTGACATTTTTTTCTAAATGTGGACAATGTTGTATTTTATAAACGTGTAAAATCTTCACTCGATAGATTTTGTATTTTTTGCTGCATAAAAATGAAAATCTGACATTTAATATAGTGAGCAACACAAAATTTAAGCCTCCAAAATATGTCAGATTTTGACATTTTTATGTAGCATATAATATGAATTATGTTGAGTTGAGATTTAGCAAGTTTGTATAATACATCATTATCTACATGCATGATTTTTTTTCAGAATTTTTTGGAGCTTCAACATATCAGTTTCGAATTTTGAAAAATAGCAGGTTCCATTTAGCTCGGGCGTTGTTTGTGGTCTCCGATGTAATAAGGTCATTTATAGGGCATATGAATAGGAATGGAGCTAATAGTTATTCTTGTATATCCAACATAAAAACAAGAGCAAATTCAACTTCTTACCGCTCACTTATGCATTTTTTACATATCTCACACAATTTAGCGACAATCAATCTGATTTTCATCTATTTTTGATCATCTACTCACACCTTGCTCAACAGACACACTTTAGATAAAGAAGGTCCAAAGTTTGTTAAATAGGGCAATCTGGACGAATTTTCATTAGACTAGGTAATTTTGGTGGAGGCAAAAGGTGGAATTCACTTTAAATCAAATATTTGTGTTGACTCACTCTTCTTGCTAAGTCTTTACAGAGTTTTCAATGGCAATAAAATCAAATTCACGTGACTCGTAATCGATCGGATTAAAAAATTCATCACATTGCAATGATGTAACACTGTATCTTTTTGTATTCCTGATGATTATATAATTTTTTTGTCATTAGAGCATCTCAAATAGATGCAATATAATAGGGCACCCGATTTTGCTTTTAGCGCACCTGTTTTATTGTTTTAGGGCACCATTTTTTTGCTTTTCCAGATGCCCTATTTTAGGGCACGACTGCTCCAACAGCCCCAAAATAGGGCACCGCGGCCGTGCCACTCCCCTCTGTTTTGTGATCTTTGAGAGATGAAAACCAACATATGAACTAAAACATGAACTTAAACATTGCAAAATTAGCACATACGAATTTAGCATACCACAGTTCTTATCATAGCATATTTTCCCACAAACGACACATAGTTTAAAACATACAATTAGTTCAAACTATAGGAGAACACATATCTCTCATCATGCATCATTGCCTTTGTTGGCATCATCAGCCGCGGGCGGTGGAGGCATCTCAGCGTCGATGGGCTTGGTGCCGCGGCCCGCCTTTTGCTTCTTCTTGTTCCCTGTGGTCGCCGCCGTCCGTGGTAACTTTCTTGCGGGCGACACCCGTTTTCGTCACCGCGGTGGCCTCTAGGGACAGATTCCCGGCGCCAGTGATGGGTCAGGGCACCGTGAACACTTGGCGACGGAGGGGCGGACCCTAGGGTTTTCCGCCACGGCGGAGGCGGCAACTGGGGATGGGCACCGTCGTCACCATCCATGGCGCAGAGGTCACCGGCGACGGTCGAAACGGGGGAGGCGGCGTGGGTGCGACGAAAACTTCCTCGCGACAGTTGAGCTGCACTGCACGCGCGTTCGATTTGGTGGCATAGGACATGGCCGCCCAAAATTGGGCACCGTTTAGGACACCTGTTGGAGGTCATTTTTGCCCTTTCATGATTTTAAAAACGGTTTTTAGCACGCCACTGCTAAAATAGGTAGAGATGCTCTAAAGTTCAAAAAAAAAAAGGTAGAGATGCTCTAAGCATACGGATATATAGTTGGATTTAACCCAACAAGTCAGGAGTGATACCATAACTGACACCATTACCAAAAGAAATCCTCTACAAATGGCTGCACCTTCTTGCACAGTCACGCACGACTCACGCATTTCCCTCTTCCTCTCCCTCCGTGCGCGCATTTCCTCCTCTCTCTTCCCCGAAGTCCCGACACGGGCACGCACGCTCTGCCTTCGCAAGCAAAATCTAAACCCCACGCCGACCACTTCGCCCTCTCCGCCGGCGATGCTGACGCGTCGCTGCCGCGCGCTCCGCCTCCTCGCCCTCCTCCTACTGGCCTCGGCCGTCGCACTCTCCCACGCGGCCGGGGACGTGGGCGACGAGGAGCGCGTGGGCGAGGCGGCCGCGGCGGTGGCGCGCGGGGAGGCCGTCACCGCGGTCCTCGGAGCGGCCGAGGCCGGCGGCGAGGTGGCGCCACGCAATGCGACGGAAAAGGATGGGACTCTCGCCGACATGATCGACCGCGCGCTCGAGAAGGAGTTCCCCGACTCGGAGGGCGAGCAGGGCGGCGGAGGTGCGTGGATCTGAGTCCCGGGTCTCCGCCGCGATCCCGCCTTCAGGATTCCGCGCCGCGGGGATCTGTTTTTTGGTGTGGCGTGGCGTGTGTCGGTGGCGGACCGCCTAGATCTCGGCGTCTCGGCGACTCCGCTGCTCTGGCAATTTTGGGGCGTCGCGTTTTTTTTTTTTGGTGTCTGGATTGAGCTGGCTCGTTGCTGACCTCTGCTGCTCTGGTTTTGCAGAGACGGACCCCGGCAGCTTCAACAACACGGTCGCCGAGAAGCAGGTGATTCGTCTGGACTGTTTTAGTTCGTTTTCATTAATTATGGAATCTGGTTCAAAGTTTGCATTATTGAGTGTTCCTAAGGTTCAAATGTCGAGGTCTTTCTTACTCTCTCTAGGTTTTGGAGATTGACTCGTTATATGTTGTGCGGTTTATAACTTGTAATTGATTTATTTTCATTGTGTGCACGGTTTATAGTTTCTAAATATAACTAGTGTAGATACTTGCATGTGCTAGAAACATTTGATATCATAAATCTCTAAACTGGATGGAGTTGACATTTGGACAGAGGTTCACCAGTGATCATGATGAAGCTTCACGAGCTTCTATAGTGTATTGTAATTTCTGCGCAGTCAGTTATCCTTCTCTATGTCATTCTGTAGGGTTTGCGCCTGCTGACCTTTTATGCTGCCTCCTGGCCTTTGTTGACTTCGTGAAGTTAAAGTTGATGTTGTCCTAGTGCTGACTACAATACCTTGAATGGTCTTTACTGTGCTAGGTTAGATGATAAATTAAGAATTAAATAAGATTTGTGTATCTGGTACCTAAGCAACTTAGCAAAAAAATTAGTATTTGTTTGCGGTGCACCTAAGCTACCAACCTACTACATGCAACTCTTTTTCCATAAAACCCTTAGTGCTGTATACTTTACATCTGTTGTTGGCTTGTTGCAGTGCAGTTTGTATGTGTTTGCTACTGTCTAGCATTGGTGGTTATAAACCAAAAATACATACAGTGCTCATCTTGTTCTGTACTACCTGCCAGGGAGTCCTGGAAACTGTGGCCAGGAGAGTTACAAAGAAGAATGAGACCAAAGACAATAAGTATGTTCTAATCTGCATTTGAGAGACTTTTTTGTTAACTTATAGTGAGTTAATCCGCATCGATTTGCAATCACTAGTAACTATCCAAATTTGCGAATTTATCCCTAGGTCGTTTCCGTTTAAGGAAGTTTTCTTGGATCGGTCAGAGCAAGAGGATGTTCCCACATTGATTGATCGGAAGGTATGGGCTCCATAATTGGTTGCAGATTCTTTATAATCTACTTCTCCGAAAGTGTTTTGGTATTTTACTCTGTTTTACCTGTGTGCTGTATTGACACAAGTGCAATTCCAGGATAATGTATTTATTATATCAAATCGGAAGTCAAAGTACCCTGTACTGCAGCTGGACCTTACGTATGTTACCTAATTATTGCAGATGATGAGCAAAGATACATTTTCTGCCCTGCATCATAACTTGGTTTGCTTACTGTGAATTACTGTAGGTTGATATCGGATCTTGTTGTTGTTATTGTATCTGCTACATGTGGTGGGATCGCTTTTGCTTGCCTTGGGCAACCAGTGAGTGCTTCTTTTGTCTCAGTTTCATTTCTGCCCCATTATGCATATGACCTGTGTCAGACATAATTTCATTTGGCTATTTGTGACGCACTTCATAATATTACAGGCGACCTAAAGAAACTCCATAAATATATTGCAGGTGATTACAGGTTATTTACTTGCAGGATCCATAATTGGCCCTGGTGGTTTTAGCTTTGTCAGTGAGATGGTGCAAGTAAGGTGCTTTTGTCTTTGTTGGAACCTTTTCTTGATGCTTAATCCACTCGAAATGAAATTTGAATGCGCTATTGTATGCAATGAACCTCGAGCAAAGAAATAAATTTGTACTTTTGACATGTTTCTGCTCTTATGTTCTCATACCCTGCCAAGTTTATGAGAACATTTCGTAATGAGTATATGTTGTATTTGTTTCACAAAATTAATAATAATATGATTTCTTTTTTTCTTTCCAGGTTGAGACAGTAGCCCAATTTGGTGTTATATTTCTCCTGTTTGCTCTGGGACTTGAGTTTTCTACAGCAAAAGTATACATCTTTGAATTACTCATTTACTAGGTATTCACATCCATGTCTATGCACTTAACATAATAATAAGTGATGTTTCAACTTTGCCTCAGCTCCGAGCCGTACGTGCGGTTGCTGTTCTTGGAGGATTGCTCCAAATTATACTGTTCATGTTCCTGTGCGGCATTTCTGCGACGGTATGTTTCTTTCTTTTCTGTTGATTTTTGAATATTGATGACTACAAGTGTATTATTGTATATTTTATATGTATCGTACCGCCTCCGTTCCATAATTCTTGCCTTGGTTTGAAATAAAACCACCACAAGAATTATGGAACAGGGGGAATAGTAATTTCTTGATTAAAAATTATTAGAATAACAATTGTTTGATGCATCCATAAAACTTATCGTCGAGACTCGTTTGAATGTTCTTCAACTGAAAGTGAAGAGATCACGATATGCCATTGACTCAATCAAGTTGTACGAACAAATCACTATATCAATTGTGTAGCTTTAGGCTCTCCATTATTTGTTTGATTCAAATTTATGTGGTTTAGCCTGTTAGTCTTTTTTTTCCTACGATTACATAATGCTTTGATTTTCTAATTCTGCCATTGAAAACATGCTGAGCAGTTCTAGTATATTTTGCTTATTCTCTTTAATATCAAATTGCAGCTATGTGGAGGCAAAACTAAGGAAGGCATTTTCGTTGGTGTTCTTCTTTCTATGTCTTCGACAGCAGTGGTAATTGCTAAATATTTGATGTTGCATCTTTGAATTTGCACCTCTCATCTGTGAAATCCTGGCCCATGGATTATTAGGATCTATAGAGTGCTCATACTTACAAGATGCATCTTCTCCTCTGGAAAGCTCGTCTCGTTTCCATAGAACCTCTTGGTTAAGTGTGCTTGGCCAGGAGCAATATTGGGATGGGTACGAGCGAGGACAAAGTGGAAAGACCTGTGTTGGTCTCACATAATTAGGAATTGATATGCAGTAACTGCCCTATGATAAATCAGTGGTTTTGTACAGAAGCATCCGCACATGCAGCGAAACCCACACACATACGATACACATGCAACACACTGACTCACATAAGCATGCACATCGTCCCCTTTTTGTTAACGACGATTTACCATGTGAATGCTAGTTTTTGTGTGTTGTGCCATGTATCCTCTCGATTGCACGCTAGCTTTGCTGTAAACAAACTTGTTCTTGCTAGTTTCTAGTGGAACCAGTGCCTATATGGTAAGCGGGTTTCATTTTTGTACTTATTTGGTCTATAAAGTTTGACCCCTGTATTTAATAGGTTTTCTGAATGTTGTATCACGTACTTTTTGCTGATGTTCATGCTGTATATCCATTTCCCCTTTTTCAATGTTAATGAAACTTTTTTTTCTGCAGGTTTTGAAATTTCTGATGGAAAAAATAGTATTAATGCCCTTCATGGTCAAGTGACTGTTGGTATACTCGTATTGCAGGTATGCTAGGCATAGATGTCATTCGATGTGTTCTTTGGTGAGATGAATTACTAAGGATACGTATTTGCTTGCTTCTTCTTATGAATGTATGACTAAAGCCTGGTCGAAACTGATGAAATTTACCTGAGTTATATCAGTTTCATTGTATTGACATGCTTTCGTCTCAGGATTGTGCTATTGGTCTTCTTTTTGCACTTCTTCCAATTTTGAGTGGCACATCTGGTCTTCTTCATGGTGTTGCATCAATGGCCAAATCGTAAGTGTAGCGTTTTCCCCTGAAACTTCTATAAATTATTGTGCAATTTTATCAGAACTCGAATAATACGTTGACAATTGATATCGCTTTTAGCACGTGTTATCTCGAATTCTCAATGTCTACATAGTACTGTAGCAGTGCCTGCCTGAGCCTCGTATCAATGTCAACAATAGCTTTTAATCTTTCTCATTTCTTATCTCATGACTTGTCATATTCTCCTATGTATATTTGGTTTACTGTACTTATGTAGAAGTTTCTTACCAACATAATCAGGTATTGGATTAAAATTATTGTGACACTATTCTCAGGCTTGTGATGTTGATATCATTCCTCGCAATTCTCTCTATCCTCTCCCGGACTTGTGTGCCTTGGTTTCTTAAGCTGATGATAAGTCTTTCATCCCAGGTGAGAATAATTGCAGGCAAACAGAACATGGGATTTTTTGAAAAATTAATTTAAGTTTGCTCTAGAACATTACACTGACATTATAGATTATACTAATGCTCTTGTTGCTGCATTTCCTGCAGACAAATGAACTTTACCAGTTGGCAGCGGTTGCATTCTGCTTGTTATTTGCTTGGGTGAGTTTTTGCACTGCTTGTAGGATATTATCTTGTGTAATAACAATGGAAAACAGATTAATTTGAAACACTGCTGGTAAGAGTTTGCACATAGAAGCTGTACTAAAACTGGCCAAAAGTTTCATCCTAAGTTCCTGCTTGGATTGTAGTTTAATTTTTCAGAGCTGAAAATATTTCCGCCGTGTCGCCGGATTTTTAGGAGGGAGTCACCAGGTTCGTGAAATATGCCTCCGTATTCGGCTAATATACAATCTTCCAAGCAGGTCCTAATTGTATGCAGTAAAATAGGCTGAAACTGGCTACTTCAGTTAGGAACTAGACAGAGCAGTAAAATCAGTCTTTTGCCGCAGTCGACGGATATGTAGCGATATCCAATCCAACACTGCCTCACGTATTTATTAATTGCAATCCAATACATGCTTCTTCAGTTTTCGTCAACCTTTTCATTGTTGTTATTGGTTTACTTAAAAAAAATTAAGAATAACATGCATTTGTATATTTGAAATGTTTACTCTTCACTTTTAAAACCATCTCTTGTAGGAGTATGTTAATAGTTCTAATTATTTATATGTGGCCTTGTATGATGCAGTGCAGTGATAAGCTGGGCCTGAGTCTAGAGTTAGGATCATTTGCAGCTGGAGTGATGATATCAACAACTGATCTTGCACAGCACACTCTTGAACAAGTAATTCCTTGCTACTATCTTATAACCCCCCCCCCCCCTTTCACCTTTATAGTTGAAAGGGCAACTACAAATTGGTACTTGGTTTCATCTTTCTCTTATTGCTTTAGTCAAACTCATAGCTAGAGTCTTGTAGTTAGTAATTCATTACATGCTCTCTTATTTCAGGTTTGTTCTTTCTGCAGATCGAACCTATTCGAAACCTCTTTGCTGCCCTTTTCCTTGCCAGCATTGGGATGCTAATTAATGTCCATTTCCTGTGGAACCATGTGGATATACTTCTTGCAGCTGTTATTTTGGTGATAACTATAAAGACATTTATTGTATCTATTGTTGTAAAAGGGTTTGGCTATAGCAACAAAACATCTCTTCTTGTAAGTATTTGTTATGTCTGTTTAAATGTGCTCTCATGCACTATAGCTCTCATTTAGTCATGCACTAACCTCATGTTTTTTCTACAGGTCGGCATGTCTCTTGCACAAATTGGAGAGTTTGCTTTTGTTCTTCTTAGCCGTGCTTCAAGCATCCATCTGATTGAGGTTTTTTTCTTCATACTTTGTTCCTGGTGTATTTAGTTTAACAATTTGAGATGACAAGCATAACATTAACATATCTGCATGATATCATTACTTCAACTCTTACTTTGCTTCTTAGCATAGTTTGTTGGTAGTCCTGTTTGATCCACGTGACACCAAGTTCACAGCTATGTGTACTTTCGTTTGACAGCTGCATTGCTTTTCTTCAGGGCAAGCTGTATCTGCTTCTTCTTGGAACCACTGCACTTAGCTTGGTACCTATCTAATCTCTTAATTCTTTGTAAGCTTATTGATGTCTGATATGTGAAGTAGAGGCTTGCATGAGAACATGTTCATCAACGCGCTATGCGTACTGTTTAGTCATTTGATTCACTGGCCATCTCTACCTTTGATGCCATTATGTCATCATGAAGAGTGTATGTATGGTTAACTTACTGCTTTGTGTGTAACTCTGAAGGTAACAACACCCCTGCTATTCAAAATGATCCCAGCAGTCGTCCACCTTGGTGTTCTTTTGAGATGGTTTTCTGTTGATAGCAATCAGGTGGAGGTACACGTTCATCTCAGCTGACTTCATTTGTTGATCGTTTTACTCTGGAATTGGTTGCCAATCAATTCATCGGTTCTGCCATTTCAGTTGGGCCTAAAAGGTGAAGTCCTCCGCATCGATAGCGGCAAGCGCATAAATTTGGTTGTCCAAGGCCCGCATGACTCATGACATACTTGGCACACTGCAAGCTACTTTTAGTATGGCTTAATTTAACAAGCTCTGTAAAGTGTATTCACAGCATGTACCTAAGATTTTATAGCACATATGCACGGCCAGGAGGGAGTGGAGACAGAAGAAATCAGACCACGTTCAAGGTGTGCGAGGTTGATCCTTAATCCACATAGTTCCGTGGGCTTTGGGAGGGCGGTGTCTTGGATGATTGGTGCACTATGATGCTCGCAGCTGAAGTGTTATCCCTCTAATGAGGGTTTTCTGTAGTATAAGAATGTATGCTGATCAATTGGTTGGATTAGCTTGTTAGGATTTAGGTTTGACCCGTACACCATTGTATTCATTACACAAAGTGTACCTAGAAAACCACTTGATCATGAATTTTGCTGTAGTGAGTTTGCAAGTATCATTTCCACGTGTCCCACATCTGCAGCTCAAGGATTGGACATAAATCATTTTGTATGTGTTTCTACTCTCTCAAGAAACTTGATTAGGGCTCCTTCGATTCAAAAGATTTTCGTAGTTTTTATTTATTTATATGAATCCTAAGGATCTTTTCTACGAAGGTCATTTGATTCGACTTAGGATTCTTTTCAAGGCTTCCTGTGTACTCTATTTTAGAAAAAACTTCTATGCACTCAATCTCTTGTTCCAGTACCTTCGTTTTTCCTATTTGTCAGACACTCCATGTAATTTTCCAATAATATCGGATGCTTTTCCTCGGCAGTGCTAGCTTGCGGGCACCCTTGTCCATGGCCGATTCCGACCGGGTGCTAGCAGGTAGTTTCTTGTCGGAATGGAGGGGTAACGGAAGGAAAACCCGCTGTCGCCAGAGATCGAGGCAGATGCATTACAATATTATTGGAAAATGTAAGTAAGCATCAAAGTTGGTGATACATGAACATCATTTTCTTTCTCCTGCAACAGGAAACATTAGAATTCATGATACATGAACACAAAGACGAACATGATTGCCATTGCATACTTTTTTTGTCGGTAACCAGTCAGGTTGAGGACGCTGACGTGGGGTTACCACGGCAAATCCCATGGATGAAGTACCTAGGGTTTCGTATAGGGGGAGAAGTATGACGCTGGTTGAACCGACGGCTAACTAGGAGAAGGTTTACCCAGGTTCAGGCCCCCAGAGGGTAACACCCTACTCCTGCTTGTCTGATCTTGATTGATGATGAAGGTTACAAGGTTGCAACAATGGTGATGCATGGTGACGAGATGCGATCTCGCTACGGTTATGCGTATGTCCTTTACCCGGCGGCCCCTCCCAACCTTTATATAGTAGGTTGGGTCTCAGGTGTCCGTAACCGGGTAGGTTTACATGGTCGGTGGAAACTAGGGTTTTCTAAATAACTTGCTCCGTACTACAGGAGGCTTAACCGCACCAGGTGCACCAATGGTGGGGGTACCCGAAGGGTATGACCACGTCAGACACCCCATCCATCATCAACCGTCAGCTCTCTTATCCAAGTGTGTCGCTTGCACACACGAACGCACCACATATCCAGCACCACGTATCAACCATCTCCTAGCACGCACGAGCGCACCGGTCCGAAATCACCTAGATAGGCTCATAGGCAAACTCCACCATATATGAATAGGAAAAATGATGTGTTAGTTATCTGAGTAAAAATAATCAGCGATGTTACTTACCGACAAGTACTCGTCCCGCTCAAGGTTTCCGACACATCTTCGTTCCACGTGAAAGCCTGATCCATGGTCCCGCGTATTCTACCGCTTTTACTGGCGTCAAGAAGGGTTAAACCATGCGACTTTTCTCCTTATTTGTGTTAGAGTGGATCGGAGAACATGGAAATCCAAAATTGAGCCCCAAGTTTTCAAAATATTTCCTACGGTGGCCTTGAGGTGGGGTGTTTCGCACTATATGTGCAGAACCGTCTTGCATGATAGCCCTGATTATGAACTAGGTCTCACTTGAGAGTTGTGTACTAGATTGTTTACACCTTCCAACACCATTACATACGTATATTGGAACCACATGCAAGATCCGGAGGATTTCCGACATCTCACGCCATTTCATGCGAAAACCCTTATCCGTGGTCCCCGCGACGTTTACCCCTTTGACCTATGTCGAGAGGGGTAAACTATGTGATTATTATCATTATTTGTGTTAGGGTGGGTCATAAGAACATGCACAACCAAATTTGAGACCAAGTTTTCTTGAGATTCACTCCGATGGACTCGAGGTGGGGGTTGGACTTATAAGTGCAACACCTTTCTACGTGATAGTCCCGTTTGTGAATGAGGTCCCACTTGAGAGTTGTGTATTAGATTTTTCCACCTTCTAATGCTATTATAAACATATATTAGTACATCATGTGACTTTCCTCCGTAGTTGTGTTAGGGTACGTGGATCATAGGAACATGAAAAAGCAAAATTGAGCCCAGTGTTTTGTAAGATTCCTTCTGCTGGCCTCAAGGCGGAGGTTTCACACCATAAGTGCACCTTCTAGCGTGATAGTCCCATTTGTGAACGAGGTCCCACTTGAGAGTTGTGTATTGTATTTTTCCACCTTCCAACACCATTATATACATATATAGGACCTCATGCAAGATTCGAAGGATTATCGACTCCTTGCGCAGTTTCACGCGAAACCCTTATCCGTGGGCCCTGCGCCGTCTACCCCTTAACCCGCGTCGAAAGGAGATGGAACACGTGAATTTTCTCCTTGTTTAAAGGAGATGGGTGTGGGTCATAGGAATATGTAAAACCAAAACTGAGCCCTTTTTTCACAAGGTTCCCTCCTATGGCCTCGAGGTGGGGGTTTCACACTACAAGTGTAGAACCTTCCTACGTGATAGTCCCGTTTGTGAACGAGGTCCCACTTGAGAGTTGTTTATTTACTATTTCCACCTTGCATCACCATTATATACATATATTAGCACCCCATGCAAGATTCATAGGGTTTCCGACACCTCCTCGCGTCGTTGCCCGCGAAAACCCTAATCTATGGCCTCGAAGTGGGAGTTTCGAACGGGCGGAAAAGGAGAGGCAGGTAAAGGGAAGAAAAATAGAGATGGAAAAGTAAACAAAATTATCGCTTAGGGATAAAAGTACTAAACCAAAAAATTATTATTGAAAATATTATCATTAAAAAATTAAGTTGAGTGCTGGTGCTCGGCAAATGTAACATCGTTATGTTTGCCGAGCGCCCTAGACGCAGAACTCGGCATATAACGCATGCGTCGTCAATCCTCCGTCAACAATAGACGACGCAGACATGGGGCGGGAGAGTATGTCAACCGTTCCCTGTTGCCTAGCGTCGCGCTCGGCATACTTCCGAGGGGCACCTTTTGTCGCGTGTCTAGTTCGGAAGACGCTCGTCATACAACCTTATATGCCGAGCGGGCTGTTTGCCGAGTGATTTTTAGGCGCACTAGGCATACAGCGTTGTATGCCGAGTGCCTCGATAAATAGCACTGGGCTCGTCATACGCCCTGATTTTTCTGGTAGTGCATTGCGTTTTCAGGTCTTCCTTTTTGTTTGTCGCTATTGCGAATCCGAGGATAGATGGAAGTACATCTTGTACCTTCTATAATCCACTCAACCAGTTTGAAAGATGAGAGATAGACCTTTAGCAAGAAGATATCACACGGAAAGCCGGACATTCCATTCCCTCAACATTGGCTAAACTGGAAGGTCAAGCAAATTGAAAGAACTAGATGATACCCCGCGCGTTGCCGTGGGATATCTAGTAACATAAAATGAAGAGACCCAGAGACAAAAAAAGTGAAATGTGCTTAATTTAGTTTCTTTTGAACTATTCATAAGTTCTCTTTGATGATTGGTTGCGTGATAGCAAGGAATAGGCTACACTGAAATAGACCTAATGTTACTTAATCGCAACAATATAGAAATGTATCTATACGAAAACAGTAGTGTTGAAAACGTGCTACTCAACGTAAGTTAAGAAGGGTTTCAATTCTTTCTGTTGTAGATAGAAGAAATCATACATATAACATTTTTATATATAATCAAACGGCATAATGCCTCCACAAAAAGCAATCAAACAACGTAAAAAATAATCAAGCACGTTCTATCAATCACCGTGTGAATCAATATAGTGGGGCGCATCGCCATGACTTCATTTACATTTCATCAAGCAGTTTAGCTGCACGGAGTAGACACATGGATCAACATCCCTAGCTACCCACTTGGAAATTATGTCTACTATCGTTCCATCATGATGGAGGCGGCATAGGATGTTGTCGAAATTGTAAGTATCTTATGCGCGGGGGCAACACTTGCACGGGCTGTCGTGACTGATGGCGACTGATCAATCGGCGCCTTTGGGGAGTGAGTAAGAAGCCAAGCGGATTTTACATACCAGGCTAACCGCGCAAAGTAGAGGCACTCTGAGCATGGTCAGGTACAATGTTGGGCGCCCGTCGAGCAGCGAGGCGCTGCAGCTGAAATATATCGGTGGGGGAGAGGTGCGGCAAGAGCATGCATGCAAATTGTCGCAAGACCAGAGCACCCTTGTGGATGTGCGGATAGAGATCGCGATGGTGGCAAGCCTGCCTGGAGGCTTGGATGAACTCATGAACGCAAATGCTTGCGGTGTTCTCATCACAGGGAGCCTATCGGGGTATTTGAAGGGGAAAAAAATGACTGTTTGGCTACCTCCATGACTGCTAGATTTATTCTTCAGTTCAAAGAGTATTTATGGGAGAAAACAGTAAGGGGAATTTGAAGAAACTTTCTTTGCATGTACGTGTAGCGTGGAAGTAGATGGGTCTACATAGGAGGAGACCTACATAAGCCAAAGGGAATTCAGTTGGTCTTGCACTGCGCCACTGCACAAGACACGGGAAGATTTGCATGTGGAGTTTAGGCTCTTAATTGCAGGTTAGTGGGTCAAGGAGTAATGAAATGGTCCGTCTAATTCTCAGCCGACTGAGAATTAAGTTAATTCTCAGTCGGTTGACATCAGCAGCCTGTGTACAGCTGGTAAAAAAGGTAGTATTATACGTGCATGCACCCGGCCGGCCCTTACACTACCTGCTACTAGCTCGTACTAGCAAATCAGTTGGATGGAACAGCATTACTTTTTGCTCGTACGCATGCATCCGGACCCGGCCGTCCCTTTCTGGTTACCTTCCTGTTTGTTGTTCATATTAATTCCTACTTATCGTGTAATTAGTAGAACCTAAAATTCAGTTTCAACTCCAGTTTCAACTGAAAAAAACTTATTTGTAGAACCTAAAATTCAGTTTCAACTCCAGTTGCAATTGGAAAAAAACTTATTTGCAACTCCACTTGCAATTTAAAAAGGCAAATTCAGTTGCAACCCGTGTTGAAACTGAGAAAACTCGGCCGCAATTGCACTTGCAAACTTAACAAATCAGTTTCGATCGCACTTGCAACTGAAAAAGTTAGTTGCGACTCCACTTGCAACTAGAAAAAAGTACAGATCCAACAGACAAAAATTCTCGGTTGCGGCTTCACTTGCAACTGGAAAACCCCAGTTTCACCTCAATTGGAAATGAAAAAAAAACACAGTTGCAACTCCAAATGCAACTCAAACAAATAAATTCAGTTGCAACCCCAGTTGAAACTGAGAAAAACTCAGTCGTAACTCCACTAGCAAATTGAAAAAAGCCAGTTGCGACCCCACTTGCAATTGAAAAAATCAGTTGCGACCCCACTTGAAACTGGAAAAAAGCTCAGATACAACCACAGCACACAACAACTAAAATTTACAGTTACGGCCAACTTGCATCGGGAAAAGTCAGTTTCAACTCCAGTTGCAACTGGAAAAAAACTCAGTTGCAACTCCAATTGCAACTCAAAAAACATATTCAGTTGCAACTCCACTTGCAACTAAAAAAAAACATATTCAGTTGCAACCCCAGTTGAAACTGATGACAACTCAGTCACAACTCCACTAGCAAACTCGAAAAAGTCAGTTGCGACCCCGTTTGCAACTGGAAAAAATTAGTTGCGACTCTACTTGTAACTGAAGAAAGCTTAATTATACCCCATTTAAAACTAAAATTCTTAGTTATGATTCCATATATAACTGGGAAAATAAAAAATTATAAAATAAATTGAGTTGCAACCGTCACTCTTCCAATTTATATTGGGTTGCTAGAAACTATAACAAAAAAGCCTGAGACTAGCAGCAGCGCATCTGCGCATGTACGTATACCAGCAGGCCATACAAAAAAACAAAAGCAAATGCCTAATGCAACCCTAGTACATTAACGACAACGGACAAGGACAAACAAAAGGAATCTTGAAGCATGCAGCCACACACACGCGTTCACCAGTCACTACACGCGCACGCTGCTCCCACGCGCAAAAGGGCCCAGACAAAAAGACAAAAGACAAACACGAATCTTGAAGCAAACAATCAACGGCGTTGGACATGATTGAGCACTAAGCTAATTCTCAGTCGACTGAGAATTAGCAAAACCGTAATGAAAAATAGGAACATGGGCTGGAATTGGATTGGAGGAGGCGTGCAGGGAGGGGAATAAATGGCAAGATAAATGGGATGGAGAGATGTGTGACCGCCGTGGCTAGTGGCTTCCTTGGATGATTTTTCGTTTTCATTATGTGGCAGTTTTGTTTAGGTGGCATGTTAGGATTGCTTAGAGATGACTGATGAGGTGGACACCTTGCATGTTGAGAGAATTCCTTGTAGTGGATCGTTGCTATTTAGATATAGAAGATTTGATCGCTTTAACTTAGCTATGTTGGCACGCTGTTGATCAAACAACCGGAAGCCTTCGCGTCTTCAACTAAACCAATGCTTGCTTCTTTTCCTCCTGCCTTCTGTAATATGGAGGATCTTCAACTCCATCCGAGCGCCTCTCAACTTTGTGGCCCCAAGTGGTTCGCCCCCTGTGCTATTTTTTTTAGAATAAAGGCTCGCATGAGCCCGACTTTAAATTAATAAAGCCCTCAACCGACAAGGATACAAGGTACAGATTACATGCTTGAACAAGCTTGAAAGAGAAAGGCAAAACGCAAAGGGAAACTACAGATGCTAGCAAGCACCCGCAAGCTCGGACAACAACGGCAGGTCCTTGTGCGACCCCTGCGCAACAAGGGCAGGTTTGGGCACCCCTGTGCCCCTAGACTGCGGAACCTCGAACGTCTCCAAAGCTGCTTCGGCGGCGAACCATCGGAGCTCCACGACGCGCCGCCACCAAGACGTGGTCATCAGGCAATGGAGTCTGCTTCATTGTAGAAGACGTGGTGGAAAAGGATTCGTTGCTTATCTTTGCATTTGTTTAGGGCCCTTATTGTAATTTTCAATCCCTTTGCTGTAATTTTCTTTTTAGGGGCCGTCGTGTAAAATGTACTGTAGCCTCTGGATCCTTCGGGACCCATTCCTCATATAAAAAAAATTGATCCTTCAAGGCATGTTTATTTTTTTTATTTGTGGTCAAACACGTAAAAATAGATAATAGTGCAGCGACAGCCCTTTGGGTCCTAAGAGGCCAGCACACCATTTTTGTAGACAGAGATGCAAAACTATGATATCTCCCTCACGTGGAGAAATTTTCTAGTTACTACCTATCAGATTTGCCGGAAAAGAAAGGTCAGACCATGATCTGATTTCTGTTACGAAAAAAGAAGATCGTGATCTGTATTTATTCGCATAGGGATCTTATCAGTTTGCCAGATGTTGTCAGTTTGTCTTGATTCCCTGTGGGTGGAGGGAGCTTCCGTAAAAACCGCGAGCTCCTCTCCTGGCCTTGAGGTTTTGACCCGCTGGCAATGATATTTCAATACATTGGAAATATCATGCCTTTGCTCTCTAGAATGATACTAGTTTGAACTTGATGCCAATCATGTCTAGCCCATCTGGTTGGTTTCTCATTCATGTGCAGCAGTGAGCGTGCACAGAGTGACCACATGTACAATGCCAATTAATGGGGCACATGCTGCTCATACTTTTCCTGCCAAACATGTATGTGCATTGACAGGGCAAACCAAAGATCATCGCGTAAAAACTTCTTCCTTGACAGTTCTTAGATTATAGAAAGAAAATCTTTGAGAGTTTCGTCCTTCGCTGACCCGTAGCCGGGCTGAGGTCATGGGCGACTCATCGTTGCATGTGTCGGTGCTGCCAAGGTCCCATTTTGGTGCTTGTTACTGGTTCTTTGCTATGCAGTCCCAGTTTGCCCTGCTGTGCACGGAGCTCCTTCGGTTGGTCGCCGACCGCATCGAAGAGCTGTCTCAGCTTTTGTTGGTGCTTGTTACTGGTTCTTTCGAGCGTACGAGGGTTTGTGTGCTTCCTATAAGTCCAATGAGTAGGAGTCGTCTGTCGGTGTTGATGATGATGCAGTTGCTGAGATGGTGTCGAAGGATGGTGATGTATCCATTGTTAGCAAGGCCCCAGAGGAGTCATATGTGGTTCGGGATGAATGCGTCTTTGGTTTGGTTCTCGCCTCGTGCTAAGTCATGCCGGTCGCCGCAGCCCGATGTGACGGCTGCATCTGGGTGCAGGGACACCGACGGGATCATGGCTCTGGTGATGCAGATCGTGCCCGAACTAAATGAGCTGTGTAGGGAGCTCTCTCCCCCTCTGTCGATGGTGCATCTGCAGGTGGACTTGCTTGGGACCTCGACGGTGGCTTCCGCACCGCCACCGGTGGAGCCAAGCCACTCATCGATTTGGAGGCGGCTTGTCCGGGATATGGCAATTGCTAGCGTCTTGGCGGGGGAGGCTTCGGATGGTGTAATCATGAATGTGGAGAAGTTTCTCAGGAGGAAAAGAAACAAGATTGGCGTCACAACGAGAGCTTCCACAGTTGTTTGATAGACGTATCTACTTCAGGTTGTCGTGTCAGATTTGTGGGGTTTTCTTTACGGCTTGTGCTCCACATGTCGCCCGTTCGTGGTTGTAGTAGGTTGGGAGTGCTTGTTGATTTTTCTTGTCGGTCAGGTCGTGGTTGCTTGCTTTGGGAGTTGTTCGTTTGTGATTTTTGTTGTAACAGTTTTCGCTTAGTTTTCTCTTAATTAACTACGCCACTCTCTTCTTATTAATTAACAGTTCGAGGCAAAACTTTTGCCTCCCTTTAAAAAAATCTGTACCTTTTTTGGAGGGCCAGAAGCCATAAATTAACCAAGCTCAATTCTTATAAAAATACATTCTATAAAAATAAAGACTACAAACAAACCCAGGGGAAATCCACTGTGGTCTTTGGCCTGCACAATTTGAATGGCGCATCATGCCTATCTCGATGTCGCACCTGCTACACAAACTTGTAACCAGGAAGCCGTTATAACTGCACCTGCAAAGTCACCGGACGTTGTCAAGAGACGCTAGTGATGAAGATCTGATTATCCGAAGCATAGAACATCGACCTAGAGAATAAGACATAATGATCTATTTACAAGAAGATCTGACCCTACATCGGCGTTTAAAACATTCCAGGAGAAAACTTACTAATGAGACTAACAGTGCTTTCGGAGGAACTTACCGACAAGACTACCTATGCCACCACGAACCGAGGCAGAGAAGCATCATTGTTGACGACTCTACTCCACAACCAACATATGTTGGGGAAACAAACCCTCACACGCCAGGTGGCGACACCGACCTCCACCCTTGGACACGACATGAGGACACCCAAACTTTAGAATGGACAAGAACTCCCCACAATCGTGTCCAAAACTGTCTGACAGAAGCATAAGCGAGGCTATGGAATCAACGGGGGTGAGGACTCTGTGGGAGCTAGAATTTTTATTTTTGAAGGAGGAGAGCAAAAGATGCTAGCCCGGAAGTAGTTAGACACTTGAAGTGAACACATAAACTTAGCTTACAAGTATTAGAGAAATTTTAGTCGAATTACTTACTACCCTCCAAATAAATCTAAGTCTTTTCAGTTATAAGTCATATAATTTTAAATTTGACCTTCGATAGAACTGAACTACTAGCATCTAAAATACTAATTAATCATATGCCACTACATTTAACTTAGGTTTTTTAATGGCAGATAACCTCCATTTGTGCATTGCTTGATGCATATATCCATAAATTATTAAAAGTCAAGCAAAGTAAGACATTGAAGTCGAACAAATTCGACAAAAAAGAAAAGAAAAAGGAAACCTAAGGCTGTATGCCTCACAACAGTAACTCGATCAAACTACCACTAACCCTATGGAAAAGGGAAAAGCTGTTGTACCATCATAAGTTCAATCCTCTGGTTAGGCACGCGAAGGGAAGCTAGTCTCCTTCATTTTGCTCACTTCTCTACCATCCTACCACGCCCCATACATTAGTTCCACTGCGCCTCTCTCCACAGGCCACCGCTGCCCTCTTCCCATGTTGCTCCTCCTACGTCCATCTGCTCTCCCATCCTTCTCCCCCCTCCCCTGCAACTTAGAGGTTACCTCCATGGCCATGGACATTGTAGAGCTTCATATCCGAGAGATGTTGGTGGGGGAAGGCAAAAGGTTGATGGAAATGAGTATGCGGTAAGCAGATCTAGCGGCGACGAGGCTCCGGATAGCCGGATTTGCGGCTGAAGGGGCAGAATCAATGAAATCTGAGCCGTCATGAACAACCGTACAAAGTTAGTTTTCTGCGGATTTCCGATGATGCCTGGGTTATTTCTACATGCTTCAAACTCGTTTGATGTCGCTGCGAACATAAGAGCGAGGTGTTGCAATGATTCTGTGTGTGCAATGAAAATTTTGCTTCAATGCTGCAAATGTTGTCCTCCTATGTTGCATTCATGTGTTTACGTTTTTCGTGGATTTACAGCGGTGGTTGGGGATTTGCTGCTGCGTGTGGCGATTTTTTGCATTCTCTCGCTTCTTTTGCAACATAGATATTTTCAAAATGCTGCAATGTTTTTTAACACATCGCGAGACAATTTGCTGCAACATTGCTACAATAGCATAATTGTTTTTGCTATTGCGAGATGATTTGCTACAGTGATCGGATGGACGAGTTTTGACGTTTTAGTGAGATGGGACGGTGGGAGAGGCGGGGGATTTTTGCCACATATTCTCCGGGGGACGCCCAACACCGCCATATGGCCAAGACAAACGAAAATTACAAAACTATTTGGCTAAACATTCAAGAAAAGACTGCCGCACATGCACCGGTGATGTTGAGTCCAACCACAAGTCGATCTCGAGATTTTCATCCCCAAAGCTAAGTTTGATCCACCACCTTCAAGAAGGGCACGACGCATGCATGTGACAATATTTTATGATTCATGATTTTGTGTTTCCACCAAAGTATACATACTCGTCGCTGAGGCTGCCTCTACCATCATCACTCGACCGGATAACGACACCTCGCTAGTCGGATACCACTAGAGGACATACTGAAAGTTGCGACGTCCCATACCGCCCCGCCTTTAGTCACTTCCGTACTTCTTTCGGTCCAGTAGCGGCAGGCATGACTTGACACCTCCACAAGAGATACTGTTCGTAGCACCTGTCGGTAACATGCATGACATGAAACTTTCGCTTTAGACCGTGTGTTTATACTACCTACCGACAACATGCATGACTTGATGTCTCCACAAGAGTCGTCATGCATACCACCCGCCAAGCTGGATCGAACCTGATCTAGGGGTGAAGGAGACATCCCATAGAACCGCCGGCCTCGGAAGCTTCACACTCCAAGAAGAGTGCATCCCGTACTGCCATCGATCTTGACAAACGAAGCTGAAGGCCATCGCCATCTCAAGATCTGACCTGATGGAAAAGACTAGTTCAATATATTTTAACATTTCCCTCACGTCAAGATTGGACATACAGAAGATTTTAGATGTATGGAAAAGACCAGTTCAATATATTTTAACATTTCCCTCACATCAAGATTGGACATACGAGAAGATTTTAGACGTGAGATCGATAAATGGTTGCAACTATTTCGAATTGGATCTTAAACTTGAGACCTCTCGACTCTAATGCAAAAATGAATTTATGCCTTAGCGAACTCACTAAATATATATTTCACTAAATGTCAAAAAAAAGAACTCACTAAATGTCCAAACTGACGGAAAGAATCGGACAATATATTTCAACATCAACACCGATCAGACAAAAATCTTGGATTACGAATGGTTAACACACACCTAATCGTATGTACATGCAACCAGAGCCAAACAAACTTGCGAAGGAATCTACGAGTAGAAGGAACCGATAGCGGACAAAGGCTGCCGTGATCTGCGGGCTCCACATGATATCTGCAGCGAAGATTTGAGAATGATCATAAAATTGCCTACCGCACAAGATCTCTCCATTTGTCACCACATACAACTTATGTAAACAAAGCCAAGACGAGTTGCGATATCCACCGGTGAGTCAGTGACTGTGTATTTGGAATTGTTTCTTGCACATGCCTATCACGGATATCATGAAGTAACATGCCTCGTTGTTGAAAACTGGCCTATCAACGTACATGGTATTGACTTTGGCTGATGAACATTTCATCTGGACAAGTGGACATAGAGAATTATGATGATATTGCTCATAGAAGGATATGAAAGGCAAATAAAAGAAGCACAAAAATATCATAGCATATGTATAGTCACACAGGCAGTGACAGGCATGAATCGCATAAATGTTCAGGGAAGGGTTAGTTCTGGTTAAGCATGGCTCTCAACGTTCTAAAATACACTTTGTTTTGTGTTCGCGGCCAAACACACACACAGGCAAAAGCACATGGTCTAACCCTAACCCCGCAAAAAAGATTAAAACTAGCTATTGTAACATACTATGTTCCCATAACATCACATCACAGACCCAAGTTAAAATGAGTTTACAATCTAATATGTTACTCTCCACTCGGTGGCCCATGCATGCTGCAGCCTAAATAATTAACTTCATCCACTGTTCATTGCTGCATGGGCTACTGATGCTAGTCAGTTCTCATGGATCACATCCAAGGGGCACAGTGGCCCCTGCATGCTGCAGCTTCGCTGAATAGTAAACCGAGTGTCACAGTCGGCTAATACATTATGCGCAATCAGTACGGCAGAATATAAGAGTCTAGGCTTAATCAAACTATGGCAACAACGCATGTCAGACAACCGAAACATCGTCGGTAGCTACATAGACCTATCAACACTTGAGTGACGGCTTTCACATCAAACCTACTCTGAGTTTGGTGACGGAAACCTCTTTCATTAATTTATTAATGAGATAGGAAGCCGATCTTGTTTAAGAAAAACTTGTTATCACGTGAAGCACCAGCTGTCGATCGAACCGGTTTCAAATGCGAGCGCCAGTGACCGATCCTAAGCTGCTCACGGTGGGAAATAACAGACTGTAGCATACTATGATGATACCCAGGGTCTCACAACAGGATAGTGAGTCTAGGTGAGTGCAGTTACACTTTGATCGTCGGTGATGTCTGGGCGTAGGCCACACTCCACGAATTAATGGACCTGGCTCTCAATTATGTACAGCCAAGTGTCCTCTCATGTTGCTGAATAATTGTCCCTAGCTGTTAGTGTACTGTAGTACGCACCTCTCATCATCGTTTGTTTATTTCAACCCAGTAGAACAAACCCTTTTCCACGTTGTTAAAAAAAAAAAACAGAACCTCTCCTCTCTGACAACGGTAGTTAGGCAATCAAACCAAATGATGCGTAGAGCTGGCATGAGTGGCTCACGTCATCCAGGTGCGAAGCCAGAACAAAATGTCATTGGGGTCAGTCTTCTAAGTATAGTGGTACGTGCACTTGCAAATTTGTGAGTGTGTTTTATTAGTTTTTAAAGGGGGTTAGCAAAATCCATTGGTGTCATTTAGCTCCGCCCCTGATGTCATCATGGTTACTCTCTCCGTTCTAAATTAGATGATTTTCATTTGTGCATATTATGTATAGATATATCCATAGATACATAAATAGAAGTATCTAATTTGAAACGGAGGGAGTAGAAAGCCTCTCTCGCGCGCGCGTCTACATGCACGCTGCTGCTCGAGTGATTGATCCTCACAGGATAGTGAGTGCAATCACGCTTGCTTTTGCTTGCACTGAATTTTGAGAGCGCCCGCTAATTTTGGTCGTTGCTGATGTCTGGGCGTAAGCACACACTCCATGAAATCATGGACCTGGCTGCTTCAATTATGCACAGACAAGTGTCATCTCATGTTGTTCTATGATTTGTCCCTGGCTGTAGTGTACTGTACGTACCTCTCATCTTCGTTTGTTTATTACAATCCTTGTAGAACAAGTCCTTTCCACGTTGTTCATATCAGAAAACAGAATCTCTCCTCTCATGACTACGGTAGCTAGGAGACCAAATGATGCGTCGAGCTGTCTAACTCACGTAATCATGAGCATCTTCAACTGGACTGGTTTAATTTGATGCTTACTAGTGGAAAACGGGCACTATTCCCAGTTCTAGAGGGTCTCTAGCCAATCGGGACTAGAGGCCCCCCTCTAGTCCCGTTTGTCCACGAACCGGGACAAGAGGCACTCCCACGTGGCAACGGAGGAGCCCACGGGGCTGGAAACTTTTAGTCCCGGTTCGTAACACGAACCGGGACTAAAGGTAGGTTTTTTTTTCTTTTCGATTATTTTTCAGGGTTTAGAATTTAGGAGGGGTTTAGGGGTTTCGGATGGTTTCCATCGAACGGGGATCAAGTTGATGCATATAAGCTTATATCCGTGGGACGTATCTCCCGACAGGGTCAGACATTCTGATCCTTCCAATCACAACTCCTTTCATTTTTAAATCCATACAACTATGTACTATTGGTTTTGTGCATATATCATACCTAGCATACAACAGTTTTACCCAGTACATCTCAATAATCCATACATGACAATTATAATCACGATTACGATAAGGGGACTGCTGAGCGTCCTCCGGAGGATCGTGTGAATCGATCCTCCGCCTCGCGCACCGTCGGATGGCACAAATCGCGTCCGTCCGATTACGTGAGGGATCACATACGCAGTCACGCACTACTTTCTCCACCACCTCACATGGGTGGACCACATAGGCAGTCCCCACCCTCGACCTTCCCCTCTACCCGCACGCACTACTTCCTCCATCCATGAGCGTGCGCAGCAGAAAAGCTCGTCGGTGCCGGCGTAGCTCCGCCGCGTAATTCCAGAGCTGATGAAAAAGGTTGCTGCATCACGTGCTTCCCCCTCTGCAGCAACGGTGGCAGCGCTCGGCCAACAACGTCGGCGGCGCTCGGCGCCCGGCAGCAACGGCGGCGTGGCTTGGTAGCAACGGCGGCGGCGCCCGGCAGCAACATCGGGATGGCTTTGCAGCAACGGCGGCGGCGCCAGGCAGCAAAGGCGGCGGCGCTCGGCAGCAACGTCGACGACGCTCTGCAGCAACGTCGGCGACGCTCGGCAGCATTGCCGGCATGGTTTTGTAGCAACGCCGGCGGCTCCCGGCAGCAACGTCGGCGGCGCTCGGCAGCAACGCCGGCATGGCTCCCGACAGCAACGTCGGCGGCGCTCGGCAGCAACGCCAGCATGGCTTTGTAGCAACGGCGACGGCGCCCGGCAGCAAAGCCAGTGTGGCTTTGTATCGTCGCCCTCCCATGGAGCATCGTCGAGCTCTTACGGCAGCAAGGTGCCCTTCCATGGGGAGCATGGCCGAGCTCCTACGGCAGCACCGCCGCCCTCCCATGGAGCATCGTCGAGCTCCTACGGCAGCAAGGCACCCTTCCATGGGGAGCATCGCCGAGCTCCTACGGCAGCACCGCCGCCCTCCTATAGGAGCACCGCCGCCCTCCCATGGGAGCATCGTCGAGCTCCTACGGCAGCAAGGCGCCCTTCCATGGGGAGCATCGCCGAGCTCCTACGGCAGCACCGCCACCCTCCCATAGGAGCACCGCCGCCCTTCCATGGGAGCATCGTCGAGCTCCTACGGCAGCAAGGCGCCCTTCCATGGGGAGCATCGCCGAGCTCCTACGGCAGCACTGCAGTCCTCCCACGGAGCATCGGCGAGCTCCTTCGGCAGCACCTCCGCCTTCCCATGGGGGAGATGGCGCGGGGCAGAGGGTGGGTGGGGAGGCAGCAAGCAGTGGCAGAGGAGGGGGAGGCAGCGGCCTACGGCATTGTGACCAGCGGCGGAGAGAGGAGAATGGCGAGCTCGTGCCCGCCGGCAGGAGAGGATTGAGGACCTGCAGCTCACGGCTGGGAGAGGAGAAAGGAGGCGTGTGCCTGGGAGAGGAGGTGTGGGCTCGATGGGAAATTTTGGGGAGAGAAAACGAGTGGAGGAGAAGGCTTAGCGAAGGCATAAGGTAAGAGGGTGGGACCCATGGTTTGGACACGTTCGGGAGTCTGGACGCGTGTCGCGCAACTAACCCGGAGGACGCGAGACGCGTATCCTCCGGGGGAAAGGAAGTGTTTCCCTTACGATAACTATTGCTTCCAATGCAAAGTGGATACACATCTCCTTCTCGATGACATATCTTTTAATTTTCTTCATTTTCAACTGAGTTACATCCATCTTGATCTTATAAGGCAATATGCATCTCCATTGCCATCCTTATTTTTTAATGTATTTCTTCTCTTCTTCTATCCTTTCTTTTCTTCTCTTATCCTATTCTTTCTTCTCTTCTTCAAACTTCTTCATTGCCTCCTCCATCTTCCGATTTGTCTCTTAAGCTGGCTTTTCTCCGAGCTTCTTTTATTCATCGATTGTGAAGTTCAAATCGCCCAAAATAAGCATTTTACCTTAGAGGCAATTATTCAACTCGGATATCACACCCCGAACATTGCAATTACATATTTCCTAAATGAAAACAATGTGCAAATCAAATCAAATGCAATTGCAGATTTTTGGATTAAACTCGAAATTTGAGCAAACTCTAAATCATGCGGTGAAATTTAAGGAGGAGGTGTTCTCGTTGCCTTTGAGGGAAACCTCATCCTTGTTGGTGCCCCATGAAACCATGGTGCGCCTGCGGCGGGCGGGAGAGCTCGGGACAGCAGCGGCTCGGACCATAGAGCGGCGTGCTGAGATGACTTCTTGGTCGGACAAACCCACATATTGGATAGCCGAACGTTCGCGAAAGCCGTGGGAGACCGCCGGTGGGCCACGAAAAGGTCCGGGGGTGGCGCAAATACGATGGAAATCCAGCAAAATGCGGCCACCGTGGAGCTCTTCTCCGGCTGAACTCATGTCGGGAAAGGTGGGCAGGAGTGGCGACGGGCGGCAGGGAGGCTGAAACGTAGATGCATGTCGGGCGAGGGTTCGGTCTGATTTAGGTGCTTTGGGGTGGGTCCGGCCTATCGGATCTGACGTGGCAGACGTGTCCAGGCAGCTCCAGTTCCGCCCACATATGGGCTGGATATGAGTGGTGCGGGACAACCCAAATGTTTGAGCTGAGTATGGGGGTTGGTGTTTTTTATCTGAGCCATATCCGGATTGTACGTCCGGACATATAGGGAGAAGTGAGCGGTCCAGTTGAAAATGCTCTAAGAGCATCTCCACCGGCACCCCCCCAAACAACCCCCAAAGGCCCAATGGGAGGGTTGGAAAGAAAATTCGGCCACGACGACAACCCATCTATCCCGCCCGACCCAGTTTCTGTCCGGTACCCCCGAGGCTGCCACCAAGTTTGGAGGCCTGATCGGGGCTACCGGACAACGCCCAGACAAGCATTCGACATGTAGGCCCCCTTGTCATACACACGCACTCGGTCAGCCGCGATTAATGGCGCTGTGCAGGAGGTCGTTCCGGCGTTAATGATGGACAGTACGCCGGGCGGTTTCCCGGCGACGCGATCGTTGCACCTTTCTTACGCGTCAGATTAACACCGGAGCCAGCGCCAGTCCACACGCCGATGTTGTGCCTTCCCCACGTGTAGCATTAACGTCGGCGCACTACCGCTCGGGTAAGCCTCGGTGTATAGAGGACTTCGCCGCGTTGTGGCCTTCATCTTGCTCGCCTACTCTTCTCCATATTAGCCTTCCCTCCAATTTCCCCACCACCCCTATGCTAGAAAACTTCGAGGCCAGAGAGGCAGTTCCATCGGGGCATCCCGGGGAGGCCGCATCCTCACCCTAGGTCAGTCGCTCCATTTCCACAGCTACGATTTGTTCGGCCCGCCGGACTTCCGGTCACCTATGTAAGGGGTGGGTGGTTAGCGTGGACGGCCTCGCTGCACCGCCCATTCCCACCACCCATGAGGAACCTCGTCGTCCTCACGCAAGATGACAGGCGCATCGGCTCCTCCCCGAGAATGTCGTCGACAACTGGGCCGCGTGACACGAGCTTTTACGCGGGAGCATGACGACGCATTGAGGCCAACACGATACAGTGCCAGCGGGCATCATTTCTAGTGGGAGACGACTGGCCACACGGTGGACATCGCCATTGAGGCGGCTCACGAGCAGGCCACAACCTGGAGCACCGTCTCCTTGTCGCTGCTTCCACCAGCGCGGCGAGGCGACCACAGCGCAAACGCCTGCCACTGGGTCAAGGAGGAGTGCCACTCTATACCATGTCGGGGAGGCGGAGGCGGCAGCGTCATCTGCGATGTGTCGGATTGCCACGTGCCACGAGGCGGCTCGGTGATCCGCGACTTCCCAATGCGTCGTTCCCCACCGCGCGGCCGCCTCTACCTCCAACAGACAAAGCAGAAGATGAAGGAGGAGACGATGGAGGTGGTGCCCGCGAGCTACCATTTTTCATTGCCACTGCGCGACGACGCACATGACAGTGACTACCCCGACATGATCTAGGTTCTGGTGGCGTCTAAAAGTGCATGAGCCCTCATGTGTGGTTTTGGTAATTAATGACAATCTCTATGGACTAATGTTTGCATTGAGATATCTTTATAGATCTTGTCCATGAAGAAGATTGGAGTTCATGCGTTGGACTCTAGAAGATTATATGATGACCAAGGTTCTATCCAAAGGTTTATATGAAGAATGGTCATCGATAGTTGAGCTTATTGCAAGCATGGCTTGGAAAAGAAGATTGAGTGAACATTTATGTTTATCTCCAAGCCATCAGCTATATCAAGAGAAGAAGATAAAGTGCAAGTGGATTCATGAAGACGGAGCTTAGCAAGACTCTCCCATAATGGTGTATGGGAGAGTGTTTGGAGAAGTCTTCATCAAGCATGTGCTAGCAAGCACAATCAAAAGAAAGGTGTTCCAACTTGAGGGAGTCAAGATCGTCTTCATCTAGCTCAAGTGGAATGCGTAAGGCAAAGGTATGATCTTGATAGCATTTCTATTTAACCGGTCTCATGGTGTTACTGGGAGACCGGGTTATAGGATAGACGACGTACTATCAAGAGGGGCTCTGAAGTGAGTAACTTGATCGCATCTTTGTGTAGAGCTCAAACCTTTGCATATTTGGCATATCATCTTTCTTGGTTCTTATTTGGCTTTTATCCATGTGAGAATTTAGAGCTTGTGTTCATCTCCATAACAAGCTCTAGTTCATCAAAAACAGATTTTATATGCATATCTTGTTACATTTTTTATGTTGGAGGTTTTACCGTTTTGTCTTTTCTAAGAGAGGTCAAACTCTCTCCTTGTGACTTCCTCCTCACATGATGGACTATGATGTTTCTCTGCATGATCTTGAAGTGCTCTTCATTGCGATTCCAACAAGCCCAACATCATCGAAAACGGAATCCGGATGAAAAAGTTATGACAGTTCTGGTACCGGGCAGAATTCTTGTCTGGTGGTAGTACCGTGAGTGCAGCGGTAGTACCGCTCCCGCTGGGAGCAATACTGCTGCAGCACTCTAGGTGCTTCCCCGGGCGGTAGTACCGCGGAGGTACCGCTGCGTCCAGGCAGCGGTACTACCGCTGGAGGTACCGCCAGAGGTACCACTAGACTCCATTTTGCTTCTGTATCCCCTACGGTACCCCGACGGTAGCAGCCACGTTCTACCGCTGGGACTCTTTGAATTAGTTTGAAGGGGTCCAGCGGTAGTACCGGCAGATCCGCGCCTAGAGCGCAACGGTACCTCGCTGAGGTACCGTGGCCGCTGGGTTCTGCGGTGCACTGCGTACCGCCCGGATACCAGCGGCGGTAGTACCGCTGTTCCAGCGGTAGTACCGCCGGGCACGGAAACTGCACATAACGGTCAGATTTTCGGGGAACCCATTTAAAAGGGCTTTCTTCTCCAATGGTTCCCCATCCTTTTAAGCACGGCTTTGACCTCCATTGTTGACCTCTTGAAGCTTTGCTTTCTCTCTATTCCTCCATGATTCTTGCCTCCAATTAGAGGGAAAAGAGAGAGGAGATCTAGATCTATATTTTTACCAATCCATCTCTCCTCTAAGTGAGGGGAAGTCTTTCGATCTAGATCTTGGAGTTCCATTTGTTGAGTTCTTCTTTGTTCTTCCTCTCTTCTCCCCCCACAAGCATTAGTTGCTTTTGGTGGGATTTGAGAGTGAAGGACTTGAGCACTTCTTGTGTTCTTGCCATTGCTTTTGTGCATCGGTTTGTGCTCTCCACGAGGATTCGTGGAAGTGAAAGTTCGTGAGCTTGTTACTCTTGGGTCTTTGGACCCTAGACGCCTTTTGTGGCGGTTGAGGCCTTTTGTGGCCACTTGGGAGCTCCCAATCCTTTTGTGGGTTGTGCCTCAAGATTGTTGTAAGGGACTCGATTTCCGCCCAAAGGAAATCAATAGTGGAAGGTGAACCGAGCTTTTGGGCAAGGTTCATCGGAGAATAGGGTGAGGCCATTTGTGGCGTCTTGAGTTTGAAACTCACACCCCTCCAACGAGACGTACTCCCTAAAAAGGAGGAACTCGGGAATACATCCTCGTCTCCGCGTGCCTCGGTTATTTCTATACCCGAGCTCTTTACTTATGCACTTTACATTGTGATAGCCTTCGTGCTTGAAGTATTATATTGCTATCACCTTGTTGCTTGTCTTGCTTAGCATAAGTTGTTGGTGCACATAGGTGAGCCTAGTTTATTTAGGTTGTTGGCTTGTTAATTTAAACACCTAGTTTTATTCCGCAATTATCAAGCCTAAACCGGAAAAGTTTTAAATCGCCTATTCACCCCCCTCTAGGCGACATCCTTGTCCTTTCAATTGGTATCAGAGCCTGGGCTCTCTTTTAGGGCTTTACCGCCTAGAGAGTAAAGATGTCGTTTAGAGAATTAGTGCACGATCCCATTTTATATTCGATGGCACAAATTATGATGTTTGGAAAATTCGCATGCTTAATCTTTTTAGGGCCATGGGTCCAAATTTTATCAAGAGTATTGTAGATGTGGGTTTTTCTCCTCCAAAGGATTCCCAAGAATTATCTTTAGAGGATGAGGAAAATCTCATCTCGATACTCAAGTATCTAATGGTCTCATTTGTGTTTTGAGCGATGTAGTTCTTGCATCAATCATGCCTTTTCGGAACGCTCATGAGCTTTGGACCAAGCTTCAAGATAAATATGAAGTGTCCAACATTATTGAGGATGATTGTTCTCCTTCCACCTCCGGCCGTGATGAGTTCACAACTTCTTCCACTCCACCAACATGTGATTTGTCACAAGGTAATGATATGGTGAGTGGTGATAGAAATTGCTTTGTTGATGGTGAATATTCTATTGACTATACTTCATCTCTATCTCATTGCAATGTTCTATCTTTGGACTTAAACTTCTAGCACTTCAAATGTCCACATGCTAGTGTTGATAGTCCTTGCATATCATGTATTAGTTGCTTAACTAAATCTCATGATGATATGCTTTCTATGTCTTGTTGCCATGAAAATAATGCTTCCATTTCCTCTAGTACTTGTGTGGCTAACAATGTAGAGGAAATCCAACATTGTTGGAACAAGACATGGACCTCAATGGTGCTTCAAGCAATTCTTCATCATCATCGTCCATTACTCACTTTTGCCTTATGGCTAGGGATTCAAAGGTATCTCCACCTTTGGAACCCTCTACATCTTGTGATGATGAGGATGAGGATTATTATGGATTAAAAGAGATGATATTGACTCTTAAAAGAAAGAGTGAGATGGTTTTTAGTGCTCTCCCTAAAGGTAGTAAAGCTTGCTCTTATTTGTGTGAAATTTTGACTTATGCTATTAAGTGCAAGGAAATCATTGAAGAAAAGGGAAGGATCGAAAGAGAGGATGCTATGGAAAAAGCATCCTTAGAAAATGCTCTTGAGGAAGAGCATGAGCTTCGAGTGTCTCTTGAGGAGAAACTTGAATCTCTTGATGAATCAAATGATCTATTTTTGCTAAAATCATTAAGGAAAGAGATCATGCTATTGCTAAATATAAAGTGCTTAAAAAGGAAAAGTTGAATTTGGTGTTGGCAATGCTAGACTAATTGAGGATATAGAGAGACTTGACAAAGCTCAAAGGCTTTGGAAAGTGAACACTCTCTCCTTACCAAGTCTCATGATCAACTCCAAACTCAACTATCTAAAAATGATGTGCCTAGTTCCTCTACTCCCTCATGTGATCATGCTAATATTATTGAGGAAAATGCTAGGTTGAATGATGAGCTTGCCAAGTTGTCTTCTTCCATTTCTAATGTAATGATGCTTGTGCTACTAACTCCACTTCTTGTGAAGCATCTATTTTGAAGGAGAATGTTGAGCTAAGGGCTCAACTTGAGTTGCTAACTAGCAAGTATGGGAAATTGGAAGAAAGTCATGAAAAGCTCTCTAGCTCTAATGAGGATCTTCTAGCATCCCATGCGAAGCTAAAGTTAGCTCATGAGGCTATCACTACAAAGGTAACATCTTGTGAGCCTCATGTGGACAATGGCACTACTTCTACTCTAAATGCTTTATTGCCATGTGCTAGTCCTTGTGATTCATCCACTCACAATATTGCTAATCTTGTGATGAATTACTTTCCATGCCTTGTTGCTCTAACAATGAAGCATCTACTTCCTCTAGTGTTTTTGTTGATACTAACCATGTAGAGGAATTAAAAGAGCTCAAGGCCCAAGTCGCTTCTTTGAAGAAAGACTTGGAAAAGCGTCATGTTGGGAAGTCCACACTTGACAATGTGTTGAGTGTTCAAAGACGCCCCAATGACAAGAGTGGACTTGGATTCAACTCCAATAACAAGAACAAGTCCAAGTCTATCAAGAAGAACAAGGGCCAAGAACAAGTTAAAGATTCGGCCAAGATTGTTTGCTTCAAGTGCAAAGTTGAAGGGCACCATGTTAGATCTTGCCCTTTGAAGAAGAAGCCCTTAGTGAGAAGCAACAAGGGAAGAGGCCTCAAGCTCAAACTCAAGTTCCTCAAGTTGAAGAACGGCCACTTCCCAAGAAGAATCAAGCTATCTCCTCAAGTGAGATTCAACTAAGAAGAAGGGAAAAACCAATGTTGCTACTTATGCCGTGAGAAGGGCCACTTTGCTTCTTCATGCACTAATGGTACCTTATCCAACCCCATTATTATTGATGATGTTTATTCTCTTCGGAAGGATAAGGTTGGCAATGTGTTTGCCAAATTTTTGGTACTCAAAGTGGTGTCAAAAAAGAACCATTTGGGTTGCCAAGCCTATTGTGACTAACCTCTTAGGACCCAACTTGGTTGGGGACCAACAAGCTAAAACTTGATCAATAGGTGTTGTTGGAGGGCATTGGAGACTTGGCTACATCATGAAGAATTAAGGGATCTTCATCAAGTTTATTCTCTCAAGTCAAGTCATTTGGATTATATTGTTCTATCTCTATCCAATGTTCCTCCTTGCGGTAACTTGTGCTTATATCATATATACATTGAAAGTTGCTTGCACCCTTGCATGTGTTTGGTTTTGTACCTTGCTAGTGTTTGTATGTGTTGTGCTCTCTACTTACTTATCTTGAGTAATCAAGTATGTGTATGTTGGTTTGCACACCATTTACTTGTGTTGAGCCTTATTGCTTTTATTTGAATCTTATCTTGTTGGCTCTCTTTTTGAGAGATTAATGGACTATCCCATTTTGGGGAGTGATGTGCTTCGTGCACTTCACAATCCTAAAAATGTGTGTACATGAGGAATACCACTTAGTGATGATTATCAATATTATCTACTCTCTATGTGGGTCATTATCATGAGAAATTCAAATTCTATAATGTCCATTAATTATCTCTAGTTGGTTTTATTTGCCTCTTGTTAAGAAAATTGGATTATCACATTATGGGGGAGTAATAAGCTAGTGCATATTACAAGCCTAGAAAATGTGAACATGTGAGGTATTGCCACCTAGAATTGATATTCTTCATTATCTTATTCCTATGTGGCATGTTTCTCAAACAAGTTCCATATTTGCTTAAATGCCTTTTGTCTCTCTTCTTTGGATCTTGTTGTGATGGATGTTCTTGGTACGGCTTTCCCCAAATATGTTCGCTATATCTTTTTGGGAAACCGATTGCTTCAAGCTACTCTTTGGAGTTGCTTTGCATGATCGCGTGAATATTGAAGCTATAAGAATATCTATCTATCTAAGCATGGCTTTTAATTCCTATCCTTTGCCATATGCTTATTTGTTGTGGAGTTGGTCTTTAATATCATTCCTATATACCACCGAGATTTATCTCCATATACTCCTTGTCCATGACAAGTGATACTCATAATTGTGGTGGAATTTGTAGACCATCTTCATTTTTGGCTTTTGCTTTGAATTGCCTTATTTTTATTGCCAAGGACTTGTTTGATCTAAATCTCTTGTCATCCTTGTATCTTTTGGATCCTTGTTGCTCTACTCAAATTTTGCTTGTGCTTTCTTGAGTTAGGAAAAGCAATGATCCCATTCTTGTGCATTTACATTCAAAGTCATACTTCTAGATAATGCACTATTCTTGGGGAATCTATCCTACATTGAGTAGAACACTTTTTTAAATTTGGTATTGGATCTTATTGCTCTTTCTTGAACATGACCTTTGTTTGAATAATATATATGGGAGTGATGATTCCACTTGTGTGCATTTTGTATTCAAATGCAAGATCATAAATAATGCACAAATCTTGGTGGAGCAATCCTATATGCTTTTGAAGATTAGTTGTCTTCAATTGGTATTTGATCCCGATGACGTGTCTCTTTGGAAGATAAACATTTCTCGTCTTGGTACTTTGTGCCATCGTGAGAAGTGTAGAGGGTTTGGTTTATTTCTTGATGGTATTTTCATCATTTGGCATGCTTACTTTCGTTGATCCAATATATAGGATATAGTCCATCAAATCCTAAATGGCTAAGATGTGCATGAAATTCAATTTCATATCAATATGCACATATTTATGTGGAGTTTGTCCTATGTATTGTTGTTGCTCTAACTACTTTGGGCCCAATAAGTCTGGGAACCATTTTGTACTTGAATTTGTTTTAGGTACATTGGAGATGCATTGGAAGCTTGTCTCATTTACAAGGAAGGTATTGTCACCATGTGCTTATTAGAGCCAAGCTTGGATGATCGTGAACTCTTATCTTCTACTTCACCAATGCTATCTCGGTAACGAGTATCTACCTCATGCATACTTATCTAGCTTTCAACCTTGTGTAGGTTACTTCTTGGCATGAATAGTTGCAATTGATGTGGTTCTCGCAAAGTTCTTATCAAAACATCTTTATTGCAAATGTGAGCAAGCCGGGATGGTTACATATCAAGGGGAATTTATATAATCATTTTCATGATTCACCTATCCCAAATATGTTAATCTAGCAATTCTACTCAAAGTCTCTCATGTGCAATATTGATGAATTTGCAAAATCATTTGCCCTTTGTGATACTTGTTATCTTTCTCGGAGCATCCCAACTACCTTTGTTCCCTTGTGGATATTTTTGGATGCTATGATGAGATTGTGTTGGAGGTTCATCTATACTCTTTTAAGATTACATTGAGCTTTGTGCTATGTTTTTAAGCAAAAACCTTAATGGTATATTTATGACTTCCTCTTGTATATCATGTTCTTTACCCTAGTACCTATTTTGTGTGTGCATGTTTCTTTGTGGACTTATATCTTCATGATTGGTGTCTACTAGGAAACTTATACACATGAGAGTAGTTACATCTTTAATTGATATTCCAATTCGTTAGTGACCACCATTTTTATTACTTTTGATTCTTTGGTGGTCTCTAAAAGGCACAAGCTTTGCTTTTCATTTGGTATTCCTTTTTTGGACCTTAATAAGCTTGTGGACCTATTTGCTTCAACTTTTGGGTTGTGTTTATGGAAAGACATGATATGCACTATGTGCCACTTATAGTGAACGACTATGTTGATGCTACGCTCTTCTTTGCATTAGTCTCCTAAAATGTCTCTCCTTATCACACTCATCTATTTTCGGTTGAGCAAGTCATTATTTGTCGCTCCCTTCTCTTGTTGCTCAACATTTCCTTGTTGCAAGTTATTTTGCTTCTTTTCTATCTTTAAGCCTTTTTGCACTTGTTTGTGTTTCAAAATGATCTAAGAGGGAGTGAGGATTCCATGTTGTGCACTCCATAATGAAATGCAAATCCTACTTTGTGCACGTACCTTGGGAAGCTCTCTTTTGATTGTTTAGAACACTTGGTTGATTTTATCATAATATCTTCTTGTGTCCAATTGTTTTTTTTCGGATCCTTTGATTGCTTGCCTCTTTTGTTGAGATATTTTTTTCTTTGCTTTTTTGTTGCAATCTTTGGATTCTCAATATAGTTTGATTTCCTCCTTTTATTGATCGGTGGAAATGTCCACTTGATTATACTTATTTTTATGAGCAAAGCTAACTCGTGGAGGAACTCTCGCTATGTTGGCCTTTCGGCACTTTTTGCCCATTTCGGCAATTGGTGCCAATGGGGGAGAAGTTTTTGAGGGTTTATGGAATTTGGCTTTGTACTTTGATTGGTTCTTATGTATTTGTCTTTCTTGCCTTTGCATTTGTTGCTTGGTTTTGTATATAGTGGAAACTCCACCACCAGTAATGGTTGACAATATATGCAATGAATTCATGTTCATACACACGTGCATAGATTGTGGGGGAGTTTGCACTATATATGTGGTTGGACTAACATCACATACTTTCGTAGTATTTAATGTTAGTGCAACCGCTTCTTGCTCGTTAATTTCCATATTATAAACCCTCTCAAAAGAGTTTGTCATCAATTACCAAAATGGGGAGATTGAAAGTGCATGAGCCCTCATGTGTGGTTTTGGTAATTAATGACAATCTCTATGGACTAATGTTTGCATTGAGATATCTTTATAGATCTTGTCCATGAAGAAGATTGGAGTTCATGCGTTGAACTCTAGAAGATTATATGATGACCAAGGTTCTATCCAAAGGTTTATATGAAGAATTGTCATCGAGAGTTGAACTTCTTGCAAGCATGGCTTGGAAAAGAAGATTGAGTGAACATTCATGTTTATCTCCAAGCCATCATCTATATCAAGAGAAGAAGATAAAGTGCAAGTAGATTCATGAAGACGGAGCTTAGCAAGACTCTCCCATAATGGTGTATGGGAGAGTGTTTGGAGAAGTCTTCATCAAGCATGTGCTAGCAAGCACAATCACAACAAAGGTGTTCCAACTTGAGTGAGTCAAGATCGTCTTCATCTAGCTCAAGTGGAATGCGCAAGACAAATGTATGATCTTGATAGAGTTTCTATTTTACCGGTCTCATGGTGTTACTGGGAGACCGGGCTATAGGATAGACGGCGTACTTTCAAGAGGGGCTCTCAAATGAGTAACTTGATCGCATCTTTGTGGAGAGCTCAAACCTTTTCATATTTGGCATATCATCTTTCTTGGTTCTTATTTGGCTTTTATCCATTTGAGAATTTAGAGCTTGTGTTCATCTCCATACCAAGCTCTAGTCCATCAAAAACGGATTTTATATGCATATCTTGTTGCGTTTTTGATGTTGGAGGTTTTACCGTTTTGTCTTTTCTAAGAGAGGTCAAACTCTCTCCTTGTGACTTCCTCCTCACATGATGGAATATGATGTTTCTCTGCATGATCTTTAAGTGCTCTTCGTTGCGATTCCAACAAGCCCAAGATCATCGAAAACGGAGTCCGGATGAAAAAGTTATGACAGTTCTGGTACCGGGCAGAATTCTTGTCTGGCGGTAGTACCGTGAGTACAGCGGTAGTACCGCTCCCGCTGGGAGCAATACTGCTGCAGCACTCTAGGTGCTTCCCCGGGCGGTAGTACCGCGGAGGTACCGCTGCGTCCAGGCAGCGGTACTACCGCTGGAGGTACCGCCAGAAGTACCGCTAGACTCCATTTTGCTTCTGTATCCCCTACGGTACCCCGACGGTAGCTGCCACGTTCTACCGCTGGGACTCTTCGAATTAGTTTGAAGGGGTCCAGCGGTAGTACCGGCAGATCCGCGGTAGTACCGCTGGCCTAGAGCGCAACGGTACCTCGCTGAGGTACCGCGGCCGCTGGGTTCTGCGGTGCACTGGGTACCGCCCGGATACCAGCGGCGGTAGTACCGCTGTTCCAGCGGTAGTACCGCCGGGCACGGAAACTGCACATAACGGTCAGATTTTCGGGGAGCCTATTTAAAAGGGCTTTCTTCTCCAACGGTTCCCCATCCTTTTAAGCACGGCTTTGACCTCCATTGTTGACCTCTTGAAGCTTTGCTTTCTCTCTATTCCTCCATGATTCTTGCCTCCAATTAGAGGGAAAAGAGAGAGGAGATCTAGATCTATATTTTCACCAATCCATCTCTCCTCTAAGTGAGGGGAAGTCTTTCGATCTAGATCTTGGAGTTCCATTTGTTGAGTTCTTCTTTGTTCTTCCTCTCTTCTCCCCCCACAAGCATTAGTTGCTTTTTGTGGGATTTGAGAGTGAAGGACTTGAGCACTTCATGTGTTCTTGCCATTGCTTTTGTGCATCGGTTTGTGCTCTCCACGACAATTCGTGGAAGCGAAGGTTCGTGAGCTTGGTACTCTTGGGTCTTTGGACCCTAGACGCCTTTTGTGGCGGTTGAGGCCTTTTGTGGCCACTTGGGAGCTCCCAATCCTTTTGTGGGTTGTGCCTCAAGATTGTTGTAAGGGACTCGATTTCCGCCCAAAAGGGAAATCAATAGTGGAAGGTGAACCGAGCTTTTTGGCAAGGTTCATCGGAGAATAGGGTGAGGCCATTTGTGGCGTCTTGAGTTTGAAACTCACACCCCTCCAACGAGACGTACTCCCCTAAAAAGGAGGAACTCGGAAATACATCCTCGTCTCCGCGTGCCTCGGTTATTTCTATACCCGAGCTCTTTTCTTATGCACTTTACATTGTGATAGCCTTCGTGCTTGAAGTATTCAATATTGCTATCACCTTGTTGCTTGTCTTGCTTAGCATAAGTTGTTGGTGCACATAGGTGAGCCTAGTTTATTTAGGTTGTTGGCTTGTTAATTTAAACACCTAGTTTTATTCCGCAATTATCAAGCCTAAACCGGAAAAGTTTTAAATCGCCTATTCACCCCCCTCTAGGCGACATCCTTGTCCTGTCAGCGTCGGCCACCGAGATCGAGTAGGAATCACCGGGCTTCATGAAGACCATCGAGCTCACGACACATGCCTCCTCCTCCGGCGGAGCTTCCACATCGTGTGCCGCGCCTCGGGACGCCGCCTCCACCTCCTGTGCTGCCTACTCCTCCACCATCGTCGACCTCGACAACGACGGCGATGGCGACAGGGACGACGACGAGAGCATGGACTAAGACGCCCTCACGAATGAGGACGAGGAGCAGGGTTAGGGTTTAGGGCCCTCCATTTTAAATTTCCTTCAAAATATTCTGTAAATATAATAAATGTTGAATGAAATTTGGAATCAATTGCATTACAATCTTTCCTTTTTGATTCGGGATGCCGCTGGGCAGCTCCCCATTAAAAAAATTTGGGGGTGCCGGTGAGATGCTCTAAGAGCATCTCCAACAGACGCGCCAAACGGGGCACGCGCTGGAAATAACAGCATTTTAGCGCGCAGGGCCGAAACTGGAGCTCCATCAATCGCGCTATAATTCCGCGCGCGGTAAAAAGGCGCCAGTGCGCTGGAAAAAGCTGCATTGCACGCTGCGTATTTTGTGCGCATGCTCCAGCGCTGGCCAAACAAATCTTGCGCGCGAGTTGACCAACCGCCGGATCTGAAACCTCCAGACGCTCGCGCCGCCACCCGTACCTCTCCCCATCTACTTCGGCGACCCATCGCGCTCCAGTAGCTTCCGTCGGTGCTTCCCCCGCTTCTCCCCTGCGTGCCGCCGCATCCTACGGACGTGCGTGGGTCACCGCCGCGGTGAATCTGTCCCCGCCGCACCGACGCCGCCAGCGCTTTTCCCGCTTCTCCCGGCGACCGCCGCTAATTCGTCCATGTCCCTCCTCGCCGCCGCGCCTCCAGCGCACTGTTCGTCCGACGAACAGCGCCCGATGGCCGTTTGCAGCTCGGCGCCCACAAGGTGTTTGACAAAACACTTGCAAGGTATATATTGCAACTATATTTGTAGATGAATTTGGTGCAAGTTGTTTCTAGTTTTAAATTCATGTTTGTAGATGAGTTCGTCCTATGATTCTTCGGATGAAGAATTTGATCTTCAAGACGAGGAGGACGTCGCAATGCTTCTAGCTATCCATGCGAATAAAAATCAGATGCACGGCGGTTCAGTTTACGGTCGTCAGAAATTGTGGAGGGAAAGGATCGAGGCTCACAACAGATTGATGAGGAACTATTTTGTGGAGAAGCCCGTATACCCTGAGCTCTACTTTCGGCGCCAGTTTAGAATGAGCATCAAGTTGTTCAAACACATTGAGGAGAAACTGACGAGACATGATCGGTTTTTTCAGCAAAAGAGGAATGCCGTCGGAGAACTCGGGCATAGCACCTATCAAAAGGTGACCGCCGCTTTGCGTATGTTGGCATACGGTATTCCGGCGGATCTAGTTGACGACCACTTGGCCATGGGTGAGAGTCAAGCCATCATGTATGTCAAGCGCTTTGCAGTTGGAATTGTACAAGTGTTTGGTCTGAAATATTTGAGAGCTCCCAATGTTGAAGACCTGGCTAGGCTTTTGACGTTAAACAAAGCTCGGGGGTTCCCAGGTATGATTGGCTCAATAGATTTCATGCATTGGAGTTGGAAGAATTGTCCTGCGGCATGGCATGGCATGGACAATTCCAAGGACACAAAAAGGATTCCACTATAATCTTTGAAGCGGTGGCCGATCATGAGACTTGGATTTGGCATGCTTTTTTCGGAATGTCGGGTTCTTGCAATGACATTAATGTTGTTCCATGATCACCACTCATGAATAAGTTGATGTTGTATGTTTGTTTTATTGTTGATGAACTATTTGTTGTATTGTTCATGAACTATTTGTTGTACTGAAGATAAACTATTTGTTTGAGTTGTAATAATAATTAAACTATTTATTCTTGATTTATTTTGTATGTGTTTGATCTTCTTGATTATATGATTGAGTGGAAAATGTTGTTTGTGTTGGGCGCGCGTGATAAAGTTTAGCGTGTCTGGTGGAGCGCTACTGCAGCGCGCAATAATATAGTGCGTCTGGTAAATCAATCCACCCGCGCAGCGCGATAAAACGCTATTTCGACGCTGAAAAAAAAAAAAGTTTAGCGCGCCGCGCGCGTCTACATTCATGCTGCTCCAGCTACGGCGGCTAGCTAGCCTAGCTCGATCGATCGGCAAGTACCTGCCGTCTCTCGTCTGCCAGCCACGTCACGCCATACGGCATCAGCCAGGCAGCGGCAGGGCCTGGATGAGGACAGCGACAAAGAAAATCCCGACAGAAGCCGCCTGCGTGCGACTTGCTCTTCTTCCTCCTCTCCCACGAGTTCGATCGTCACGGCGCCGCGCGCGATCAGAAAGCGACGGAGGAGAAATCCGAGTTTTGCAGGGCATCCACGGTACACCACAGGCTGCAGCTAGCGCCCGTGCGGATGTACGTGCGCGCACACACTATTCGTCTAGGCTAGCTGTAGTATAAACCAGTGGCTCCTCCGCGTCCTGCCCGAGAATAGGCGACGCGTCGGCCGCTGCATGCGACAGGGCAGGGATGGCCGACGATAAGCTGGACAGACCGGCCATGGCCTTTCTCGGTAAGGAAGACGATCGAGGAGATGAAGCTTCTTCCTCTTCCTGTAAACCCTTCCCGATTCTCGGTTCCTCGCACGTTCAGCTTAATTAACTCGCTTGCTTGCTTGCTTGGATGTATGCCAGATTGGTCGTCTTCTTGGATCTGCGGGAACGAGGGCGGCAGCGAGCTCACCCTCGCATCGCCGTGCGTGCAGAGGAGCCTGATCGACTGCGTCAATGTGCTGCTCCTCCTCGTCTACGGCTCCACGCTGCTCGCGGCCTGCGTCAAGGGGCAGTGGGATGGACGGGGAAGGCGGAGGTGGGAGGTGGCCGCGGCCTCGGTGTGCTGCGTGGCGGTCATGGCCACGTACGCCATCGCCGGGTTCACGGAATCAACGACGGCCACCGCGGCTTCCTTCGTCGTCAGGGGGCTCGTATGGGCGGCTCTGGCGGCTTCGTTGCACGTCCAGCCCACGAGGCCGGCCAGAACCGTGGCGGTACTCTGGTGGACGCTCTTCTCGCTGCTCATCACCGCGTACAATGCGGAGGTCCTTGCCAGGGGATACGGGCTCGACGTCACGGAGGCTGTCGCGTGGGCGGTGAACTTGCTCCTCCTGCCCTGCGCCCTCGTCACGCTGCTCCGGCGGAGCAGCCATGGCTGCCAGGACGACGACGGCCTGTCGGGGCCTTTGCTCGACAAGGCGGCCGTGCACGACTCGGAGCTGTACCGAGCCGGCCTGTTCAGCCAGCTCGCCTTCTCTTGGCTCAACCCTCTGCTCCGCGTTGGCCGCTCCAAGGCGCTGGACATCGCCGACATCCCGCTCATCGCCTCCGAGGACTGTGCGCAGCAAGCCTCGCGCAAGTTCTCCGAGGCATGGAGCCGCCACCGGCAGGACAAGGCGCAGAGCGGGCGCGCCAACCGCCTCGCCCTCGTCTTGTGCAAGTGCTTCCTCAGGGAGATCGTGATCGCCGGGTTCTACGCCTTCATGAGAACGCTGGCCATAGCCGTCTCCCCCGCATTACTCTTCGCGTTCGTGAGGTACAGCAACCAAGAGGAGAGGGACCACCGTTTTGGCCTGTCGCTCGTCGGCTGCCTGCTCCTAATCAAGCTCGTCGAGTCGCTGTCCCAGCGGCATTGGTTCTTCGATTCGAGGAGGACCGGGATGCGCATCCGGTCCGCACTTATGGCGGTCATCTTTCAGAAGCAGCTCAAGCTGTCGAGCCAGGGGAGGAAGAACCACTCCACCGGGGAAATCGTCAACTACATTGCAGTGGACGCTTACCGGCTCGGTGATGCTCTCAGCTGGTTGCACATGGCATGGAGCTCTCCACTTCAGCTGACCTTCGCAGTGGGTACACTCTTCTGGGCACTCAGGCTTGGGGCTCTCCCGGGTTTAGTCCCTCTGATCATCTTCGGCTTCCTCAACGTGCCATTCGCAAAGCTTTTGCAAGGGTACCAGGCGAAGTTCATGGTTGCACAGGATGAGAGGCTCCGGTCCACGTCCGAGGTACTCAACAGCATGAAGATCATCAAGCTGCAGTCATGGGAGGAGAAATTCCGGACCATGGTGGAGTCCCTCAGAGACGCCGAGTTCAAATGGTTGAGGGAGACCCAGATGAAGAAGGCCTACGGAGCCGTCATGTACTGGATGTCCCCAACGGTTGTCTCTGCGGTGATGTACACCGCCACGGCGATTTTGGGGAGCGCACCCTTGAATGCCAGTACTCTCTTCACGGTCTTGGCCACCCTGAGGGTCATGGCTGAACCGGTGAGGATGCTTCCTGAGATCCTCACAATGATGATCCAGTACAAGGTGTCGCTGGACCGTATTGAGAAATTTCTCATCGAAGATGAGATCAAAGAGGCTGTGGAGAGGGTTTCTCCTGACAACTCTGGTATCCGTGTTCATGTACAAGATGCGAATTTCAGCTGGAATGCAAGTGCAGCCGATCTAGCGCTAAGAAATGTTAACCTTACCATACGTCAAGGAGAGAAGGTGGCTGTTTGTGGCGCAGTTGGGTCAGGAAAATCTTCACTCCTTTATGCATTACTAAGGGAGATACCTAGAACATCAGGATCAGTAAGTGATAAGGAGTATGTTCTTTATGAAGATGGAAAGATTAAATCATTTTCATGTCTGAAAACATGTTAAATTTGTATTGCAGGTTGAGGTATTTGGCTCACTGGCATATGTGTCACAGAACTCTTGGATACAGAGTGGGACTGTTCGCGATAATATACTCTTCGGAAAACCTTTCAACAAGGAACTGTATGAGAAGGCAATCAAATCTTGTGCTTTGGACAAAGATATAGAAACTTTCAACCATGGAGACCTGACAGAGATCGGGCAGAGAGGACTGAATATGAGTGGGGGTCAGAAGCAAAGGATCCAGCTTGCTAGAGCTGTCTACAGTGATGCAGATATCTACCTCCTAGACGACCCTTTCAGTGCGGTGGACGCACACACTGCTGCAGTTCTTTTCTATGTAAGAGATTGCTCCTAATCAGTATCCATACTAGTTGTTTTTACCACACAAAGTTCTAGTGTCAATGTTCTTGCAGGATTGTGTAATGACAGCGCTTTCAAAGAAGACGGTTGTTCTTGTGACGCACCAAGTTGAATTTCTGACCGAAACTGATAGGATCCTGGTAAGCTGATCTTTATAACATGACCGCTCATGATTCATAAATCGGTGATACTTCTATCAAATGCTCAGTCATTGTTTTTCAACAGGTGATGGACGGCGGCCAAGTTAAACAACAAGGGAAATATGCAGAGCTGCTGGAATCTGGGACAGCATTTGAGAAGCTGGTTTCTGCTCACCAGTCCTCTATCACAGCACTGGATACTGCCAGCCAACAAAACCAAGTCCAAGAACCACAGGTGCTTGATGACAGTATAATGCCAAGTGCATTGCTGTCGACACGGCAGCCTAGCGACATCGAAGTCTCAGCAAAGGTTCCTTCAGTGGTCCAGCTCACGGAAGAGGAGGCGAAGGGGATCGGGAACCTTGGATGGAAGCCATATAAAGACTACATAGAGGTCTCGAAGGGAATGTTTCCTTTCTGTGCGATGTGTACTGCTCAGGTGCTTTTTACAGGTTTTCAGATCATGTCCACGTATTGGTTGGCTGTGGCTGTTCAGATCAATGTCAGTAGTGCTCTTCTGGTTGGGGCATATTCAGGGCTCTCCATCTTCAGCTGTTGCTTTGCCTACCTTAGAAGCCTCTTTGCTGCTACTCTGGGACTCAAAGCCTCCAAAGCATTCTTTACTGGTCTGATGGATTCTGTATTCAAGGCCCCCATGTCATTCTTTGATTCAACACCAGTTGGAAGAATATTGACACGGGTATGGTTTCTTTGTGTCTTGCTTCAAATAAGATAGCCATAATAGGCTAATTGTAACTACTCAAATGATAAGATTGAGCATTCAAGTAATGAGTCCCTGACTAAAGCTTATCCTCTGCAGGCATCTTCAGATTTAAGCATTCTTGACTTTGATATACCTTACTCCATGGCTTTTGTGGCGACTGGTGGTATCGAGGTGGTCACAACAGTACTGGTCATGGCTACTGTAACTTGGCAGGTCTTAATTGTAGCAGTCCCAGTTGCAATCACCATGGTATATGTTCAGGTAATTCTATTTTGTTCTACCTTGATGCAAGCAATTAGCCAATCCATGGGAAGAATAAATGAAACGTATCTTGTGAGCTTACAAGCTGATGCTTTGTTTTCAAAATTTGAAGAGGTACTATGTGGCCTCAGCCAGAGAGTTGGTCAGAATTAATGGAACAACAAAGGCACCTGTCATGAACTATGCAGCAGAATCGATTCTTGGTGTGGTGACAATCAGGGCTTTTGCAGCAACAGACAGATTCATCCACAATAATCTGCAACTTATAGACAATGATGCAACAATGTTCTTCCACACAGTTGCCGCTCAAGAGTGGGTGCTTATAAGAGTGGAAGCACTGCAAAGCTTGACAATACTCACGTCATCCTTGTTTCTTATTTTGATTCCTCCAGGAGTAATTTCACCAGGTATCTACATAGCCATTACAGTGAACATCGCCTTTTTGACCTGTATCCGCGGATTTGATTAACATTTCCTAAGTGAATTTACAGGCTTTGCGGGTCTTTGCCTCTCCTATGCTTTGACCCTGACTTCGGCGCAGGTTTTCCTGACAAGGTTCTATTCCTACCTAGAGAATTATATCATTTCAGTTGAGAGAATCAAGCAGTATATGCACCTTCCATCAGAGCCTCCCGCCGTAATACCAGATAATAGGCCTCCAAATTCATGGCCACAGGAGGGAAGAATAGACCTGCAAGATTTGAAGGTAAATAGAATCCTCTATGCAGATAATCATTGAACAATAAGAAAAGGTTGCAGTAACTTACACTTCTGAGCAGGTTAAATACCGCCCGAACACACCGCTTGTTCTCAAAGGAATCAGTTGCACCTTCCCTGCTGGAAACAGAATTGGGGTTGTCGGGAGGACAGGAAGCGGCAAATCAACACTTATCAGCTCACTGTTCCGTCTCGTTGATCCTGTGGGTGGGAGGATACTTATTGACAAGTTGGACATCTGCTCTGTGGGTCTCAAGGATCTAAGAACTAAACTGAGTATTATCCCCCAAGAACCTACACTTTTCAGAGGAACTGTGCGCAATAACTTGGATCCCCTTGGCCTGCATTCCGATGATGAGATATGGGAGGTGAGAAATAGATGTTCTTTCTGCAAAAAGGATACAAAGTAGTTCATGAAAGGCGATAAGTAGTCTTAACACATCATAGTTCCTGAAAGAACCATGTTTAAATGATTTCTCTTATCATAGTTCATAAGCAATAGAAGATCTGACCTTTTCTTAAACAAAGAAAAATGGAAATAAAATGTTGTAGATCTGATCATGTTTAACTTTCCTAGATTGCTATATGAACAAAAGTTTGATGTATCTGATTCTGATTAGACTACATACATTGAACATTTCAGGCATTGGAAAAGTGTCAATTAAAGAGATCAATTAGCAGCACTGCTGCTCTTCTCGACACAGTAGGTAAGTATAACAGAAGTATTAATATTCCATTAGAACAAACAAAATACCATAGAGAGCAGTTTGAATTACAGAATGTTGAAATGATTTCTTCCTCTGGCCTATGGCAGTGAGTGATGATGGCGATAACTGGAGTGTTGGACAACGCCAGCTCTTCTGTCTTGGTAGAGTTCTCCTCCGTAGGAACAAAATTCTAGTGCTTGATGAAGCAACGGCGTCCATCGACTCAGCAACTGATGCAATCTGCAAAGTGTCATCAGGCAGCAGTTCACTAGTTGCACTGTGATAACCATTGCTCACAGGGTCCCAACTGTGACCGACAGTGATAGGGTCATGGTACTTTCCTACGGTACGTTATGGAAATTAATTCACTCATGCACCAATTAATAAAGATTATGACCCCTTCCCAGAGTCTCTCTAGTGGCAAACTGGCAGTAACATCAAACCTGATCTAGTTATAAGTAAGTATACTTACTATACTTGAAGATGATTGTTGATGACTGTACAGGTAAGCTTCTAGAATATGACACACCCGCCAAGCTGTTGGAAGATAAACAATCAGCCTTTGCTAAGCTTGTGGCGGAGTATTGGGCTAATTGCAAGCGGAACTCAACATGATTGTATCATTCTGTGCCAGTGCATTATAACGACATGAGCAATTCAATTAAGGTACTGAAATATCGATATGACAGCTTCTTGAATTGCATCTATAACAAGACTAACCTTGTCCTCTTCGCTTGTTGGTTAGTGGAATTACTGAGAAGACATCAACAACAATGAAATTTTGATCAGTGAAGGCAAATTTTGGAGATAAGGTTGATGGGGAGAGCTAGCTCAAGATGCATTGAGTCGAGTCCTCCAAAATAAGCAGGCCAATATATGGATATAGGTTATTTTGCAAAATGAAAAGAGGATCCACTTGTAGCATGATAAATGGTACACTTCAGATGTAAGTTCTTCTGAATAAGAAGAAAATAAGAAGTGTCCACATGCCAGTAAATATGATCTTTGCCCAAGTCATGCCACGCAAAATTACCACTGTGTACCTTTTGTGCTAAATACTGATAAGATTCCAGATATCAACTGAAATGCTTAAAACAGATAGTAAAACAGTTCGAAAAAATCTGAATTTTTTTGACAACAAACACATAGAAGTTTATACATACGTGCAAATTTTCGTGATGAAATGACATCTAGATTGCTTTATGTGAAAAAAAAATCAGTGGACAAAATGGGATTTTAAAATATGTTCTTAGAGCACTGATTTTGTTTTTTTCGCACAGGCCAACACAAATGTCCTTTCATCACAAAACTTCGCACATATGTAGAAAACTTGTATATGTTTGTTGTAAAAAAAATCAGATTTTGTTGAAATGTTTTACTATTTTTTTCGAATTTCTTAATCTGGCAGGAGTATATGAGCTAGGGAGCCAAAATGCCTCTCTCATAACCTTTCACCTTTCAAATTCTTCAGCACTTTGAATAATGCTCAATAGCACAAGTTACTGAATTTTGGAATTTCAAAACCACAGAAGGAGCAGTATATTTATTCAGAAAAGTTGTGCATTTGAAATATATTAAACAAAAGTTAGTCAAACTGTTTTGGAATATACCAAAACTATGAAGTTAAGACACAATTCAAAGTTAAGAAAGTTAATTCATAATTAAAAAAGTTAAGGCAGAATCAGTGACCAGGAGAACTGCAGGTGATAATACTGGTCTAGACAAAGTTACTGCAGTTAATGCAATTGTAATTGTGTCAGATAACAAGCTAGACCTGCTTTGAGTGTAGAGCACTGAACTATCAGAGCTCAACAGGACACTGGGAAGAAGTCCCACCTTCCTTTAATTTCTGATAGCTTGACTATGTGATATAGAGATATTTCTTAGGTACGTGGAGGACTAAAGTTCTGCCCTGGCCAGGAAGTAGACATGATTCTTACAATTATTGCATGGTTAGGATGAATTGTTAGGCAAGATCAACATCGTGTCAGTAGCAACCGTGCAGTTGTTTTCAGAAACTAACACTGGAATCAACAATGCAACTCTCTGGTTAAAACCATAGCGAATACTGATATAGCTATTGTTATAATTTTGCATCCCCTGGGGCTCCGTAGGCTTCCAAGTGAGGCCCTCCAACCCTCTTGGACCGGCTTGCAGACAAATTGCCCACTTGGAAAGCGGCCATGATGCCTAAGGCGGGGAGACTCCCGCTGGTCAAGGCGGTACTAGCGGCGATTCCCCTCCGACAGCTCATGGTCTTGAGTGTGAACAAAAATACCTTGAAGAAGTTGGAGAAGATCCTACGGGGTTTCCTTTGGGCTGGGAGCGCGGACGCGAATGGCTGTCATTGCCACCTAAACTGGGCCAGGGTGTACCGCCTGTTGCGGCTGGGACGGTTGGGTATACTGGACCTGGCTCGCATGTCGGTTAGCTTAAGGGCCCGCTGGTTGTGGAGGTTGCGCACTGACCACCAGCGGCCATGGCGGGGGCTCTGACATGAAGTTCTCGGAGGATGAGCGTCAAATCTTTGATGCCTCCACTGAGATGTCCCTTGGAGATGGCTCCGCGGCCCTTTTCTGGGCGGACAAATGGATGGCGGGTAAATCGATGAAGGATGTAGCGCCGAACCTGTTCGCGCTGATCTCGAAGAAGCCCCGGAAAACCGGACGGTACGAGAGGCGCTAGTTGAGCGCCGGTGGATCGCGGACATTTTCGGCGCTTTGAGTCCACTCGCTCTCTGGCAATATGTCCAGACTTGGATCTTTCTCCAAGGGGTGCAGTTATCGGAGCAGCCTGATAGGATGATCTGGCGCTGGACGTCTGATGCCCAATACTCCTTCAAGTATTGCTACGAGGCCTTGTTCCTTGGGGCGGTAGAATCAAAATCTTGGAAGTTGAATTGGAAGCGATGGGCACCACCTAGGGTGAAATTCTTCGTGTGGTTGGCTTGTTTGGATCGCTGCTTGAAGGGTGAGAGATTAGCACGTCGAGGACTACCACATCAAGCCAACTGCCCAATGTGCGACCAGGCAGCGGAATCGATGACCCACATACTCACTGGATGTTCGTTCTCGAGGACAATCTGGCATGAGGTGCTTTCCTGGATACGATCGACGGCTAGGCCGACGGTTGTGGAGGATGATTTCGTGGCTTGGTGGTCGTTGGTACTCAACTCCACCCCCCGCCTGCTGCGTAAGGGCACCTCTTCGGTGATCATGGTCACAATGTGGTGAATTTGGAAGCAACGGAATGCGATCGTCTTCGACAATGCACGTCCCTCAGTTAGCGCTTTGATGTAAACCATCAAGACTGAGCCTTGTTCTTGGGTGAGCGCGGGGCCCGCGGTCTCGCGCATCTTCTCCCTAGTCTAGGTCGTTGGGTTGAATTATATGGTTTGGGGTGGCCTGTCTTTAGACTTGTAAATAACTCTTCTATCTATCAATGCATCGGAACGCAATGCTTTTTGCGTTTTCGCGGTTTTTCTTTTTTTTTGCATCCCAGGCTGATGAGTTTCCTTAATAGAAAGTAGGGGAGGAGATGAAGCCAAATGACAAACTAGAAAGGAGATAATTATTAAAAAATGATTTAGCCCCCCTGTGCTGACTAGATGGTCGTATTGTTTGGAAAATTATGATGCAGAATTATCTTGCCAGACCTGATTGTAACCCATTGGCTCAGCAGCCCCTTTTGCTGCTAGCACATGAGCGGGGTAGTTGCTGTTCCTTCTTTCAAACACCACACGACCTTCAGTAAAGTTCAGACGTATGCGAAATTTGATCTCTCTGAACAAAGCTCCGAGAGGTGCTGCATCATATGCCGTTGAGGTGACAGCGTCTTCAAGACTTGGCAGTCAGTGGCAAACACGGTGCGCCCCGCTCCTAGTTCCTCGGCGATCCTGGCAGACTCAATGAGTGCACGAGCTTCAGTTTCTAAGGCTGTCTCTGCGTTTGATATGGAGCCGGCACCAGCGAAGAGAATTCTGCTGTCATGACCACGGGCCACACATCCCCATCCCCCTCGCCCTGTACCAGCTTGGAAAGCACCATCCAGATTAATTTTTATCCAATTTCTTTGCGGGGGTATCCATTGTGCATCAGGTTTCCGGGAATTGGGAGATTTCTTGCTGAAAAACTGTACCCAATCAGAGGTGTGTCTTCCAATCACAGCACACAGTTCAGCAGCTGAAAAACGTCGCTCGCCATGGTTAGCCTTGTTCCGTTCAGTCCACCAACACCATAACATTGCCACCGTTCGATCTTCAGCTCATGCGGCAATTGCAAAATATGGTGCAAAAATTCCATGCTAGAAGTGCAACTAGTTAACTGAACACGAATGTCATCAGGTAGGACTTGGCGCCAAATTTTCTTCAGTTCCCGGCATCGAGAGAAAAGGTGTCGTATATTTTGCCAAGGCTACAGAGTGCAAACTCCAGGCGTGCAGCTTATGCAGAATGATACATTAATTGATCGAATTCTTAATCCATCAACTCAGAAGATGAGAAAGACCTTTCAGTCAAACGGGCCAAACAATCGAGGGGATCGCTCCAACCCTAATTCTGACGATTCAACAACCAATCGAACAGATTCCGTGCACAAATTGAGTAACATTTCACTGACACAGCTACTGATTCCGACGACGGCAACAATATCACGCTGATTAGCAATGGCGTCAGATCTAACAAAAGCGCAAAACGTGCAAAAGAGTAGCAATAATCCTACCAATTTGTACCGATTAGGGACATGTCAGGAGGACAGGAGCAAAGTTCCCCAAGCAAAAACAGGAGGAAATCTAGTATGGGATTGGGATATTACCGACTAGCTTCGAACCCGCGCGACCTCCGGGGTTCAAGATACGCGAAGAAGACCGCATTAGCGCCGTAGCGGCCATGGAGGCGGGAATGGAGAGGCCACCTGCTGCAAATCAATCATCTCCAGAGAAAAAACAGGGAACAAGGAACGGGTGGAAGAAGACAGAGTAGTCTCATGTGGTTTTGGGCCTTTTCGGATAATCTGGTAAGGGTTTCCCTAGTCTTATTGTAATCGGTCCTGATAGGCCCAACTAGGAAGAAAAAGAACTTCACGTCAAAAAAAAAAAGGGAACTCCCATTCGACGGGCTATTCAGAATCCCTAAAATGGACCACCATTATGTCCCAAGTCTGCGGCAAGCGGTAATCCTCCACAAAAAGGGTCTTTTCCCAATTACTCCCTCCGTTCCAAATTAATTAGCTTTCATTTGTGACAAATAAAAGCCAATTAATTTGGAACGGAGGGAGTATTATCTACTGAGAGCACCATATTAGATCATCTCCATAAGATCACTTTTATCGTGAGTCCATAAAAAACGTTTTAGGGACCGACAAGACAAGGTTTAGAGATTTTGAATGGAAAATGCTTCAACTAAAGAGGGTTAAGAAGGAGCTGAGATGAATTACAAGTTTTCACAAGATAAGAAATAAACAAAATTTTGCAAATAAAACTGAGGAAGACTATGCATGAGAGCAAGATAGGAGAATTTTCTGAGGGTCTTTTGACTCTTTACAAATTGTTGAGGAAAAAGGCAGAGAAACGAGGGATGAGCTTGAAGGAGAGGAAGAATAAGCTGGAGTAATACATTGGTGATTTGTTGATGGCATGAGAGGTTAATAAGGAAAAGCTAACATGTTCATGTATGTAATGTCTGAACGGCCAATTTATTTTTCCAAATTGTATGTCTCATCAATGTGGAACTTAACATCCAACATCTAAAAAAAGATTTACAAAAAAGAAATTAATTTGCTCAATCCCACATTTGGAAACCCTAGCCAACAAAATCAAGTTCCACATGTACTGAATTTGCTAAGGGTGACACCAGGGGACAAAGGATAAACTCAACTCCCTTGAGAGAGGAGATGCAGCAATAGCTCTTCGTCGGTGTCAACTTCCAGACCTTGGCCATGGGTGTTGCCGCCGCTGGGAACAACAGTGGTCGATGCCGTTGCAGAAAAAGTTTTGCACCCCGTCGTCCCCACCGCCTGACTTCGGTGCCGCTTTCTTCTCCGCCAGGGGTTAGAACGTCCCCACCTGCATTTGAAGGTTCCATGGTGTGAGCGAAAGAGCAAACATGGGAAAGAGAGTGGGGATCAGTGTACCGCGCATCCGCGCCGGCCCGTTCGAATGGACTTTGTTCAGCAATCAGGGATCCACCGGCCGTCTTCTCCAAACAATTACCCCTCTCCACGCATGCATAGCATTGGGATCCACGGCCAGAAACACCGTTAGCGCGCATAAACATGCATGTGCCAATATAACATTATTACGCATGAGCGATAGTCTTTTCTGAAATTTTGAACAGTCGGTGGTTTTGCAATTTGTGGTGTGTGTGTATTTCTTTTTTCTAATTTCCTCCAGCAAATCAGTAAAATAAAATCAAACCTGGACCGAACGTCCTAGAATCCGAGTTAAAATATCCAACACAATATCTAGCAGAAACAGGGGCGGGCGCGCGCCGGAGGTAAAGGGGCCAGCGGGCAGAGCCAAAAGAGGCAGGCCTTCTGCCTGAAACAGTCCATACACATGCAGGGTATGAGCCGCACGCCCAGAGGATCCGACGAGGGGGCGCCATGACTCGCTTGGCGCCAAACTCCGCAACGGCGCGCGGGAAAAAGCTTGGATGGATCGATCGAGAATGCCATTGCCATCCATCCAAGTGCTGCTCAGGTGGCGCGGAGCTGGAACCAGCTCCTTGTCCATTTCCTTGCGATGCATGCATGGATGCAAGCGGGACACCTGATCTTGTTCACCATTACCAGCTGCGTTCAAATCAGCCCTGCACGCTTGTCCCTTCTCCATAGGACCTCCCCGCCTGCAAGTTGAGATGATAGGGTGTGTGGGCGAAGCTACCTTCCAAGCGCATGCAGTTGTGTGCATGCATGCGCGGCCAGATCTTTGCAGTCGATCCATGGCGCGCGCATGGACGCCGTGTGGGACGACGAACAACTGGCGGCGCTGCCGGGGGCCTTGGGAATAGGCTTTTCGGCGCGCAGGCAGGCAGCCGCCTGGCCCGCCCCGGCGCTGCCGCCTCACATGCGACCCCCGGTCCTTTTGTTTTCTCAGGATCATACGGCACATGCATCATAGGATGATTTCAACGGGACGACCCAAACAAACACCGGATTTTGTCCGTTTGAATCGTGGTCAGGACACAACGGACAGAGGTGGATGTGCGTGTCCGGCCAGTGCCCCCAACGGTGGCGACGCATCCTATTTGCACTGTCCATTTCTATCTCAATCCCTACCGCGGACTGGTCCGCCCCGCCCCTGTCGCGGCACATGCGTATCCCGGTCCTTTGTTTTCTCAACATAGGAGCACATGCATGTTAAGGCTAGGACAATTCCAACACGTCAACCCAAATGAACACAATTTGTATCTGAATTTCGGCCGTTTTCGTCGCCAAACGGATAGGCATTCGGTCGTGTCCGGCCTTTGTCGGCCATTGCACCCAACGAGTTGACCCATTTGGTCCGCCATGTCTTTTTTTAACGAGTCAACATATAGGGAGTCAGGGACACATATTTTTTGGCGGCAAACGTTGCACAAAATTAAATAAAATAAGTAGCATACTTTTTACAACCAAATTGAATAAATCACATAATTTATTACAACCAAATTGAAATAAAGCCATAGCAACTAATAAATCAATTGGGCTATGGTTGGTTTCCCAAATGAACCCACATATGTTCAACCAAATCATTTTGAAGTTGTGAGCATCCCGATCACCCATCTCATGGTGAAATTGGATGGATTGTGCAAATGTTGCCACTCCACCCAGAGGTTCAACCAATTCACCCTGGAATTGCCAAACCTAGCTTTCTTCTCTCCATTGGGATTGGGGATTGTCTTCACAAAAGTAGACCAAAGAGGATAGATACCATGGCTAGGTAGTTTTCCTTGGTGTATGTGTGGCTATTGATCTCATAGCTCACCACCGGGGAATTGCCCCACCGAAAGCCTACAGAACACGGGATAGCGCTGAAGGACACTGATGTCATTGTGGGAAACGGCCATGCCGAAGGAGTGCCAAATTCAGAGATATTTTGAAGCCACTGCTTCAAGTATGACCGTGCACTCACCAACATGTTCCTTATATTGTCACTGCCAAGCAAATGGACAGTTCTTTCACTTCCAATGCATGCAATCTATGCTTCCAAGCATGTCAGGAAATCATCTTGCCTCGTAAATAGACAAAATTCGGGCCGTGTCCTCAACATTGGGCTCTCTCAAGTATTCTCGGCCAAACACCGCAATGACAGCTTTGCAAAATCTGTACATTGACATTAAGCATGTGGACTCATTTATGCGCATGTACTCATCATTCATGCGCATGTACTCATCAACTGAATCACTGGATAATCCATATGCAAGCATCTGAACAACCGCAGTGCATTTCTTATAAGAGGAGAAGCCAATCTTATCAAGGGCATCTCGCTTGCATTTGAAGTAATCATCATGGCCCAACAATCCTATTCGAATGCGGTTGAACACGTCTTGCCATATGGAAGCGTCGCCAGAAAATAGGGATCGTGTATGTTGCCTTTGTGCGATGGAAGTAATCTTTGAAGAGTTGGACATGGCCCCCTTCTCGTTACGATCAGATGCACTGCCCGCGACCGAGCCCCTGAACAATGGTTGCTGCCTCGCAATGTGCTCATTGACAAGAAGTGTACCAACCAAAACATCACTCATTTTCAGACGATTCACCGGACGATGAGGTTATACAAGATGTTGTTGTAAAAGTACTCATCCGAGTTATCCGCCATTTGGAGGAGATGAATTCGTACCTCACAAACACCTCGAGCAAACGGCCGAACACCTTGCGGGCGATGTTGGTTGTGGTCGCGGATGAGCCTCGAACGTATCCCGGTAGTTGAACTATGGCGGAGTCCGCGGAGATGGTGACGAAATCCAGCCGGGGTTAGTTGAAGTGGTCGTGAGCAACAACTTCTGAGCAAAGGAATGGAAACAACTCTCCCGGTGGTGGTGGCGGTGGTGGCAGCGAGCCGATCGACGAGATGTGGCGTGCCGGCGGGCCGGCGGGATGTAGCGTGGTGGCAGGCCGGCATGATGCGACATGGCGGCGGAGAGAGGTGGGCGAAAGGGACGGACGCGGGCCGGCGGCGGCGAGGACGGGATAGAGCTGGGCGAGAGGTACTAGGGCAAGAGGAGGCAATGTGTGTTTGTGTCACTGGTTGGCGGGGCAGGGAGGACACCGTGGGTCGTCCGCGTGTGTCCGCCGCGGACGCAAACCCGGCTCAAATTTGGGCCAGAAATGGCTCCGCGCGGACAGAAAAATGGACATCGGTATGTTTGCGTCGGCGCGTGTGACCGTGGTTTTTCCCCAAACGGACAACTCCTGACCAAATGGGTAGCCGCGTTGGAGTTGCCCTTACTGTCGTGGGTTCTTTTGGGATGGGATTTGGAAGAGGCTTTTCGTTTAGCGGTGAGATGTCTTCACCTGTAAGTAACCGAGAGGACATCCGGGATCGATGAAAAAATCAGAGCATCTCCACTGGGGTGCCCAAATTTAGTCCGACACTCCCCAATTCGTGTCTGCTTTGGGGTCCCGGGCACTTATCCGGCATAATCCGGGGTGTTGTCCACAGCGGCACCCCCAAACCAAAAACAAAATATTGTGAACAAAGGATTAAATTTTCATTTAAAAGTTGTTATATTTTACAAGGTTTCGAATAAAATTAAACAAAAAACCAGCCTCGCCGGCCCCCTAACCCTAACCCTACTCCTCGTTTTCGTCGTTCCCGAGGGCGTCCCAGTCGACTCTCTCGTTATCGGCATCGTCGTCGTCATGGTAGACGACGGTGGAGGAGGAGGCGTTGTCCCGAGGCGCACATGAGGTGGAAGCGCCGCCGGAGGAGGTGGCCATCTGCGTCGATGCCTCGATGGCATCGAGAAAGCTGGGGGAGTCCTTCTCGATCTCGGTAACGACGCCACCATAGCCCAGCTGAAGCCCGGGGAGTCGTCGTCGTGCACCTCGTCCACAACAACGACGACACGTGGTAACTCGACGACACCACCTCCACCGGCTCCTCATTCACCCCTGGCTTCGGACGGCGTAGGTAAAGAGGACCGGCGCGGTGGGAACGCCGGGCCTGGCCAAAGTCACAGATCACTGGGCCACCTCATGGCTCAGGACGATCCTGCTGGACGTCGCGGATGAAGATGCCGCATCCTCCGCGCCTCCCCGGCGTGTGTCGCAACAGTGGAAAATGGGGTTCCCCTACTACTGCCAAAGCGGGTCCACCCCATGTGGGCCCAACTTAGTAGTGTTTTGTTAGATTTGGCAAAACAAATGGGTATAAACATACGATTTTTTTTCAATAAATGATATAATATGAAATAATTAATTTGGAAAAGTATGAATAATTCGGACATGTGTAACTCTTGGTAAGATTCGGCATGAAAATGATGGAAATTTCAAACTTTTCTAGACTCAAACAAGATTACAACAATACATGTGGGCCCATCGTTAGATCTGATTTAGTGAGTTTAATTAGAGATCTGGACTTATGTGTAACTTATTACACAATAGTTGGTGGTCTCTGCAAAAACAGGTAAATTGATGAGTACTTTGCGCAACCACGACGGCGATAGGACGCGGTTTCTGCAATTTCCTCTCTCAAGACTATCTTTGTCGTCGCTCACGCACGCTGTCACCAATTCATCGTCCAGTGAAAAAGTTGCTGCCTGTCGGCTTCCTCGTAACCCGTGCATGGATATCGATCGATCGCGAAACCACCCGGCCCCTGATTACCTTCTTCCTCCTCCCCGCATCCTCCTCACGACAATATATAACAATCTATCCCGACCCCATCAAGAAACGCACACACAGATAGGCCTCGACTTCGGGAGATTGACAGACAGAGTGTGATGGAGGCGCACATGGAGCGGGCGCTGCGGGAGGGGGTGACGGAGGCGGAGCGTGCGGCGCTGGAGGGGACGGTGCGCGCGCACCACACCTTCCCCGGGCGCGCGCCGGGCGCCACCTGCACGTCGCTGGTGGCGCAGCGAGTGGCGGCGCCGGTCCGCGCTGTGTGGCCCATCGTGCGCAGCTTCGGCAACCCGCAGCGGTACAAGCACTTCGTGCGCACCTGCGCGCTCGCTGCCGGGGACGGGGCCAGCGTCGGCAGCGTCCGCGAGGTCACCGTCGTGTCCGGCCTCCCGGCGTCCACCAGCACGGAGCGGCTCGAGATCCTCGACGACGACCGCCACATCCTGAGCTTCAGCGTCGTCGGCGGGGAGCACCGCCTGCGCAACTACCGCTCCGTCACCTCCGTCACCGAGTTCCAGCCGGGGCCCTACTGCGTCGTCGTCGAGTCCTACGTCGTCGACGTGCCCGAGGGGAACACCGAGGAGGACACCAGGATGTTCACCGACACCGTCGTCAAGCTCAACCTGCAGAAGCTCGCCTCCGTCGCCGAGGACTCCGCCCCGGCGCCTGCGTCCGGCTCGCGGCGGCGGAACTAGGAACATGAGGAGTTCGTGGTGGGTCCCCTGCGACTTTGCGTGGTGGTGGCGGCGGCCGGACGGCGCCGTGGTTGTTAGCTGTTACTCTGTTCTTTCCTCCCCTCCTTTTTCATTTTTCTCTTTTCTGTTTGTCATTTTCTCTCCCTTTTTCCGTTGGTGTAGAAGGAAAAGCCGTCGTTGTTGTGGCGTAAGGAAGCCTGCTTTTGTTGTGTATCATTTTGGTCTTTTCTCTCGCTGCCGTTTGTGCAATTATCCGTTTCTGAAGGCTGGCTGGCTGGTGACAGCGATGCTGAACAGGGGAAAACTGAAATAGCTGTTGCCGCCGGTTGCTTTCAACAACACAAGATGGTGCTGCTTTCCTTTCTTTTTAACATTTCATCTTTGTACCATACCGACTCAACGAGTACCCTAGGGTTTTTGTCCTCCTGCACGGCGATGGGCGGCGAGTTCCTTGTTTCACCCAAGTACGATTTGGATTCAATCTCCTCTTGTTCCTTGCCTTCTTAGAAATCGAACTATCCTCCGGAGGCTGGCTTGGTCGGCTTTCTCGTCCGTTTCTCCTCCTAGGCAGCGGACTTTCACGGAGGCAACACCCCTAGGCCCGAACTTCATGCCAATCTGGCTTCAAGTGCACAAGCTCCTGGAAGGTTATCGCAAAAAGGAAATTGTATCACGACTTGCTAGCGGGGTGGTGTGCGTTTTGATGTGACCCAAATTTATATGAAGATAGAGGCTAACTTCGAAGCGAAGCGGAGGCCCGTCGCCGGAGGCTTAGGCCGTAGCGTAGCGGAGAAGTTAGCCCATCTGGTTGCCCACTTGCGGGGGTGCAGGGGCGGCTGCCCCCGTAGTACGGTACGCATCGTTGCCGAGTCGGATTGTGGCTGACTTAGTGTTTTACCACCATATATACATCTTGTAAGCCGCCGGTTGGGATAAGTCGCATGTTGTAAATCTCCGACGTTTGTAACCTCACCCGATATAGTGAAGTATTGCTGGCTGACGCCCGTGGTTTTTTCTCCTCCATTGTTGGAAGGGTTTTCCATGTTAAATCGCGTGTCCCCGTTTGTTTGATCTTCCGCTTTCTTCGTCGTTTCTTTGTTATCGTTTATAACAGGTGGCAGGAGAAATTAAGGTGGTTGAGATGAATCATGTTGGAGGCTTTCGCGGGACTATGTTTGTGTTCGTGTTAATCATGATGTATGCCGACCTCTGACCCGTTTTGTTTCAATACCCAAGGCTGAAAAGAGAAATGCAGTCAAGTATGCAGAACTTGGTCAACTATGTTATGCATGTGGCATTAAGCCTACAAGACTTAGACGAGGTCCATGAGATCTTGAACCAACGTCGAGCGAACCTAGTCCATTGGAGAGGAGTGAAGCTTTTGTGGGCTCCGTGCAAGGATGAAGAAAATGATAGGTCCGGTATTATGGCTATATGTGAGAAGGTTAGAGAGATCAAGAGAGGTTTTACTAGTTTTAGCATTTCTTATGTTGGGTCGCAACGCTAATAATGCAACCATTTTATGTGCTAAACAGGCTAGGGTTGATAGGAGGAGATGTCCATGGATCGGTTATAAACAGGCTTTCTCGCTGACACTCTTTCGAGTGATTGTTATATTGACGATTAATTAATAAAGCTCACTGGATTTGCAAAAAAAAAAAAAACGTTGTACCATACCTTACAATTATTCTCCTCTGTAAATTAATCGAACGGATGAGAACTAGCTCAATAATTATATCGAACATGGAGGTATTTCATCCTTTGCAAGATCAGATCGAAAATAAGAAAGCCACCTCATATGTCCCTTTTTTTAGATCTTGGTGCGATTCCAAATAACTCCATCGGGCACTAAATAATCGTAGCTGAGCGAATTTTGACCCAATCAATGAACCAATCAGATCAGTTTGTTGAAAAAGCAGTGGCTGACATAGCTCGATAAACCAAAGCAAAGCACCACTTATAAAAGACGCAGCGAGAGGAACCGGCATGGATTAGGACAAGTCACTCCTAAAGCAAAGAGATTCCAGGAGAGGAGTATGCGCAAGTCTGTCCTAGTCGTTGTGGTGGTGGTCAGGTTTAGCTAGATATATAGTAGTAGTAGCTGACTAATTGCTTATTGGGTGGCTAAGCTGCTCTGTGGGTCACTGTGTGGCTTCATAGGTCTCGCACATTTTTCTTTTCAACACTTCATTTGCAGAAAGCAAACTTACACAAGCGGAAGGTATTCCAATGGGAGATATTATATATTGCCAGTGTGCGTTTCTAGTTATAAACTCGCACATTTTTGTTATGCATGTCTTGTTATTAGTGACTAAGTTTAGTTTTGGGACTTCTAAAATTGGAAAAATTTGTAAATCCCCGCAGGCTGGTTTCGACACTGGGAGAGGCGATGAAGAGGATGGATATCGCGCCAGCGAGAAGTTTTGGTCTAGTTTATTAGGTCTTGATCCTCGTGTCATTCGTCCAAACCATGGAGCAACAGAGCAATAAGTACCTCCAGCCATGTCCGTCGCGGTGGTGCTAGTTACGGCGTCTCCGTGGGGGCGCGTGAGGGTTGGTTTCCTAGGAGTGTCATCAATCACGATGTGCTAGCTCAATTTGTGATGTCGTTGGTGGTCTTGTTAATAATTTCTTGCCCCGACGCTTTTTGCATCACGCGGGGTTGGATCTCCTCGTTCGTCCTTCGCCCTCTTCTCCAAGATGTTTCGTGCTTTGGATGGTCCTTCCTGGCGCTCCTCGTGGCATATGGTGACTTCCTGGTCACAGTTAGAACTTCTCCCTAGCTCTAGTGTTGCGGAGCGGGTGTAGCATCAAGCTAGGCTCATGGCGTGCCATTGGCTAGTCAGTGTCGGAGACTGCAATGAATCCCCTTGCATCTTTGTAATGTTTATTTAGTCAGGATGTTCTTGTAAGGCTTGGACTTGGTTAATATATGGCTTCTAGCCTTTGAAAAAGTATCATCACATTTGCACTTATTCCTTTGCACCACTCTCCTTTCCACTTCTTCCTCATGGCCGTCACGTGTCATCACATTTTACCTCGTAGTGTTCTCTTTCATATACCTTGTTTTATTGTTTCAAATTACATAAGTTTCAATCGCAGATACATTATGTTTTCCACCATGTCTCATAATATTAGATGGGTTTCTGTGTCACATAGCTTTCATATGTTATCTATATATTTATCTGTTTTTACGCATATTTCAATATGATTCAAAATTTGTAAAATTAAACTTGAGACATATATCCAACATTGGCTTACTTTTAAGATCTTGACACGAGAGAAAGAACCCTGCAATTGTTCATAAATCCAACATTTAGTTCAAAAATTTATAAAAATAGTGACTAAGTATCAAATTTAAATGCATTGATGAATAGGTGGATGGAGAGAGATCGCCAAGGATCTCAATGCATAGATCAATAAAATGAAAGGGGTGCATATCAGAGTGGTGGAAAATTGTCTTTTCTCAACTAATTTGCCTGTAAATTGTTGAAGTAAATATTTGGAATTTTGAACAAATCAAAGTGCTACGAAGTAGAGTTGGTTTCACGTATGTGGCAACCTAGTAGGCATACAAGAAGTTAGTCGTAGAGTTGGTTTCACGTATGTGGCAACCTAGTAGGCATACAAGAAACCGGGAAAAAAGCTTTAGAATTTTGTTCATAAAATTTGTTAGAACAACCAAAAAAACATGTAAATGATTAGAAAAATAATAATAATAGGTAATTTATCCACACTTTAACAATAAAAAAAATAACAAATTCTAGGAAGCTCATACAATATTGCCATGTAATTGTTCTTGTATCCGCGTTTCCAAATTATTTGGCATCTGGTGATCTTGTTTCTTCTAATTTATGAATGTTTCCAATAGGAGTGCTTTTCAGATTTTTTTTGTTATTTTCTCTTGAATTGTCAATTTATCGCATTAAGCATGGCTTGGATATCTTTTTTGCATACAATTAATTTCTCATGGGTAACCTTCTACGCAGCTACTTGCTTCCAAAAATAGCGAGCACCAATGCCAGCTCCCGCCAAGACCTCTCTCTCTCCCCCCGACAAAAGAATCGCCCACACCATAGTGGCACCTTTGTGACTGCAAACCTACATGAACCTGCTCGGGCAATACTCTCTCCCTTTGCCAATAAGATCAGGTGCTCGCACAACGCTTATTTGAAGCTTGCATTTTCCATCAATATCGCCATTGCCCGTAACCAGGTGTGTGATATTTGATGTTCGCTTATGTATGATTTTTTTCTAGATTTTCTCCAAAAAGTTTTTGTTAAGGTATTATTTGTACGTGTATTTTATTTAAATTTAAAAATTTAGTTGATAGATCAAGAAAAAACTTTGAAACGTTTATTGAAAGTTAAAACTTTGCTTCGCTATTTTTTGAAGTTGAAAGATCCATGAAAATAGTTGAAGATTCTAGAAAATTAGTTGAAGTTGCATAAAATTGGTTTTTTTTAAAAAAATCCACATATACTAAAATTAATTAGTTGACATTTCCACCTAATTTTGTTAAGATATTTTTGTTGAAATATGATTGTAAGAGTTTATTTGAAGTCCTCCTTTCTAATGTTTTTGAAGCTTCATAAATATTATGCCATTCAACAGCCTCCTCGGGGCTGTCGGGAAGTAACGTGGTCGGAGTTTACCAATTAAGTAACCGCTATTTAGCCGCCCACGTGATGGGGACATCCCTACTATTGACGCAACCACAACTACTACAACGCCTCAATTACAAGGACCGTTGACTAGGGCTCGTGCACGTCAACTACAACGACAGGTACTTTCGTTTCTACAAGCTACTCCTAATGTACATGAGAATATGATGCTGCCTAAAGTAGATGTGTTTGTTTCTCTTAGGAATGATGGACCAAGCATGGACGAGAGGGACAAGCTATGGAGCATGTACGTGGACGGAGATAGCCGCAGGCATGGAAACAAGGGAGAGGATGATGCCACCAATGGAGACTACAACAACTTGAAGCCACCATGATGACATTTGAAGACTTGGACGAATTCATCAAGTCTACACTTCATAATCTCGTTCATAGTTACATATGGTGCTGCGTCACCTTTTATTCATGGGCCATGGGCCATGTAATTCGAACCAGGAGCTTTAGTGCGTTTTTAGAGTCCGTATTAAGGAAGGAAAGTCCTCCAAGGGTTGGATTCGGCCTTCCCCCAAGGCTGGCCGAAACCCCCTCCTTTCCTCCTTATATACCTCGACTAGGGTTTCGTTTAGACTCGGATTTTGTTTGGCTAAAAGACTGCCTAGCGTTTCGCTGCATCTTCGTGATCTCGATTTGTGTCCAACGACCAGATTAAGACCGCTTACGGAATCCCACCTTTTCAATAAAGTTCATCTTATATCCGCAATTCTTGATTGCAATATTGGTTCTTACTTGTTCCTCGATCGCAGGTAGAACTAGACCTATTGGTCAGGCCGATCGTGCTTCTGCAGGATTCGGTAACCTCGGGAGATTGGTTTAGCGATTGCATTGGCGCTGCGTACGTGTGCGTAGTAGTCGGATCGCCAAGGTCGAACTCCACCAGAATCGACGTATCTTCATCTCATCGAAAGATCGGACACCTTTGCCCTATCACCATGTTTCCAACTATGGGAGATGCTCTTGGTTTTCATGGTTCTTACTTCTTAGAACGTAGAAATACTAAAACATATGATTTGTATGTCACGCCGTATTAAATCCAGCAGGAAGTGAAAACATAGCACCGTGAATTCGAAGTTGTTCATGAGGTAATTCTAAAGGATTAGAATTCATGAGGTTGGTCTCAATGAATATTTCGTTTTGAAATTGAATGCAAGTGAGAAAACAAAAATGTCTATGGTTTTGTCCTATAAATCAAACGTATCATAGGAAACATTTCTATGAAGAAAGTCATCAAAATGTACTAGTAAGAAGCTCTTCCACCGGTCTGCAACAGAAATCTGGGGAGAACAAGTATACGGAGCGGCGGCGGCCTAAAGGGCATCCTCGTGGGCTCACATATGCGCGAGGATGTCGGCGACTTATCAAATTCCGACGTGAAAGTCAAACAAACCTTTTCAAACATACACGGCGACAGACGACAGATCAAACCGCCCATAACTACATCGGATTCAACCAGAGGCTCCAACTTGGCCACCGCCGGCAGCTATTTCCGGCGGAGAGTGCTGGTGGCCGGTGCTTATGAAAGTTCGTTGACCATGCACACACGCATAGTCCATGCCCAGCAGCCAGAGCACGCAACTGATAACTCCTCCGAGTCTCCTGCCCACACATAAAGTCAAATTCCCAACTGTTTAGATAACAACAGTACCGCTGTGCCACCGCATAAGTCAAAGCATGCCGTACTAGCAAGACATGGCTATGGCATGATGCCTGATCAGAGAAAGTATGCTAGAGTATGAACTGTTTGCTAGGATATGCATGCATGCATCGTGATGTTGGACCTATTGTTTGTGTTGTTGCTCTTGCCGCAACATGTGATCCATTTATTGTTTTTAGGTCTATTCCTCCGTCTAGGTTTATGTAAAGGAAGTGACTCTTCTCCCGAAAGTGCAAATGGAGGCCGAGCTACATTGAGCTCTTTATTTTTTTAAATTCAAAAATCATATTTTAAATTTTAAAAAATAATCTGAAAGAAAAAACATGATGTAGACAATAATACATTCTACCAACATGCGACAACTCAAAATAACTCATATTCCGTGCTACACGAAAATAATAAAATATGATAGATTTTGGCGAGTTGAAATTTTGCATTGTTCACTACTTTCAAATGCGGCATTTTGTCTTTTTTGCACAGCCCAAAATACAACACATTTCTAGTAGAAATTTTACACGTTGGTTGAATATAACATAGTCTACATTCATGATTTTTCAGAACTATTTGAAACTTCAAAATAGTATTTATGATATTTTTTTAAATAAAGGGCTACCTGGAGCTCGGGCTCCACAATACTACTACTTCTCGGTCAATTTCAAACTAACTATTTATCCTTGATATTTAATCTTTCAATGATGATCCTTCATCGCTTCGTATTTACACGAACCTCAGTTCACGGATCTAAAAGTTTTTACCATAGACTAGTGATAGTTATTATCAATCAAGTGAGAAATAGAAAAACTAGAGTTATGTAATGATTATGAATCCACGGGCCCTAAGGCAGTGCTAGGGATAATAAGAAGGAAAGTGCAGAAAGTGCAATCGGATATTTTCTTACTCGTGATGTTTGTTTGGATATACATTAATCCGATTTGTGTATTTCTGCGGAAGGAATTTCAGCTCGAATCTAGTGTCCGTTTAAATGAATTAGATTGTGAGGTATTTGGAATATACCTAGGCATGGGCCGGGCTGGGCCTAACAAAGCCCACGGTCAAAATCCCAGGCCTAGGCCCATCCGACCTTCGGGCCTATATTTCAGGTCTAGGCCCTCCCATGACGGAAAAATCCCACCGGGCTTTCGGGCCTCGGGCCGGGCCTCTTCCTTAAAACGGTAATATGGAAAGCCCAGGCCCATGCGACCTTTGGTCCGAAATCTCAGGCCCAGAATGGCCCATGGACAAGCCCAGGCCCTGGAATTTCGGGGCGGGCCGAGCTTCCCATGGCCAGATATAATTTGGAAGGGGCAAATGGTCATTATTTTGATTTTATTGAAATTTGATCATGCTTCTAAGCTTCCAGAGGCGAAAAAACTATGTGATGGATTTTATAAAAAAAACTTAAACTCTAGGATGTGTGTGCAACTCATTAAAAAAATAGATGGTCTGTTAATTAATAATGCGAACCTCCAAAAAAGGAGCAAAATCCGACAACATAAAAAAACCTTGTCGCTTATCACATGAGTCCGATGGTGTCCCACAACCACACTTAACTCAAGTGCCACATGACACATACACCCCTAAAAACTTACTTCAAAGTTTCAATACATTATCCGGAAATTCGCTTTGGCACCCGGGAGCATATGCTCCCGGTATTTTCAAAAAAAATTCAAAATTTGAAAACTTATCAAAAAATCTGAAAACAATCATGCACATACCTGACCATGGTACGCACCACCGTATTTTTTTTCGCGCCGAAATGACATCGTACGCGACCTGTACAAAAATGACAAATTTCCTGTCAGAAATTCAAATTTTGAATCTCATTTTCTGACAGGAAATTTGTCATTTTTGTACAGGTCGCGTACGATGTCATTTTGGCGCGAAAAAAAATACGGTGGTGCGTACCATGGTCAGTTATGTGCATGATTTTTTTCAGATTTTTTTGATGAGTTTTCAAATTTTGAATTTTTTTTTAAAATACCGGGAGCATATGCTCCCGGGAGCATCCTTTATCCCTCATCGTCTCTTAGTCTTTCATACGCATTACCTTTATAGTTTTCTACCTTTTCTGCTAGCAATCAGTTCAAACTCTATATTCCAATGTCTTTTGTGTTCCTCCCAGTCCTTCAGCTCTGCATCGATATCAATATGTGTTGATGTCTCTGTACTATCTTATATGTGCTATGTGCACATAGTATCATCCTATAAATCATGAGTACAAGGCTTTTCTTATTTAAACGACGTAGAGCGGCTGTAGTAATCAAATACCGAGAGTAAATAGTGAACCAAGCATTGGCTGTATGGTTAGGAATGTGGTTTTATTCTCAGCCTATGAAAGATTGAAAGCCGTGTTTGATTCGTGTTTGTCTCATTAAAAGTGTATTGTTTATTTTAATGTGAACTGATGTTCATGTCAATAAAGAGGGCTTATGGCAACTCCATAAATCTTTGAATCTCCGTGATTCCAGCCTCATCTGTTTGGTTGTGTGTATTAGTTGCATGACTATATGCGTTTACATTATACTTGGTGTTTCCAGAAGAAAATTTTACCAAGGGAACAACAAATCGGAAACGGGCCAAAACCCCCATCGGAAACAGAGACACGGTCCGTGTCCCTGCCCCCGTCACTGATGTGAAGGCCCTCATCGGTAACGGAGACCAAAAACCGTTACCGATGAGGTCAATTTTTGGCAACGGTTTGTCCTTGATCTCCGTTGCCGTAGTTCGACATCATCAGTTATGGACATCTTGGTCCAATCGTTTGCATTGAGGTTTTTCATAAGCGTGCTATATATTTATTTAGCCTGCAATATATATTTCGCGCCGCATTTGATCTCACACAGCACAAATACTAAAATGGTAACAGATTTTATTCATATCACAATGTAACATTTACATTTCAATCACAATTTCACCTTTACATCTCCATCACAAGATGTGACAAACATAAGGTAAAACGATAACAGATTTCATCTATACTAAGCCTATCATGTCAAAGCAAGGAAAGAACTAACGATTTCTTCCCTACATTCTTTTCCACAATCCTCGCAGGTGTCAGTTTAGCAATCTCATCTTATCTCAGCTTACTAAGAGAAGGATGTTGAAGTTTTGGACCTATACATTAGAAATAAAGTTACAATTGTTAAGTACATATGCTAAAACATGGACACTATGAATTTAAACAAAACTGACACTACAAGGAAACAGCTAATAGCCGGCTTGTAATCACCGGCGGGCCACTTAAATCCCACGCCGGTGATCTGCTGGGACCAAATTCCACAGCTAATCACCGGCGTGTGAATATTTCCACGCCGGTGTTACCATGGAATCACCGGCGTGGACATCTTAGAGCCACGCCGGTGATTTGTGGGCCCAAAAAAGTTGGCACGGTGAAATGTATTACTGGCGTGGGACTAGCAAGACACGCCGGTAACTTCTTGTCTAATCACTGGCGTGGCTGCTAGAGAACACGCCGGTAATAGTCTATGGTACGGTGCACGATACGGGCCCAGCAAATCACTGGCGTGAGTTGTTTGGCACACCGGTAATCATATTTGTACTATAACTAGTTTTTTTGTTCCGTTTCACACCAGTTTGAAAAAAAAACATTGTCTACAAAAACCTTGTCAAAAAAATAAAAATTACTAAAAATATATTTAATACAAATATTGTGTAAAATATGCATATCTAAATTTGTTGATAAAATATGCATATTTAATACATTCAATTTGGTTGATAATTTTTTTGATAAAATATGCATATTGTTTATAAAAAAACCCAAAACCAACTAAAAAAGAAACAAAATAAATTGAAAAAAAAACCGCCACGGCCGGCCTCCTAATCCCCCCTCTCTCTCTCTCTCCCCGACGCAGTTCCCAAAACCGCATCGCGCTCCCTCACCGTCGACGCGTGATGTCTACGCACGCTTCTATTCTTGTAGACAGTGTTGGGCCTCCAAGTGCAGAGGTTTGTAGAACAGCAGCAAGTTTCCCTCAAGTGAATCACCCAAGGTTTATCGAACTCAGGGAGGTAGAGGTCAAAGATATCCCTCTCAAGCAACCCTGCAATTAAGATACAAGAAGTCTCTTGTGTCCCCAACACACCTAATACACTTGTCAGATGTATAGGTGCACTAGTTCGGCGAAGAGATATTAAAATACAAATGATATGGATGATTATAAGTGGTAATTGCAATCTGAAATAAAAATGACAGCAAGCAAACATGAGACAAAATGGTAAACGGTGTTTCAATGCTTGGAAATAAGGCCTAGGGATCATACTTTCACTAGTGGAACTCTCAACAATAATAATATAATTGAATACATAGATATTTCCTCTTCACTATGCTACTCTGAGTTATTTTCTCGTTGGATAACGAACACCAATCCACCGCGTAGGGCTATAACAGCACACCTTAAAGTCGCATTCCCATGTCTAGTTAACCCCACACTGTCAACTTGAGCGCCCTAGAAGGTACTAGACAAACACCGCAATTTCATAGAGACATCCAACGCAAATAATAACTCATGATAAGTATTCCTGTTATCTTTAGCCTAAGAGCCACACACGGGGCGCACACTGTCAACTTCGCACCGTGGGACAAAGGTGACTCCGGAGATTACATTAATAAAACCACTTGAGTAGCATATAAGATAATGAAGAGTACATCTATGGATTCAACTAGATTACAAAGCTCATGATCACATAAAGATCACACCATGGAGAGAGAGATAAACCACATAGCTACCGGTAGAGCCCTCAGCCCTGGGGGAGAACTACTCCCTCCTCATCATGGGAGGCAGCAACGGCGATGAAGATGGCGGTGGCGTCGATGGAGATGGCTCCGGGGGCAATTCCCCGTCCCGGCAAGGTGCCGGAACAGGACCTTCTGACCCCCGAAACGGAGTTTCGTGGCGGCGGAGCACGGAGATGTATTCGGGAGTTTCGTCAATTGTGTTAGGGTTTACTCCGCGGGGGCTATTTATGGTCCAAAGGGCAGCTTCAGAAGGTTCCCGAGGCAGCCACACGTGGCCTCGGCGCGGCAGGTTTTCTGGCCAGCCGACTTGTCGGGCCTGCACAGGCCGCATCGAACTCCGATGGAGATGAACCTTTTGTATAAAACGTGCGGCGGAAAATTCCCAGCAACTTTCGCGACTAGACTTTTTCCATTTGACGTCGTCTTCAGGCCCGAACGTGACGATCTTTGAAAATAGTTTTCAGACAGATTTCTGGAAAGTCCCAATTTGACTCCAACAAGGTTTCCTTTGCCCAATTTTGATAATTTCTACACATCAAAGTGTAAAACAAGAACATTGTGCACTTTGGCAACTATTAGTAGGTTAGTCCAATAAATGTCATAATATGATATAAAGTGCATATAAAACATGTGACAATTGATATAAAACATGCATGGAACATCAAAAATTATAGATACGTTTGAGACGTATCAGCATCCCCAAGCTTAGTTCCTACTCGTCCTCGAGTAGGTAAACGATAAAACAATAATTTTTGAAGTGACATGCTACCAACATAATCTTGATCTAATAATGATGTAATGGTAAGTGAGCTGAGATCAAATCATTCAAAGCAAATGTCTATAATTGATATTAAATAAGAGATAATAAAGCAAGATAGTTAAACAAGCTAAAAGTTTTCATGAATGACGGCCTTTAAGACATGAAACCGTACAAGGTTCATTATAGATGTTTTAAGTATCCAGTGTAGGAGTTCTATCCTTCAATTCCAAGCATCAAGCAATTTTTCATAACATAGAGAACGGATCCAGTCAAGTAAAAGTAAACATGAACGTCATGAATCCACTGTTTCGAGGTCTACTCAACCGGTGAGCGTAAGCATTTAGTATCGGCACCAGGATGTTATGGCAAAGAGAACGTTAATGGGGGTTTGGAAGGCCAATGGAAGAAAGTCTCACAAAGCTATAAGTGATCATTAGACAAGAGGAAGTCTTATAATCGAAGCTATGCAAGGAGTAGTGATTGCCATGCAACGGATGCACATAGAGCTATATGTGTATGAAAGCTCTCCAATGGAACTAGTGGGGGTGCATCCAACTCGGTTGCTCACGAAGACCTAGAGCACTTTTGAGGAAGCTCATCATTGGAATATACAACCCAAGTTCTATAACGTAATATTCCCCACATAGTTATACTAGTAAAGCATGAAAACTCTCTCAAATGGAGCATAGGTGCTAAACATGAGCACAAATGATGACTATGAATACTGCAAGTGCTAAACATGAGCACAACTTTGATAAAGGATAGTAGTGTTGCCCCCCTTTTCTTTTTTTTCTTTTTTCTTTTTTTCTTTTTTTTCTTTTTCTGTTTCTCTTTTCGATGGCCTCCATGGCTCTTTTCTAGCAGGGGCAACACTCTAATATGATTACAAACTTTTTGGTACAAATAACTCATAATGAACAAAACATGATGTATAAAACTGTATGCCTCTGCCAGTGTAGCAGGATGTGCAATGATCTAGCGTAACATGGGTAAACCACACATCAGCTGTATAGAATCATGCAAAGCAATATATAAATGATAAATGACAACAAGTCATGTAATGTAAAATGGAAGTTGCATGGCAATATATCTCGGAACAGCTATGGAAATGCTGTGGTAGGTAGGTATGGTGGCTGTTTTGAGGAAGATGTATGGGTTTATGTGTAGGAGAACAAGAGGAAGTCCTCCCACGGGTTTTGGATGTACTGGCGAAGTTGCACAACTCTCAATGTGAGAAAAGGCAATGCACAGCACCGAAGAGGCTAGCAAATTTGGATGGTGGAAGTGCCAAAACCGTAGCTTAACATTAGTCAAAAAGAACTCACAAGTTTATTGCAAACAACTAGCAGGTTCAACATTAAGCGCATGGTTAACATTTACCCCAAGGAGGGCCGTTCACGGCGGCACAAGTACCCCGTTAGATCCCTCGACCTTCACACACAACCTAGTTATTACGAACCACTTTTCAGACATGGAAAGCTATCAAGTCCAACTACACCTTCAACAATTTTAGTGTTTGTAGTACGGTGCAAGCTTAAAGACAATAATCCACTAATGATTTTAACTTAATTAACCAGCAAGCTTTACCATCTATTACTTAATACCTCAAAACGTTTGCAAGGAATCAGGTTATCAAAGTTCAATGATCTACAAGATTATGCAAGTTTTCATTATACCACTACCACACGCAACATTTTCTGAACCAACATATTAACCAAGCAACTCTCCAAACAAATATAAGTGAAGCAAGAGAGTACTTTCTACAAAAGAACTAATAGCTCTGACAAGAGGTACATGAAAACCAAGAGCTAGAAGCTAAACAGCGCGAAAATTGAATACTCAACAGATATAAGTGAAGAAAGAGTATTCCAAGAAAAAGCGGAGCGTGTCTCTCTCCCAATCAAGAATGTTGTGATCAAGCTTATTGCAAAAATAAAAGTACAATACTGAAAATAAAAGCACACAGACGCTCCAAGAAAAGCACATATGATGTGAAAGAATTAAAATATAGTTTCACTAGAGATGACCTGATAATTTTGCCGATGAAGAAGGGGATGCCTTGGGCATCCCCAAGCTTAGACGCTTGAGTCTTCTTGAAATATGCTGGGGAGATCCATGGGAGCCTCCCCAAGCTTAGCTCTTCACTCTTCTCCATCCTATTATATCATCTTTCCTCTTGACCCTTGAAAACTTCCGTCACACCAAACTCAAAGCAAATCTCATTAGAGGGTTAGTGCATAATCAAAAACTCACATGTTCTATAAAGACGCAATATGACTTGTTACTTTAAACATTAGCTACTGCCACTGATGTTATGTGAAGCTCTTCCACCCAAAAAAGAATTTCACTCAACACTAGTAAAAGAGAGAATGCAAAATAAAAAGGCATAATCTGTCTAAAACAGAACAGTCCGCAAAGACGAATTTTTTCAAGGCACTTACGACGCTCAGATCGAAAAACTCTAGACTAATGAAAGTTTCAGACATTCATAAAGATTACGCACAAAAATTTCAGATTTAATTAACAATCTGGTGATTTTAGGAATTTCGTACAGTGAACAGCAAAAATCTGTTTCTGCGCAGCAATCAAAATTAAGCATCATCTTAACATTAGAGGCTACTCTTGGCACAACAATGCGAGAAAATAAAGATACAAAGGAGTTGCTACAGAAGTAAACAAGCACCTTGACTCAAATAAAAAAAAATTGCAGAAAATAAAAATAATGGGTTGTCTCCCACAAGCGCTTTTCTTTAAAGCCTTTTAGCTAGGCATGATAATTTTGATGATGCTCTCATATGTATAAGAGGTGAATATGAAAGAGCATCAAGAAGCAAATATCAAACACATTTAAGTCTAACCCACTTCCTATGCAAAGGAATCTTGTAAGAAAATAAATCAATAAAGCACAAAGTGACTAGCATAGGAAGGCAAAACAAGTGCAACTTCAAAATTTCAACATAAAGAGAGGAGACTTAATATTATTGATATATGAACCATGTCTCCCTCTCTCATAAGGACCAGTAGGTCTTAAAGTACCCAGCAAATAAAAGCAAATCAAGAGAAAGCTCAAAACCTTCATCATAAAGAGAAGAAATTTAGTAACATGAAGATTTCTATAACCATACTTTCCTCTCTCAAAATAATTTTCAGTGGCATCATGAATAAACTCAACAATATAGCTATCACATAAAGCATTCTTATCATGATCCACATGCATAAAAGTATCATTACTCTCCACATAAGCATAAACAGTTTCATTAGTAATAGTGGGAGTAAAAGTATCACATCCATCATTGTAATCATCATAAATTGGAGGCATAGAATAATCATAATGAATTTTATCCTCAATAGTAGATGGACTGAAAATATCATATTCATCATTGTAAACATCATATATAGGAGGCATATCATAATCAACATAAACTATATCCTCAATAGTAGGTGGAGTGAAAATATCACAATCATTATAAACATCATATATTGGAGGCAAAGTATCATCAAAGCAAATTTTCTCCTCCAAAACCGGGGAACTAAAAAGATCATTTTCATCAAAACCGACCTCCCCAAGCTTAAATTCTTCCATAGCATTAGCAATAATGGTGTTCAAAGAATTTATAGTAATAACATTGCTACCATCATGCAAATAATTTTCCATAGGTTTTTTAATTTTCTCTTCAAAAGCATCATGTCCTAATTCAAGATAAATTTCATAAAGATCTCTAATTTTTTGTTGTTTTCCATTAAGCCTAACTAGTGAAATAAAAACAAGAAACAAAAAGATATAATTGCAGAATCTAAAGGAAATACCTTCGAGCACTCACACGTCAGCAACAGTGCTAGAAAATAGCTAAGTAGCTGGAGGATGTGAGTACCTTTTACCTTACCTCCCCGGCAACGGCGCCAGAAAATAGCTTGATGTCTACGCACGCTTCTATTCTTGTAGACAGTGTTGGGCCTCCAAGTGCAGAGGTTTGTAGAACAGCAGCAAGTTTCCCTCAAGTGAATCACCCAAGGTTTATCGAACTCAGGGAGGTAGAGGTCAAAGATATCCCTCTCAAGCAACCCTGCAATTAAGATACAAGAAGTCTCTTGTGTCCCCAACACACCAATACACTTGTCAGGTGTATAGGTGCACTAGTTCGGCGAAGAGATATTAAAATACAAGTGATATGGATGATTATAAGTGGTAATTGCAATCTGAAATAAAAATGGCAGCAAGCAAACATGTAGCAAACTGGTTGTAAACGGTGTTTCAATGCTTAGAAACAAGGCCTAGGGATCATACTTTCACTAGTGGACACTCTCAACAATAATAATATAATTGAATACATAGATATTTCCTCTTCACTATGCTACTCTGAGTTATTCTCTCGTTGGATAACGAACACCAATCCACCGCGTAGGGCTATAAAAGCACACCTTAAAGTCGCATTCCCATGTCTAGTTAACCCCACACTGTCAACTTGAGCGCCCTAGAAGGTACTAGACAAACACCGCAATTTCATAGAGACATCCAACGCAAATAATAACTCATGATAAGTATTCCTGTTATCTTTAGCCTAAGAGCCACACACGGGGCGCACACTGTCAACTTCGCACCGTGGGACAAAGGTGACTCCGGAGATTACATTAATAAAACCACTTGAGTAGCATATAAGATAATGAAGAGTACATCTATGGATTCAACTAGATTACAAAGCTCATGATCACATAAAGATCACACCATGGGAGAGAGAGATAAACCACATAGCTACCGGTAGAGCCCTCAGCCCGGGGAGAACTACTCCCTCCTCATCATGGGAAGCAGCAACGGCGATGAAGATGGCGGTGGCGTCGATGGAGATGGCTCCGGGGGCAATTCCCCGTCCCGGCAAGGTGCCGGAACAGGACCTTCTGACCCCCGAAACGGAGTTTCGTGGCGGCGGAGCACGGAGATGTATTCGGGAGTTTCGTCAATTGTGTTAGGGTTTACTCCGCGGGGGCTATTTATGGTCCAAAGGGCAGCTTCAGAAGGTTCCCGAGGCAGCCACACGTGGCCTCGGCGCGGCCAGATTTTCTGGAGCCGACTTGTCGGGCCTGCACAGGCCGCATCTTAACTCCGATGGAGATGAACCTTTTGTATAAAACGTGCGGCGGAAAATTCCCAGCAACTTTCGCGACTAGACTTTTTCCATTTGACGTCGTCTTCAGGCCCGAACGTGACGATCTTTGAAAATAGTTTTCAGACAGATTTCTGGAAAGTCCCAATTTGACTCCAACAAGGTTTCCTTTGCCCAATTTTGATAATTTCTACACATCAAAGTGTAAAACAAGAACATTGTGCACTTTGGCAACTATTAGTAGGTTAGTCCAATAAATGTCATAATATGATATAAAGTGCATATAAAACATGTGACAATTGATATAAAACATGCATGGAACATCAAAAATTATAGATACGTTTGAGACGTATCAACGCGTCCCCTCCTCGGCGCCGCGTCCCCTGCCTCGCCGACGCGTCTGCATCGCCGCCCCGGCCCCGCCTCCGTCGACGCTGCCGTCCCCACCGCATCGACGCCGCCCCGGCCCCGCCTCCGTCGACCTCGCCTATGCCCGATGTCGCCTTCCCCACTGACGCTCAACCTCGCCCGTGCCCGCCGCCGCCGTCCCCGCCGTCCCCGCCCGCACCGACGCGCCGTCTCCGCCACCGTAAGTGTTAGTGTAGTTTAGATTCTACATACTTTAGTTACCGTAGTTTAATCTAGATAATTTAGTTAGTGTAGTTTAGAACTATATTGTTAGATTGTTAGATTTAGTTGTTTTAGATTGTCACATTATATTGTTAAATGATTTAGTTAGATTTAATTAGTGTAGTTTATATTTATATTGTTAGATTGTTATAGTTCGATCTAGATTGTTAGATTTAGTTGTTTTAGACTGTCACATTAGATTTAGATTTTTAGGAGATGTAGTTTGGGCTTATTAGTTTTGTGCCCCGATTTGCTTAGCTTTCCTCGTCTGTGCCCTACTTCCTTAGTTTTCCTCGTCTGTGCCCTACCTGGCTCTTTCGGGGCCCGAAGATGGCGAAGACGGACGTTTCCGTCTGGTCAACCTGGCGAAGTGCATGCACTTGGCCTGACTGTCACTTGGCCTGACTGGTGGGGTTGGCCTGGGGCACCTCGTTTGGAATCGCCTCCTTCTGACTAGTGACATGTGGGTCCAGCGAAGTGCATGCACCCGTGCGCACCCATGCTTAAAGCTTACAAGTGGGGCCAGCGGAGGAGGAGTGCTTGCATGCAGACGTACGAGTGCGTCCATGCCAGTACGTACCGCGAATTGGCCTCTGTGGCGCCCCGACCCGACTGCTATACAGTGATGCTGTGTGTCACCGGTTAAGCGATACAACCGGAGGTTACGGGTTTACCAATCCCCGGCCAAAACCTTTGGCAGGCGTTGCTCGGAATTGATCATCGGCAACGCAACACCCCGATTGATGCCTTAACATAGGCACAACTATCAATGCATAATAGAGAGATCAAGACTTGTGGAACAACTGGCACATCACAGACTCTACGACACAAAGCATTATAGTTCAACTCTTATAATAGAGAAAGATAGCAAATTACAACCAGAGGTCACAGACCCAACATTACAACATACGGAAGCGAATTAAGTTGTTCTAAACAACAAGATCCAAATTATGGCCTAAGAGGCCTACAGATAAACATCCAACGCCAGCTGTTCCGGGATGTCCCAAGCTGCCACCTGGGAACCCCAGACTACTCGTCGACATCGACGAAGAACTCACCTTCGAGGTCGGTGAAGTCCTCCTCTGAAACAAAACAAACGACGTTGAGTTCGACGAACTCGCAAGATTATATATAGAGCTTTAGCTCGATGAGGCTTTCAAGGTTTTATGGCTGTTTTGCATAAAGCTGATTTTATTTATGAAAACATAACTCCATGGCTTCGACTAATCAGAGTATTTTTGAAAGAGGTAAGAAGTAACTCTTTTCTTTGATCACCTTTCTCATCATCAGCCACCATCAACACTGTACCTGTTCTACAAAGGCACCTCCCCGAATCACCCTCGAGGAAGCTCACCTCACATCTTGAGTAGCACCTTTAGTACTCAGTTTTTAATCATTCCGTTCAAGTTATTCTATGATCTTATCGTCCTTTCCCAAGTCGTCCGTAACCGTGGACACGGCTTTTCGAAAAGATTTAACCCTGCAGGGGTGTACAATGTTTGCCACGCGTACCGTCCGGCCCATTGCCTGTACAATTAGCTCTCTTCCTTGGAAAGCCGGCTGGGTGGGAGCGGTGACGACTTCTCCCTCGCTCGAGACTTTCCAGGATCATCAGTGGCGGCAGGACAGTTTCAGTGCCTCCAACACCCTGCCCCACGGCCACTTATTTTCCTAACACCACAATCCTCATCCCATTCACAACCACCATCAACACGCACGCGCAAACGGAAGTTCGAACTAGAGGACCCTGGCTAGCCCCTCACAAGTTATTTAGTCGAATAAGGGTTCCTGCAATTGCATAGGCCTCACGCATGGTTGCACGCTCAGTCTTGGTTCAAGAGGTAAAGAACTCGCACCTAGGCGGCGAGAACGAGACAAAGCACCACAACCACAGTGGCCTCTCATCCCCACCTTTAAGCATTTTATTACCTGTCACCACAATTTCTCCACCATCATCCGAACATTTAAGCACCTGTTCCCAACATGTTACATCCATCGGTCGAATAACATTTAACTAAGCATGGCTAAGCATCAACATAGCATGGTTAAGTATCTCCGGCCAACAATACAAACCTATGGATAATAGGAGGGAAACAGGTAATGGCATCGGAAACTTAATGCAACTATAGGATACTCTAATCCAATAAAATTGACATTTGGAACCGCATGCAATATTACAGTGGAGAAAATATTTGCGGAAACATAGGATAAGATATGCTCAGAGGGGGGATTACGCTTGCCTTGTTGATATGGCTGGTAATAGGGATCGTCACGATTCGGTGGTGGCACTTCAGCTCCTTGGTCTACCGATGCACAAACAACACCGGAATGGAACCAATAAATACCACGAACACAACAGGTGCAATGCACAAACATGATGATATGACATTTTAAATGCACCCTAAAGCATTGAACATGATCAACAAGTTAAATGGGGTCCCCGTTATATTTATTGCATTATTTGGAATAAACCCATATTAGAACTTAATGATTTTACTAACTTGTAACAAGTGTAGTCCTTTAATGGTGCTCAAACATGCATGATATTTATTTTAAAGGTTAATTCACAATTTTCCGGACATTTTGGTATATCGAACACATTTTTCTGATGTCCCGATAAAAAGTTATTACATTTTTAATTCCCTCTTTTAAATATGTGCGTTTAATTAAATTATTTTCAACGACAATAATAATTTTTACCCAACTCGAACGAGGGAGATGGACAGGAAGAATCATCGGAGTTCGGTGTTCCTAAAGGCGCGAGGGAGTAGCGGGAGGCACGCGCGAGAGGGGGAAACTAAAAAGAATCCGCGAGAAAAAACAGTTAAACCGGCCTCCAGCCCGGTCTGGGCCGGTTTCCAGGCCGGCCTGGCTCCAGAGGCAACCAGCCTTCTGCCCGGTTTGGGCCGGCAGAAAGGCCGGACACGCGGCAGAGCCCACCGGCCTTCAGCCCGGTTTGGGCTGGCTCCGAGGCCGGTCATGGGCCCGAGGGAAACGGCCCTCAGCCCAGCTTAGGCCGGTTCCACGGCCGGTCATGCGAGGAACGGCGACGAACTACGGCGAGCAGCACGGCGAGACTACGGTGAACTAGCGCGAGAGGGGGAGGGAGACGGGGTTCAGGCGATCGTCGTGCTCACCCTCAGCAAGTAGGAGAAGACGGCGGGGTCGGGGATGCAGCGACGGCGACAAAATCGTGCGCGGCGGCGCTCGGACGGCAGCGAGGAAGAAGGGGATCGCGGCGTCGATCCTCGGCGTCTCGGTTCGATTCCTCCCACGAGGAGGAGAGGACGTCGCGGCGGAGCGGCTGGTGCTCCTGGCTTGGCTCGGGGAGCTCCCGAACAACGGCGATGTGGCGGCTACGACCTCGGCTAGGTTTCCGCCATGGAAGGGCACGGGGTAGCTAGGGAACGGGGAAAGGAATCACGGGGGAGAGAGAGAGCAGAGCAGCTCGTGGAGCTTGCTCTCCTTGCAGTGCGGCAGAGAGGGGCCAGGCGAGGGGAGACGGTGGTGCGGCGCGAGCAGAGCTCCTCGGTCGCTACAGGGGAGAGGAAGAAGATGACTTCGCGAGAAGCCCCCTGGCAGATTTGCTTCATCACAGATTGGTCCTCTTCTGTTTATTCTAACATTTCCAGCAGCATTTCAGTGATTTTCTGGAGGCACTTAAACATTTTAGAAAAAATTTGAGAAAATTTGGGAGGCTCCCCTTAGCCTGTAGAAGCTCCACAAATTTTGGTGTCCCAAAATAAAATGTTTTGTACCACTTTTGTTCATAGGTTTCAATTATGGCATTTGGGTAATTTGAAAATTTGAAGATCACCCTAGGGATTTTAGAGCAAGTTCAAAATACCATTTTGAACTCTTGGAACTTCCTTGACAAAAATAATAGGTCAAGTAATCTTGTTTTGCAAGTTTGAGTGCCTTACTTGTTTTGCCAGTTTGAACTCTTCCATTTATTTGAAATTTTGGTGAGACAAGTGTGGCATTTTGTTTTAAATGGTGCCACACCAATTTAGGTGTTGTTTAGCAAATTAATATGGAATGCCATGATGCAATGCAACACAAAAGCGAAAATTTTCCTCTGGTTTTTAGGTTCTCAAACTTTGGGCTGTTACAATTCTACCCCCCTTACAGGAATCTCGTCCCGAGATTCTAAGATTGCGGAAAGAAGTCGGGATACTCCTCACGAAGACTAGACTCTCTTTCCCAAGTTGCTTCTTCCTCGGAATGGTGAGACCATTGAACTTTGAGGAACTTGGTAGTCTTGTTACGGGTCTTCCTTTCGGCTTCATCCAGGACACGGATAGGATGCTCGCGATAAGTGAGATCTTCCTGGAGATCTAGCTCCTCATGATTGACCCCATGGATAGGATCTTTAAAACACCGGCGAAGTTGGGAGACATGAAACACATCATGTACATTTGGGAAGATGACCGGTAACTCCAATTATAGAAAGATCTCCTCGCTTGGCCAGAACGGTGAAAGGGCCAACATAGCGAGGGGCCAATTTCCCTTTGATACCGAAGCGGCGAACGCCACGAAGGGGAGAGACGCGGAGATAAGCTTTATCACCAATTTCATAGTGAATTTCCTGATGGTGCTTATCATAGTAGCTCTTCTGCCTAGACTGAGCAATCTTCAGATTCTCTCTTATGATTCTAACCTTCTCCTCAGCTTCATTGATCACATCCGGACCAAAGAGTGCTCTCTCTCCGGTCTCGGACCAATTTAGAGGAGTGCGGCATTTTCTTCCATAGAGAACCTCGAATGGAGCCATGCCCAGACTAGCTTGATAGCTATTGTTGTAGGAGAACTCCGCGAAAGGGAGATACTTTTCCCAACCCTTGCCAAAAGAGATTACACATGCCCTAAGCATGTCTTCCAAACTTGGTTCACTCTTTCGGTCTGACCATCAGTTTGAGGATGGTAGGCGGTACTGAAGTTGAGACGGGACCCCATAGCAGTTTGGAAACTCTGCCAGAATTGGATACAAAGATACTTCCACGGTCCGATATGATCCTCAGAGGGACCCCATGCAATGGAACAATACGAGCCATATATAAGTCAGCAAGTTGACTTGCCCGTATATCATCACGGACTGGTAGGAAGTGAGCAACCTTGGAGAGTCGATCAATGATTACCCAGATTGCATTGTTGCCCTTTGAGATCGGGGAAACCCGGTGATGAAGTCCATACCGATTTCATCCCATTTCCACTCGGGGACTGCAATAGGGCGAAGAGTGCCGGCAGGCCTTTGATGTTCAGCCTTTACCCGTCGACAGGTGTCGCATTCAGCAACATACTTGGCAATTTCTCGTTTCATCCGAGTCCACCAGAATTGTGGTCGAAGGTCTTGGTACATTTTGGTACTACCGGGATGAATAGAGAGAGGAGATTCATGAGCTTCTTGGAGGATCAACTCCCTCAATTTTCGTTTCTTTGGCACTACCAAGCGGTCACCAAAATAAACAACTCCGGATTCATTGATAGAGAACATTTGGCCTTCCCGCTAGCAATGTTCTCCTTGATTTTTAGAATACCCTTGTCACGTTTGAGCTTCCTTAATCTGGTCTACAAGAGTAGATTTGATCTCCAGATTTGCAAGGTAGCCAGAGGGAACAATTTCTAAGTTCAAACGAGAGAACTCTTCATGAAGGGCAGGTTGGGCCTTTTCAATCATCAGATTGTTGCAATAGGACTTCCGACTTAGCGCGTCAGCCACGACGTTTGCTTTGCCGGGTTGATAGTTCAGACTCACATCATAGTCCTTGATTAACTCCAACCAACGCCTTTGCCTGAGATTTAAATCCGGCTGGGTGAAGAGGTACTTCAGACTCTTGTGATCCGAGAAGATCTCGCAACGGTTACCAAACAGGTATGGTCTCCATTGCTTCAAAGCATAGACCACCGCGGCAAGTTCTAGATCATGAGTTGGGTAGTTGTGCTCATGCGGCTTAAGTTGGCGAGAAGCATATGCCACCACATGGCCATCTTGCATTAGCACAAGCCCAAGCCTTGCAGAGAGGCGTCACAGAAGACGACGAAATCCTTGCTGTGTCCGGCAGGACAAGCACAGGAGCGGACGTGAGTTTGGCTTTCAGTGTTTTGAAGCTCTCTTCAGCTTCGGCCGTCCATACGAACTTTTTATCCTTCTTGAGAAGGTCAGTCAGGGCCTTGGCTATCTTGGAGAAACCTTCGATGAATCGGCGGTAGTAACCTGCCAATCCGAGAAAGCTACGGATGTCCTTGACTGACATTGGAGTTTTCCAATCCAAAATGGACTGAATCTTGTCGGGAATGACAGCCACACCATTAGCGGATATCACATGACCAAGGAAGACAAGATTATCCAACCAAACTCACACTTGGAGAACTTGGCATAGAGGCGGTGTTCTCGAAGTCGTGTCAGAACCAACGAAGATGTTCGGCATGCTCTTCATCGGTTTTGGAATAAACGAGGATGTCATCGATGTAAATGACGACAAACTTGTCAAGATAATCCATGAAGATGGAGTTCATGAGCCTCATGAAAGTAGCTGGAGCATTGGTGAGACCAAAGGACATGACGGTATACTCATATGAGCCATAGCGAGTAACAAATGCCGTCTTTGGAATATCCTCCTTTCTGATCTTGATCTGATGGTATCCTGACCTCAGATCCATCTTGGAGAATACCGTTGCACCAGCTAACTGATCCAACAGATCATTGATGGGGAATAGGATACTTGTTCTTGATTGTCACCGCATTCAACGGTCGATAGTCAGAGACTAGACGAGGCACGGTAGAATCCCTCTTCTTGACAAAGAGTACCGGACAACCCCAAGGTGAACTGCTAGGCTGGATGAAATCCTTCGCTAACAGCTGATCAATTTGCTCTTTCAACAGAGCCAACTCTTCCACCGGCATACGGTAGGGCTTCTTGGAAATCGGAGCGGTACCGGGAAGTAGATCTATGACAAACTCCACACTTCGGTCAGGAGGCATGCCAGGCAATTCTTCCGGGAACACATCCGGGAAGTCACACACCACGTGTATGTCCTGGATTTCAGGAGGGGATTCGCCTTCCATAAAGCAAAGGAGATCTCGGTGAGTTGGGTATGATGAACATGGAGGTCTTGACAGTGCAGACCAATACTTAACACTGTCGCCGGAAGAAGTGGTCACGGTGATGGTCTTGGCAGCACAGTCGAGATTAGCCCGGTATTTGGCTAGCCAGTTCATGCCCAGTATGACATCAATGCCACTTGACCTCAGAGCTACCAAAGCGAAAGGAAAAGAGTAGTAACCGATAGTAATCTGGACCTCAGGAGTAACACCATCGGTTCGCCATTTAGAGCCAGGTGTGGAGATCACCAAGGGATGGCTCATCTTCTCGAACGGTATGTGTGGTCTTTTGCAAACGCTATAGATATGAATGAATGCGATGCTCCAGAGTCAAACAAAACTGTAGCAATTGCCGTTGATTCGTAACTCACCCATGAGAACGCCGGGGTCCTCTTCAGCTTCTTCAGCAGAGACGTGGTTCAGGCGACCACGCACAATAGGTCCAGCCTTGCCAGCTGGAGTGGCAGGGGCTCGTGCAGGAGTTCCCGTGATAGGTGCCTTCTGGGGGCACTCCCTGGAGTAGTGGCCAGCCTGGCCACAGGCGTAGCAAGTGAGTCCAGGTGGAGCAGGTAGCTGAGGACGATACCCACTTCCGCTTGACCCAAATGTCGAAGTAGTGGGCGCGGAGGTGGTGGCCTGTATCCCGCGGGCTCGGCATGAATGGAGCACGCGGCACAGCGCTGTAGGGAACAAACACCCTGCGCTTCTTGCTCTCAGAACCCGAGGAACTCTGGTGGTCCCCGTGTGCGGGCCTCTTGGAAGCCTCAAGTTCCTTTCTTCCCTGCTCAAGAGTAAGAGCCTGGTTGAACAGCTCCTGGTAGGTCTGGAACCTGAAGGGCAACAACTCATAGCGGAGCTGCGGCGAAAGACCCTTGCGGAACAGCTCTTGCTTGTCAGCATCAGTGGTCACGTCCCTTGGGGCGTAACGAGAGAGATGGTTGAATTCACAACCATAAGTGCGGAGGTCCATACGTCCCTGTTGCAAGTCCAGGAACTCCCTCCTCTTCAATCCATGATCGGCTGAGGGATGTAAGCCGCACGGAAGGCAGTGCGGAAATCAGCCCAAGTGAAGACATGGTTGGCCGGAAACAAGCCACATGGCTTTCCCACCAACAGCCAGCCGCACCCAGAGGTAGGTGGCGAAGTTGACTTGCTCGGCCACTGGGACATGCAGCGCGGAGAACTTGCGCTCCAAGGCGCGAAGCCAATCATCAGCTTCCAGTGGCTCCTTAGCATCAGCAAAGGTGGGTGGCTGCGAGCGCAGGAACTCAGTGAGAGTGTTGCAGCCATTCCTCTGTGCATTCTGCTGCACCAACTGCTCAAGCAGCGCTCATTGCGCCCACGGTTCTCCTCAATGGCCATCAAGACCTGAGCCATCGAGGGTGGTGGCGGCAGATCATCCTCATCATTGTTGTGGTTACCGCGGCCTCCGCGGCCTCCTCGAGCCATTCTGGAGATTTGACAATGACACAGTTAGTATCTTTCTCCGAATGGTTGAACAATAGCATTAGCGTCTACTCAAGTACACAGACTAGGGACGATAATACATTGTGTAACAACTAACAAGGATCAACAAGATAGAACTTGGGTCAAAGATCAGCATCATGTACTACTAGCGTGGATGCAATGGTTAAGGAACCATATGATTCAACACACTCTAGTTGGCACAATCCGGGACCTTATGTTCAAGTCCTTGGGTTAAAACCCAACAAAGGAGCAAATGATTAGACTCGGTAGAAACATCTGAGTTGTTTCGGATTGCAACGCAGCGGGAGCAACGGACACATAACACTAAAGGTAGAACCCAACCACGTTCTCATCTTTTAAAAAACAGATCACGAGAGTAAAACTTTAACTCAAATCGAGGTAAGATTGCTCCGAGATTAGAGTGTAACCAGATAAGGAGTAAAAAGAATCCTAAGATGGTTTTCACAACTCATTTTTAGGTTAAAAATATTTTCACAAACACTAGACTCAACGTCGACCAGTAGAAGGGTTTCCTACAGGCAGTACTGCTCTGATACCAACTTGTGGGCCCCGACCCGACTGCTATACAGTGTGTGTCACCGGTTAAGCGATACAACCGGAGGTTACGGGTTTACCAATCCCCGGCCAAAACCTTTGGCAGGCGTTGCTCGGAATGATCATCGGCAACGCAACACCCCGATTGATGCCTTAACACAGGCACAACAATCAATGCATAATAGAGAGATCAAGACTTGTGGAACAACTGGCACATCACAGACTCTACGACACAAACATTATAGTTCAACTCTTATAATAGAGAAAGATAGCAAATTACAACCAGAGGTCACAGACCCAACATTACAACATGCGGAAGCGAATTAGTTGTTCTAAACAACAAGATCCAAATTATGGCCTAAGAGGCCTACAGATAAACATCCAAGCCAGCTGTTCCGGATGTCCCAAGCTGCCACCTGGGAACCCCAGACTACTCGTCGACGTCCACAAAGAACCCACCTTCGAGGTCGGTGAAGTCCTCCTCTGAAACAAAACAAACGACGTTGAGTTCGACGAACTCGCAAGATTATATATAGAGCTTTAGCTCGATGAGGCTTTCAAGGTTTTATGGCTGTTTTGCATAAAGCTGATTTTATTTATGAAAACATAACTCCATGGCATCGACTAATCAGAGTATTTTAAAAGAGGTAAGAAGTAACTCTTTTTTTGATCACCTTTCTCATCATCACCACCATCAACACTGTACCTGTTCTACAAAGGCACCTCCCGAATCACCCTCGAGGAAGCTCACTTCATCTTGAGTAGCACCTTTAGTACTCAGTTTTTAATCATTCCGTTCAAGTTATTCTATGATCTTATCGTCCTTTCCCAAGTCGTCCGTAACCGTGGACACGGCTTTTCGAAAAGATTTAACCCTGCAGGGGTGTACAATGTTTGCCACGCGTACCGTCCGGCCCATTTCCTGTACAATTAGCTCTCTTCCTTGGAAAGCCGGCTGGGTGGGAGCGGTGACGACTTCTCCCTCGCTCGAGACTTTAAAGGATCATCAGTGGCGGCAGGACAGTTCAGTGCCTCCAACACCCTGCCCCACGGCCACTTATTTTCCTAACACCACAATCCTCATCCCATTCACAACCACCATCAACACGCACGCGCAAATGGAAGTTCGAACTAGAGGACCCTGGCTAGCCCATCACAAGTTATTTAGTCGAATAAGGGTTCCTGCAATTGCATAGGCCTCACGCATGGTTGCACGCTCAGTCTTGGTTCAAGAGGTAAAGAACTCGCACCTAGGCGGCGAGAACGAGAAAAAGCACCACAACCACAGTGGCCTCTCATCCCCACCTTTAAGCATTTTATTACCTGTCACCACAATTTCTCCACCATCATCCGAACATTTAAGCACCTGTTCCCAACATGTTACATCCATCGGTCGAATAACATTTAACTAAGCATGGCTAAGCATCAACATAGCATGGTTAAGTATCTCCGGCCAACAATACAAACCTATGGATAATAGGAGGGAAACAGGTAATGGCATCGGAAACTTAATGCAACTATAGGATACTCTAATCCAATAAAATTGACATTTGGAACCGCATGCAATATTATAGTGGAGAAAATATTTGCGGAAACATAGGATAAGATATGCTCAGAGGGGGGATTACGCTTGCCTTGTTGATATGGCTGGTAATAGGGATCGTCACGATTCGGTGGTGGCACTTCAGCTCCTTGGTCTACCGATGCACAAACAACACCGGAATGGAACCAATAAATACCACGAACACAACAGGTGCAATGCACAAACATGATGATATGACATTTTAAATGCACCCTAAAAGCATTGAACATGATCAACAAGTTAAATGGGGTCCCCGTTATATTTATTGCATTATTTGGAATAAACCCCATATTAGAATTTAATGATTTTACTAACTTGTAACAAGTGTAGTCCTTTAATGGTGCTCAAACATGCATGATATTTATTTTAAAGGTTAATTCACAATTTTCCGGACATTTTGGTATATCGAACACATTTTTCTGATGTCCCGATAAAAAGTTATTACATTTTTAATTCCCTCTTTTAAATATGTGCGTTTAATTAAATTATTTTCAACGACAATAATAATTTTTACCCAACTCGACCGAGGGAGATGGACAGGAAGAATCATCGGAGTTCGGTGTTCCTAAAGGCGCGAGGGAGTAGCGGGAGGCACGCGCGAGAGGAGGAAACTAAAAAGAATCCGCGAGAAAAAAACAGTTAAACCGGCCTCCAGCCCTGTCTGGGCCGGTTTCCAGGCCGGCCTGGCTCCAGAGGCAACCAGCCTTCTGCCCGGTTTGGGCCGGCAGAAAGGCCGGACACGCGGCAGAGCCCACCGGCCTTCAGCCCGGTTTGGGCTGGCTCCGAGGCCGGTCATGGGCCCGAGCGAAACGGCCCGCAGCCCAGCTTAGGCCGGTTCCACGACCGGTCGTGCGAGGAACGGCGACGAACTACGGCGAGCAGCACGGCGAGACTACGGTCAACTAGCGCGAGAGGGGGAGGGAGACGGGGTTCAGGCGATCGTCGTGCTCACCCTCAGCAAGTAGGAGAAGACGGCGGGGTCGGGGATGCAGTGACGGCGACGAAATCGTGCGCGGCGGCGCTCGGACGGCAGCGAGGAAGAAGGGGATCGCGGCGTCGATCCTCGGCGTCTCGGTTCGATTCCTCCCACGAGGAGGGAGAAGACGTCGCGGCGGAGCGGCTGGTGCTTCTGGCTTGGCTCGGGGAGCTCCCGAACAACGGCGATGTGGCGGCGACGACCTCGGCTAGGTTTCCACCATGGCAGGGTACGGGGTAGCTAGGGAACGGGGAAAGGAATCACGGGGAGAGAGAGAGAGCAGAGCAGCTCGTGGAGCTTGCTCTCCTTGCAGTGCGGCAGAGAGGGGCCAGGCGAGGGGAGACGGTGGTGCGGCGCGAGCAGAGCTCCTCGGTCGCTACAGGGGAGAGGAAGAAGATGACTTCGCGAGAAGCCCCCTGGCAGATTTGCTTCATCACAGATTGGTCCTCTTCTGTTTATTCTAACATTTCCAGCAGCATTTCAGTGATTTTCTGGAGGCACTTAAACATTTTAGAAAAAATTGAGAAAATTTGGGGAGGCTCCCCTTAGCCTGTAGAAGCTCCACAAATTTTGGTGTCTCAAAATAAAATGTTTTGTACCACTTTTGTTCATAGGTTTCAATTATGGCATTTGGGTAATTTGAAAATTTGAAGATTACCCTAGGGATTTTAGAGCAAGTTCAAAATACCATTTTGAACTCTTGGAACTTCCTTGACCAAAATAATAGGTCAAGTAATCCTGTTTTGCAGGTTTGAGTGCCTTCCTTGTTTTGCCAGTTTGAACTCTTCCATTTATTTGAAATTTTGGTGAGACAAGTGTGGCATTTTGTTTTAAATGGTGCCACACCAATTTAGGTGTTGTTTAGCAAATTAATATGGAATGCCATGATGCAATGCAACACAAAATCGAAAATTTTCCTCTGGTTTTTAGGTTCTCAAACTTTGGGCTGTTACAGCCTCGCGCCTTCAATGGCGTGCCCCCCTGGCCAGCAAAAAGCTGCCTCGCCACCTACGCTGCCGGCCCGGCCGCGCATATGCTCTGCTCCGCCGTCTTCGCTTCACCCTTGCCTAGTCTGTCCCGCCGCCGAATCAATGCCCGGTCGCCATTACTGCCAGTCCAGACGCGACGCCGTCTAAACCGCAGATGGCTAGAAAAGGAGCCATTTCCTTGCCCACTGCGCCCAAGCCGCCCAGTGATCCCCTCTTCCTCTCCTTGCCACCCTCGCCCAGTCCCTCATCTTTCCATGGCTCGTGGTGGTGGCCGCTCCACTCCCAGCTCGAATCGCCGCCGACACGTCCACTATCCTTGGTTTCTTGAGTTGAGCGAGGGCAGCGGCAGGGGCCGTGGGCGTGGGCGCACTCCTCCAAGGTCTAGCAGGATGCGTGCATCCTAGGAGTCTCCTCCGAGCTCGAGCAGGCGCAGGGGCAGGGGCAGGGCCATTGCTCCCGATCCCATTCCCTTCATCGATCTGTCCAAGGAGGAGGCCATGGACCCGGGTATGGCCTAGGCTATGGCCGACTATCAAGCCACGGAGCAGGCCAGGCATTCCGCCGAGCAGCAACAGCTCATGGATGCTCTGGTCGCTTCTGTGGTCGAATCAGAAGGTGCGGAGAAGGCGAGAGTCGTGAAGTATGCTGACGACCTGCAGAAGGCTCTGAACAACTCGGAGAGAAAGGGCAAGGCCCCAATGGAGGTCGGCGGCAAGGGCAAGGGCAAGGGCAAGGCCAAGTTGGTGGAGGTTTCCGATGACGAGGACGAGTGGTAGTCCATTTTAGTTATTAGTTGTTTTAAGGGAAAGGCCAAGGGTATCAAGGAATTTTAGTTGCTGATCTATTTTATAATTTTGTACTACCATGAATCTACGCAATTGCAACGAAAAATGTCAGAAATATTCACCCCGTAGCTATGAAATTTGGCCTTGTTTTGGAAAATAACAGCATAAAGCATGAAAACAACAGCCAAAATCCCCATTGGGTTTCATGCAATCAGACCGCAGAATGAGCTTCTCGCGGATCGCCCAGAGTTTGCCCGCAGATTCCTTCCAGAAGAACGATCGGACGGCTCCATTTCAGCGCTAGGGTTAGATCGACGGTCATTGTTCGGCGAGGTTTGGGACGGGGTTTGGAGGCAGTCAACGGGGTTTTGAAAAGTTTGACAAAGTTTCAAAGTTTCATTTTGGAGTGACTAAGAAAGATCCAGGCTTAGTTTTTCATTTTCATGTTTTAAACTTGTTTAAATGTTGGTCAAAGTTAGGTTTGACCAATATTTGAAATGAGCTTAAAAAATTCAAAAAAAAATCAAAAAAAGGACAAACCTGCTCACATGGTCTTCTTATGTCATATACGAACGATTCAAGTTGATAAACAAGGTCTATATACATTCGAACAAAATATGCATGTATCTAATGTGATATATCTCAAACTATGTCGCATGAAGTCAAGAGTGAAGAGAAGGTGTTTTGGATTTGCAACATGAAAATTTCAAAAACCTCACCAAAGTTTTATTTTGAAGTGACTAAGAAGGATCCAGGCTTAGTTTTTCATTTTCACGTTTTAAACTTGTTTAAATGTTGGTCAAAGTTAGGTTTGACCATTATTTGAAATGAGCTTCAAAAATGCAAAAAAATCAAAAAAAGGAAAAACCTTCGCCCATAGTCTTCTTATGTAATATACTAACGATTCAAGTTGATAAACAAGGTCTATATACATTCGAACCAGAAATACATGTATCTAATGTGATATATCTCAAACTACGTCGCATGAAGTCAAGAGTGAAGAGAAGGTGTTTTGGATTTGCAACATGAAAATTTCAAAAACCTCACCAAAGTTTCATTTTGAAGTGACTAAGAAGGATCCAGGCTTAGTTTTTCATTTTCACGTTTTAAACTTGTTTAAATGTTGGTCAAAGTTAGTTTGACCAATATTTGAAATGAGGTTCAAAAATTCAAAAAAAATCAAAAAAAGGAAAAGCCCGCGCACATAGTCTTCTTATGTCATATACTAACGATTCAAGTTGATAAACAAGGTCTATATACATTTTTAAACCTGCGCGCATTGTGGGTGCCAGTTCGCGTCCAGAACGCGCTTGGTTTGTAGATGATGACGTGGAACGCACGTTCGCTGGGAAACCCCAAGAGTAAGGTATGATGTAGTCAGCAGCAAAGTTTTTCCTCGATTACAAAACCAAGGTTGTCAGATCCAGTAGGAATTGGAAGAGATTCAGAAAGGTGTCAGCGGCGCTGTTACCCGATCACTGACGTGGACTTGCACACACACAATCAAAGTACTTTGCCACAACGAAACAGGAAGGTTGTCAATCTCTCCGGCTTGCTGAATACAAAGGATTAAACGTATGGTGTAGAATATGATGATGAACACAAAAGTAGCAGCAGGAAGTAACATAGAGCGTGGTGAAAACGGCGTTTGTATCAGTGTGGAATAAAAGACCGGGGTCCACAGTTCACTAGTGGTGTCTCTCCATAAGGCAAATAAACATACATGTTGGGTGAACGAATTACAGCTGGGCAATTGACAAATTGCAAACGCATTACAATGCAATATATGACAAGCACATATTCATTGTTATATCTATTGGGCATTACAACAATATACATAGACCACTTACTAGCTGCATCTATGACTCATAATCCACTCACAAGATAGCTTCCGGGTCTCCCATGAGTATTAAGTTGCAAGCAACAGATTATATCATTAAGCAAAGTGTGTAATGTAAACAAACGCATTAGAATTAACAGCAGTACCCTTATGCTAAGTATCGGTTGTTTTATCCCTAGTGGCAACAGCACATCTATAAACTTAGTTGTTTCGGTCTATCAAGCCCAGGCTTCTAGAGGCATGAACCCACTATCTAGCATAAATACCCTCTCTTGAAGTCATTAGCATCTACTTGGCCAAAGCATCTACTAACAACGGAGAGCATGCAGGAACATAGATAAAACATAATATAGATAGATGAACAAATTTGATCATAACTTCACAATTCATCGGATCCCAGCAAATACAACATGTATCATTACATAAAGATGATCTTGATCATGTTAGGCAGCTCACAAGATCTAAACATGATAGCACAAGGTGGAGATACTACCAACTAGCTACTGCTATGGACCCGCAGTCCGTGGAGAACTACTCACGCATCACTCCGGAGGCAGGCATGGTGATGTAGAGCCCTCCGGTAATGATTTCTCCTCCGGCAAGGTGCCGGGAAGAACTGCAGAAACCCTCCCGAACTAGGGTTGAAGACGACGGCGGCCTCGGAACTTTTCGTGAATTTTTGCTCGGGTCTCTAGGGTTTCCCGATTAGATGCAATTTATAGGCGAAAGGGCGGCGTCGGTGGCCAGCCGAGGTGGGGTGGCGGCCAAGGTGCGCGACCCCACCCTGGGCCGCGCCGTGGGCCCGCCGGCCTGCCTGGTGTGGCCTCGGCTCCGTCCTCCTGGCTGCTGCTCCGTCTCGGTCCAGAAATAAATCAGTTAAGTTGACGTCCGATTCCGAGAATATTTTCAGAATAGATTTTCTGAAACAAAAAGACAGCAGAAAACAGGAACTGGCACTGTGGCATCTTGTTAATAGGTTAGTCCAGAAAATGCATAAAAATGATATAAAGTGTAAGATAAACATGTGGTAATCAATCTTATATTTACTAATTGGAGGCCCCATAGGAGGCTCCACGTTAATCCTAGCAGTTAAAGAATTTTTATCCACACGATTAATCTATGATACATTGATAGCCATTGGATGAAGCACGACACGCCGCGCGCCTCCGCTGTCCCGCGCACGCGAATCGTCGCCTGTTAGGTCTCTCAGGTTTCCCACCGAAAAGAAAAAGAAAACAAGAGCGTCGTGTCCCCTGATCAATCCCTAAGCGTAATCTCTCTACGGGGCGTCGCCTCCAACTTCAACTCCAAACGGGCCGAGGACGCGCCTGTGGCGCGGTGGCTTCGCATGCAGTGGCATGCAAGCCCGCTCGCGAGTTCGACTCCTGGGGAGCGAATTCCGGGTTGCCTCACCCGAGCGGCACTGTTCACGTGAACAGTGTTTCACGTGAACAGCGTTCGGCTCCTGCTTCTGGGCCATTTCCACCGTGGTTCGATCAGAGGTATTGTGGTGCACCCACCACCGCAGGGGTTTCCCGGTAGGTTTAGGCTCACGGGGCCCAGAAGCTTAGTATAGTCTGGTTAGGTCTAGCTTGCGCACAAGTGGCGTGCGTGTGGTGTTGAGTGTGTGGTGTGAGTTGTGCGTGAGTTCAGATACTACAGCTGTACTGTGTAAGACCAGGAATTCTCAAAAAAAAAAAAAAAACTCCAAACGAGCCAGCGCCGCCGTGTGAGTCGACGTCCGTCTAAACTGATTTAGTTCAGCACTACTTCCAAGAAGGAGACATGCATGCTTTCTCTAGCTTTTTTCTTTCCCGGAAGGAGACGTGCTGGCTCTGTGATTCCGTTGGTATCGTTCCAATCAATTATCGATCTGTTTTTTTTACTATGGAATAGGCATATCATTTACGCCAGGTTTGTGGCAGCGTCATATTTTGTTAATTACTGCTGCATTGCTAATCCACGGTCTCCTTGCAATTGGTTTTAATACTTTTATCTTGATAAATTTAATACTCCTACTTAGCTAGGAACACAAACTGATGGTGGGGAAGAATTTCTGCAAGACGCAAATTCCGATGCCACACAGATTGTGTGGAGCACGTGGACTGATAATATATAATCACCATGGTGATTTTCTTTGAGAGAGGGAGCAACGTTCATGGAGTGTGAAAGATCGCTAGTGATTGTGGTGGAATCATGGTATGTACTGCTCTACATGCCAATATAATGTATTGAGTATTATAATTAGTATGAATTGGAGAGAGGCGGTTTGACTCTCGAGCTCATATATATGCTCTATTATATTAGACAAAGTAAATAAAATAGTAAAATATTTCCAAAAAATATGAAATTTTTTGGTGACGAACATATGCATGTTTTTTAAATATGTGCCAAGTTTCGTGATGAAATATCATGTGTGGTGCTCTGTGCAAAAATAAAAAATCAGTACTCTAAAAAGTATGTTTTTGAAAATTGCATTTCGACCACTGATTTATCTTTTTTGCATAGGGCATATCGAATGTCATTTCGCCACGAAACTTGGCACATATGTTGGACATTGGTATGTGTTCGCCTGCATTTTTTTTTTCAGAATTTTGTAAAATGTTTTTACTATTTTTAAAATTTCATTTAATATAGCAGGAGCATATAAGCTCGGGAGACAAAGTGAATTTCTGAATTGGTTCTTTGTTGGAACAACAAAAAATACTTGAGAAGGAATCTAATTTGTATCTCTATCCAGGCCTCAGATGTTACTGCTGAAATTGAAATTGTTGCTTTGTTTGCACGCGTTGGAACAAAATTGATACCAGAATAATACCGGAAGTTAACAATTGCGATGTTCTTTCTTCCCAGATTCTCATAGTGCCATGCATGCGTCTAAGCCTGTGTTGTTCAGTTGTATGTCAATGCGCTCAAACCAGTGTTCCAGTTATTTATTAAATGAAATATTGATTGCCACAAAAGGAAGATACTACACGAAAGACGGAAAGAGTAACTAATGCAACAGAGATGCATGCAGTTTTGTGGTTATATCTGTCAATAACAGCAATAAGATATTTTTTACAGGAGTTTCTGTAGCAACGGTATGTAAAAAATTTGTGTTCCAAAATTGTTACTGGCATATGTGATATCGTGATACCTCTAGACTTAGCCAGTGCAAGGTGCCTTCGCTGCCTCCCCATGCCTTCTCCGCCGTATCAAACAAATTTTGCGGCTCTAGCGTAGCAACGATCGATGTTTGCGCCATCCCCATCCACGTCCGATTTGCGAAGCTATTTTCTTTAACCTCAGGAACCAAATTTTCAATGTGCTAATTAACTTCTGTATGGAAAACTTGAGACCGCACATTTTTCTTTCAGGGGCGGTGGAATTGAATTGCAAGAGCATTGGTCGTCCAGAACTTTTTTGGGTTCTTCTACTTCTAGGATTTCAATTGGTTAAAGAAACAGTATTTTTCTCTCCCTGGTACTATTAATCTTGATCTCTCCTTTATGCGTTCTATCATGTTCACCGTTTTATAAGATATTGAATCGTATGATCCAATTATTGTTGTGCAGTAATTCTAAAAAATGTTGGTCAAGTGTTGGTCATTGCTCTACAGGTACGTACTCACAGATTTGTTTTATCTCACACAGTTATACATAAGAATTCTATATGCATTATGCAGTTAGGTACATCTGTTGAGGCATTGTATTTGCGACACATATAATTTTGTAGATAATTTGTGATTATTCTTTAGTGTCAGTACGAGACATGCAGGGCAACAAATGCCATTCGATAACCTTATAGTAAGTTATATTTTATAGTTATAAAATACTTATTTATTTTGCTTATCGAACCATGGACTTATGGATGAAAAATATAAATAATAAGACATATTCATATATGTTTAAAAGTTTCGCTTCTACAAAGGTATACTGACTATGATAGTGATAGTGCCATAATGGTAAGAAAATGAAATATTCCTAGCCCGTGCAGGTGCACGGGTTGACGACTAGTATATAATAGGCATGGAACATCAAAAATTATAGATACGTTTTGGACGTATCAAGCATCCCCAAGCTTAGTTCCTACTCGTCCTCGAGTAGGTAAACGATAACACAAAGATAATTTTTGAGGTGACATGCTACCAACATAATCTTGATCCTATAGTAATGTAAAGCATGTGAGCTGAGATCAAATCATTGAAAGCAAAAGTCTATGTTTGATATTAAACACATAGATGAATAAAGCAAGACAATTAAACAAGTAAAAACCTTTCATGGAAGATGCTATAAAGACATGAAACCGTACAAAGTTCATTATAGATGTTTTAAGCATTCAGTATAGAAGTTATCCTTCTACTCAAATATCCAGCAATCTTTCACAAACATAGAAATGATCCAGTCAAGCAAAAGTATCACAAACGTAATGAATTCACTGGTTAGAAGTTTTACTCAATCGGTGAGCGTTTGGTATTGGCACCAGGATGTTATGGCAAAGAGAATAATAATGGGGGTTTGGAAGGCCAATGGAAGAAAGGCTCACAAAACTATAAGTGATCATTAGACAAGAGGAAGTCTTATAATCGAAGCTATGCAAGGAGTAGTGATTGCCATGCAACGGATGCACATAGAGCTATAAGTGTTTGAAAGCTCTCCAATGGAACTAGTGGGTGTGCATCCAACTTGGTTGCTCATGAAGACCTAGAGCACTTTTGAGGAGGCTCTTCATTGGAATATACAACCCAAGTTCTATAACGTAAATTCCCCACATAGTTATACTAATGAAACATGAGAACTCTCTCATATGAAGCATAGATGCTACTAGCACAAATGATGACTATAAAACTGGTGCTAAACATGAGCACAAGTGTGGATAAAGGATAGTAATGTTGCCCCTCTCTCTTTATTTCTTTTCTTTTCTTTTTCCTTTTTTTTCTTTTTCTCTTTTTTTCTTTTTCTGTTTCTCTTTTCAATGGCCTCCGTGGCTTTTTCACTTTTCTCTCCCTCACTGTAGGGCAACAATCTAGTATGACAACACACTTTTTGGTACAAATAACTCATAATGAATAAAACATGATGTATAAAACTGTATGCATCTGCCAGTGTAGCAGGATGTGCAATGATCTAGCGTAACATGGGTAAAACCACACATCAGCTGTATAGAATCATGCAAAGCAATATATAACAATGATGAATGACAACAAGTCATGTAATGTAAGGTGGAAGTTGCAGGGCAATATATCTCGGAACAGCTATGGAAATGCTGTGATAGGTAATTATGGTGGCTGTTTTGAGGAAGATGTTTGGCTTATGTGTGGGAGAACAAGATGAAGTTCTCCCACGGGGTTGGATGTACTGGCGAAGTATGCACAACTCTCAATGTGAGCAGAAGGCAATGCACAACACCGAAGAGGCTAGCAAAATATGGATGTTGGAAGTGCCAAAAACCGTAGCTCAACATTAGTCAAAAGGAACTCACAAGTTTATTGCAAACAACTAGTGATACGTCTCAAACGTATCTATAATTTTTGATGTTTAATGCTTGTTTTATATCAATGTCACATGTTTTATATACACTTTATATCGTATTATGACATTTATTGGACTAACCTATTAATAAGATGCCACAGTGCCAGTTTCTGTTTATTATGTCTGTACACTGCAGAAAAGGTCCAAAAATGAAAGTGCTCAGAAAAATCCGAAAAAATTACAGAAATTCTATTTCACAAGAAGACTCCGGGAGCCAGAAGGACAAGCCCGGGGGAGGCCCACGGCCTCCACACCATGAACCCGCGCGGCCTGGAGGGGGGTGGCGCCGAGGGGTGGTGTGACCGCCTCGGACACCCCCTCGCGCCGCCTTTCGGACTATATAATCCTCCTGCCCCAAAAACCCTAAAAGAATCGACTAATTTCTCCAGAAGAGTTCTGTAGCTCCGCCGCCACCAAAAGCCAAGTTTCGGGGGTCAGAAGTTCCTGTTCCGGCACCCTGCCGGGACGGGGATTGACCCCCGGAGCCATCTCCATCGACCACGCCGCCTCCACTTCGACTCCATGATGGTTTGTGAGTAGTTTCCCCATGGACTATGGGTTCTAGCTGTAGCTAGTTGGTACTCTCTCTCCCATGTACTTCAATACAATGATCTCATGAGCTGCCTTACATGATTGAGATCCATCTGATGTAATCGGTGTTGTGTTTGTTGGGATCCGATGAATTGTTACATTATGATCAGTCTATCTATTAAAGTTTGTGAAGTTATTGTTGCTGCAATCTTGTTGTGTTTAATGCTTGTCACTAGTGCACGAGTGGCATGATCTTAGATTTAAGCTCTATAATTATTGCTTAGATTGTATCTACAAGTTGTTTGCACATGTCCTTGTCCGGAACCCGAGGCCCAGAGTGACAGCAACTGGGATAACTGGAGGGGATGGTTTTGATATGAGGATCACATGTTTTCACTAAGTGTTAATGCTTTGCTCCGGTGCTCTATTATAAGGAGTACCTTAATTACCAGTAGTTTCCCTTGAGGCCCCGCTGCAAACGGGCTGGTAGGACAAAAGATGTTGTGCAAGTTTCTCATTGCGAGCATGTATGACTATATATGGAAAACATGCCTACATGATTAATAGACTGGATGTTCTGTCTTAATGCTATTTCAATTCTATCAATTGCCCAACTGTAATTTGTTCACCCAACACTTGTTCTTGGAGAGTTACCTCTAGTGTAGATAGCTGGGAACCCCGGTCCATCTGTCATCATCATTGCTTTCCGGTCCACATACACGCCATTAACTATTTCGTGTGCCATTGCCTCTGTGTTACTGTTACTATTGCTCTCATATTACTGCTGCTTTCACATCACCCCTGTTACTAGTGCTTTTCCAGGTGCAGCTGAATTGACAACTCAGCTGTTAAGGCTTATAAGTATTCTTTGTCTCCCCTTGTGTCGAATCAATAAATTTGGGTTTTACTTCCCTCGAAGACTGTTGCGATCCCCTATACTTGTGGGTCATCAAGTAGCAGGTTCAACATTAAAAGCATGATTAAATTTACCCAAGGAGGGCCGTTCACGGAGGCACAAGTACCCCGCTAGATCCCTTGACCTTAGCACGCAACTATGTTGTTTCCAAAACCTTCAGACATGAGAAGCTATCAAGTCCAACTACACCTTCAGCAATTTTAAGAGTTTGTAGTGCAGTACAAGCTTTAATAACACAACCACTAATCAGATTTTAGCTTTAATTAACCAGTAAGCATTTAACATCTAATTTCTTAATATCTCAAAACATTTGTAAGGAATCAAGTTATCAAAATTCAATGATCTACAAGACTATGCAAGTTTTTCCATTATACAACTACCACACGCTTTAGCATTTTCTGTTCCAACCAGACGCCAATTATACAACTCTCCAAACAAATCTAAGTGAAGCAGGAGAGTACTTTCTATAAAAGAACTAATAACTCTGAACAAGAGATACATGAAAAACGAGGGCTAATAGCATAGCAGTGCTAAACAAGAATACTCAACAAGTATAAGTGAAGAAAAGGAGTATTCTAATGAAAAAGCGGAGCGTGTATCTCTCCCAAACAAGAGTGCTAGGGTCCAACTAAGTTATGATCAGAAAACAAAACAAAAACAAACAGAAAATAAAACACACAGACGCTCCAAGAACGGCACACAATATGTGAAGCAATAAAAATATAGTCTCACTAGTGGTGACCTGATAATTTGTTGATGAAGAAGGGGATGCCTTGGGCATCCCCAAGCTTAGATGCTTGAGTCTTCTTGATATATGCTGGGGAGATACAAGGGAGCCTCCCCAATCTTAAGCTTTTCTCTCTTCTTGATCTTCTTATATCATCCTCCTCTCCTAATACTTGAAAACTTCCTTCACACAAAGATAACTCGCAAACTTAATTAGAAGGGTTAGTGCATCAAAACATAAACTCACTTGGTTCTGTAAAAACACATTGCATACTTTAGTTCAAACATTAGCTATTGTTACTAAGCAAGATCGTGATATCCTCCAGAAGAACGTGAATCTATACTTGTAAAAGAGACAATAGAAAACAAAGACAGAATCTGTCAAAACCAGAACAGTCTGTAAAGACAAAAAAATTCGAGGCACTTCCGATGCTCAAATCAGAAAACGGTTAACTAACGAAAGATAGGTAATAAGTTCAGGCTTCTGCTAAAAAATGTTTAGATTAAAATAGTAATCTGTGATTTTTCACGAATTTATACCGTGAGGTACAGAAATCTGTTTCTGGACAGCAAATAAAACTTTACCACCCTCTTGCATTAGAGGCTTTTCTTGGCACAACAAAAAAGAAAATAAAAGATACAAAAGAGTTGTTACATAAGTAAACAACCTCCTAGACTCAAGAAAACAAAAAATAACAGGAAATAAAATTGGGTTGTCTCCCAACAAGCGCTTTCTTTAACGCCACTCAACTAGGCGCAGTAGCGAAAAGATAAAGTGATTTCAAAAATGGAAATGCCCTCTAGGCCAAGCCTTTCAGTTGGGTCATTCTTCTTTATAGGAAAGAAAAATTTCCCATTATGTAGTTTCATGAACCCAAAGTTAACATTAAGCAAACACCCAGACTCTTTTAGAAAGGATCTTCCAAGAACAATGTTACTAGGCGATTTAACCAAAATGACAAATTCAATGGGGATAGTTTTATTCCGTATGGTGATTTCAACCCGCGTTCTTCCTAAACGTTTTGAAATGAAGTGAAAAACAGGGTGGAAAATCAGAAGTGAAAAACAGGGTGAAAACAGGGTGATTTTAACCCCCAGGCCGGCTTCTCTGGCTTTCCTGCTGCATTGTGTGAGGCCGGCCCATAGGCCAGCCTGGCCGGCTCCCAGGCCGGCCTCCCAGTTTACCTTCAATGAATAATTTTTAGGAGGAGCTATAAATGCTCCTCCACCTACCTTGGGACAAGCAGCTCGCCCAACATTGAAATCCACCATTATTGCAAGCTCAAGAATCACTAGATCTCTCAATCCCTCCACCCAAACTCGTTGATCTTTGGAGGATTGAAGGAGAAGGCCCGGATTACATCTTCACCAAGCAGTTTTTCTTTTCCCCCTCATTCACTTGAGGGCCCCTTTGCTAGGATTTCCATTGGGAAAACCTAGCTTCTTGTTGATCTCACTTATTGTCTTTTTGACAGATTAGAGCCGTTCGGGAGCCCCCAATCCAGTTGTGGGTTGTGCCCCAGATTGTTGTTGTAAAGGCTCCGGACTCCGCCTTGAAGGTTTCCGATAGTTGAAGGTGAACCAAACATTTGTGGTGCGGTTAATTGGAGAAGAAGGTGAAGCCTTTGTGGCTGTTGAACCATTGTGTTGGTTCACATCTCTCCAACGAGACGTACTCCCCTAAAAAGGAGGAACTCGGGATTACATCCGTGTCTCCGTGTGCTTTCACTTCGGTTACCTCTATCCTTGTTTACCGTCTTTACTTTGTGTATCTTGCTTAGTTGCTAGCTTGTCATATAGGTAAATTCACCATAGTTGCATATCTAGAGAATTTACCTTTTGTGTCAAGCCTAATTTGAAAAAGTACTAAAATCGAAGTAGCACCTATTCACCCCCCCCCCTCCTCTAGGTGTCATACGATCCTTTCAATTGCTATCAGAGCCTCGGCTCTCTTGTTGGGCTTAACCGCCTAAGAGAAGTATGACTAATGGTGAGGTGCCCCCAGAAGGGCAAAGTACACCGGCATCCATGGCCGATGTCAAATCGATGGAAACATCTTTGAGATCGTCATGGATACCCAATTTAGTGAGATACGCGACATGCTCGCAAGACTCGCTAGTACTAAGCCCCCTTCAGACACTCTCCCATTAATAGAGGACCCTCTTCATTCCAACTCGGGTGATTCCGGGGATGGAAGTAAGAAGAAGGAAGGGGATGAAGAAACCGACACCGAAATTAAGAACTCCTCTCCATCCACAACCAAGACAGAAAGTGGGAAGCCCGAGTACCATGAGGTCTCCCCTCTTGGTGTCTACTCTCCCGACCCACTTATCCCTCATCCTCGCATAAATACCTTAGGTACTCCACCTAAGCTTAATGCATTGGCTTTTACTAGCTGGCAACACTCAATGAAATCTCATGTCAACAGTGCCTCTATCGAGCTTTGGAGGATCATACGAGTCGGATTCAAGGCCGTGGATCCAAACAACTTGACAAGAAGAGAGGTGGTTGATGCTCAACTCAATGTCTCCGCTCTTCACATGCTTGAACTTGCCGTTGGAGAAAATGGTATGCATCACATTCAACATGTCTCCACCGCCAAAGAAGCTTGGGATTGCCTTGAGGTGGTATTTCTTGGAAATGAAAGCATGAAGAGGAATAGATTTGATGCCTTAAGCAATGAGGCCGAAGGCTTCTACATGCTTGATAATGAAACTCGTGAGGAGATGTATGGAAGACTCAAGATTCTTGCCAAAGCCTTTTATAATGTTGGGGCAACCTATGTGGATGATGCTTGGATCAAGAGGAAGTATGTGAATGCTCTCATGCCCTTCGAGCCCATTGAATTGAAGGCCATACAAGGAAGACACAACTATCTTCTAATGTCATCTAATGAAGTTATGCAAGAAGTGCAAGCCTCCAAGGTTGCCACCAAGAATGCTCTAGACAACCGTGCTAGGGCCATGGGAATGAAACAAGGTCCCTCACTTGCTTTGAAAGCCAAGGTGATCAGTCTTGATGATAGTGTGGAAATTGAAGCATGCCCAAACAACATTCTCCCCGATGATCTTGAACAAGCCTACCATGATCACGTGGCTCTTGCCACAAGAGCTTTTTGGCGTGACCCGGCCAAGGCAAAGGCTCAAGTTGATCTAAAGAACAATCCAAGTGGGAAGAAGGAGTTTGCTATAAGGAGGAAGACTTGCTACAATTGTCATGACAAGCATCACTTCATCAAAGATTGCCGTATGAGAACCGAGAACAACATGGTGGAAAGCTTGTCCCAAAGGATCACTCAAAGTTGATTCAAAAGAACCCTTTTGTCAAGAGGAAGCCATTCTTCAAGAAGGCACCGAGAATTGTGTTGGTGGCTCAAGAAGAGTATCCTTCTCAAGATTCCGAAGGAGAAGATGAACCCACTAACGAGGTGGCCGCATTGGCTATTGTCTCAACTTCATCATTTCTCTCTTTGAACAATGAAAATCTCTCCATCAACAACGCTCGTTGCCTCATGGCTCATGTTACCGAGGTATCATCTTCTACACCCAAGTCCATGCATGAAATGGATGATAAAGCTAGTCTTGTGATTAAGAAAGAACTTGTTTCTTTCGATACTTTTGTGACTAATTGCAAGGTGATGCTAAGAAACATGTTGAGTCTCTCATGAGACAACTTGGTGCGGCCGAAGAACTCCTTGAAGACAAGGGAAAATTGAGAGAGAGGACTCTCTCACCATAGCATCCTTGAATGCTTCCATAGAATCCTTGAATGCTTCCCTAGAAGAAGAAAGTGAATATATAATTCTCTTGAGGAAAGACTTGAGTCCCTTGATGATAAAAATGATGAAATAATTGCTAAAATCATTAAGGATAGAGACCATGTCTTTGCTAAATATAAAGTGATTAAAAAGGAGAAAGTCGAATTTGTGGCTGCTAATGCTAGACTTCTTGAGGATATGGAGAAGCTTGACAAGCCCACAAGGCCTTGGAAAGTGAACACTCCAACCTTGTCAAGTCTCATGAGCAACTTCAAACTCAACTTTCTAAATCTACTTCACCTAGTACCTCTACTCCCTCTTGTGATCATGCAAATGTTATTGAGGAAAATGCTAGGTTGAAGGTGGATCTTGCCAAGGCCACTAGTGCCAAGACCTCTATTCCCAAAGGTAAAGAAAAGGTTGTTGCTCATGTTTTGAGCAAAAGCCACACAAAGGGAAGGAGGGTCTTGGTTATGTAGCCAAGGCAAAGATCAAGAAGAGCAACAACAAGGAGAACAATGCCAAGCCCGCACAAGCCAAGACTTCCATTGCGGGTGGTAATGCCACTAGGGGCAAGACCACTCGTAGTGACTTTGCGGGGCATAACAATCCCAACTACATTCTTTATGTTGATTATTATGGGGATGTTTATGCAAAATATGTTGGTCCTTATGATGGTTACATTGCTTATTCTATTTGGGTTCCTAAGACCCTTGTTGCTAACAAAAGAGGACCCATTGAGAAATGGGTACCTAAATCCAAGCAATGATTTCTTGTAGGACTATGCTTCCGGTGGGTCTAAATGGGTGGTTGATAGTGGATGCACTAGTCATATGACCGAAGTAAGGAGATTATGACGGAGTTGAGACCAAATTTAAATCACTCAACCGTCTCTTATGGTGATAAGTCAAAAGCTGAGGTAAAGAGTCTCGGCAAGGTGGTAGTTGCAAAGGATATCACCCTTGTAAATGTCATGCTTGTCGAGTCTCTAGGTTACAATCTTATGTCCGTTCGTGCACTTAATAAGATGAAATTTGATGTTTATTTTACTATTGATATGGTGGTACTCTTGAGGAGCAAGACTCTAAAGGTCATGTTCGTTGGGTATGTTGAAAATGAGTTGTTTGTGGTGGACTTTTCGGGGTCAACCAACACTCAAGCAATATGCCTATTCGGAAAGGCCGACGTGGGATGGTTGTGGCATCGCCGCTTGTCCCATGTCAATATGAGAACTTTGCAAAGTCTTCACAAGGGTGGCCACATTCTTGGACTAAAAGAGAATGTTTCTTTTTCTAGAGATCGTCTTTGTAGGGCTTGTGTTGAAGGAAAGATGCATGATTCTCCCCACTCAAGCAAGACCATCATCTCATCAAAGAGGAAATTGGAACTTCTTCATGTTGATCTCTTTGGTGCCGTTCCTCAACCAGTCTTGGTGGGAAGAAGTATTGTTTGGTGATTGTTGATGACTATTCAAGATTTACTTGGGTTTATTTCTTCAAGTCGAAGGATGAGACTCAACAAGCCGTCATCGACTTCTCCAATGAAGTTCAACGTCAACACAATGTTCCCATATTGGCCATTAGAAGTGACAATGGCTCCGAGTTCAAGAACTACACCCTAAATGAGTTTCTTAGTGAAGAGGGAATTCGTCATCAATATTCCGCTGCATATACCCCTCAACAAAATGGTGTAGCCGAGAGGAAGAACCGGACTCTCATGGATATGGCAAGGTCCATGTTGGCGGAGTTTAAGTCTCCACTTTACTTATGGGCCGAGGCCATCTCCACGGCGTGTCACTCATCTAACCGGTTATTCTTTCGTGTTGGAAGAAAGGAGACTCCCTATGAAATGCTTACCGGCAACAAGCCCACCATCTCCTACTACCGAGTGTTTGGTTGTAAGTGTTTCTATAAGATCAAAGGTGTTCGTTTATCTAAATTTGAATCTAAAGCTTTAGAGGGTATTTTTTTGGTTACGGTGCCGAATCCCACACTTATAGAGTCTACGACAAATCCTTAGGGAGAGTTGTGGAATCTTGTAGTGTGGAGTTCGATGAGAATGACGGCTCCCAAGTGGCGCAATTTCATGTTCGTGATGTAGATATTGAGGAACCTCAAGATGCAATAAGAAGAATGGGCATTGGTTTCTTCGCCCTATCGAGATACATCATGAGCCTCCTCAAGCAAGTCAAGCAAGTCCTAGCTCCACTCAGTGGAGACTACATCATCACAAGGTGAACCGGCGCCTACCATGGAAGCAAATGATGCACCAACCCAAGAACAAGTTCAAGACCCTCCTCAAGTTGACCAAGTTGCTATGCAAGAACCAAGTTCTCCTATTGTTGATGCTAGCCAAGGTCAAGACCAAGATCAACCCTCTCCTTCTATTATTGAAGATGTGCATCAAGATGATCAAGGTCATCATTCCGGTCAAGACGGGGACTCAAATGATCAAGATGATCAAGTGATACCTCCAAGATCCAATAGAGATATCGAAGCCCGTCGTAAAGCAAGAGTTGCAAGGACCTTGGAATTAAGAAACCATAAGCTAGAAGAGGTTCTTGGTGATTTGAAGAGCAAGGTGACCACAAGGGTCAATTGGCAAGCTTTAGTGAGCATCAAGCACATATCTCCATGGTAGAACCAAAGAAAGTGTTTGAAGCTCTTGAAGACCCGGATTGGTTGGAAGCTATGCATGAAGAGCCAAACAACTTCAAGCGCAACAAAGTGTGAAATTTAGTTGAGAAGCCAAAGGATTGCCGCAATGTTATAGGCACTAAGTGGATTTTCAAGAACAAGCAAGATGAAATGGAATAGTTGTGAGGAACAAGGCAAGATTGGTTGCACAAGGGTACTCTCAAGTTGAAGGCATTGATTTTGGAGAGACTTATGCACCCGTGGCTCGCCTTGAGTCCATCCGTATCCTTCTTGCATATGCATCACATCATAATTTTAAATTGCAACAAATGGATGTGAAAAGTGCTTTTCTTAATGGTCCTTTAAAGGAGTTGGTATATGTTAAGCAACCACTGGGATTTGAGGACCCAAAATTTCCTAACCATGTCTACAAGCTTGATAAGGCGCTCTATGGTCTCAAACAAGCACCTCGTGCTTGGTATGAGCACCTAAGAGAGCTATTGGTAGACCGTGGATTTGAAGTGGGGCAAATCGATCCCACCCTCTTTACCAAGAGGGTTAAAGGGGAGATTTTCATATGCCAACTTTATGTGGATGATATTATCTTTGGCTCATCTAACAAACCTTTTAATGATGAATTTTCAAAGCTTATGACCGATAGGTTTGAGATGTCCATGATGGGAGAGTTGAAGTTCTTCCTTGGTTTTGAGATCAAGCAATTGAGTGGAGGGACTTTCATTTCACAAGCCAAGTACACCCAAGACATGCTCAAGAGGTTCAAGATGCAAGATGCTAAAGAGAAGAGGTTTCCTATGGACACCAAAGGTCATCTTGAACTTAATCCAAAGGGTATTGATTTTGATCAAAAACTTTATCGCTCTATGATTGGTTCTTTGCTTTATCTTTGTGCATCTAGACCTGATATTGTGTTGAGTGTAGGGGTGTGTGCAAGGTATCAAGCGGCTCCTAAAGAAAGCCACTTGCAAGCGGTCAATAGAATCCTTCGATAATTGGTTCATACCCCAAGGTTTGGTTTGTGGTATCCTAAGAACTCCAATTTCTCTCTTGCCGGGTACACAGATTCGGATTGGGCTGGTTGTAAGGATGATAGAAAATCAACTTCCGGGGCGTGCCAATTCCTTGGTAGGTCCTTGGTGAGTTGGTCTTCTAAGAAGCAAAATTGTATATCTCTCCCCACCACCGAAGCCGAGTATGTGGCAGCCGCTAGTGCTTGCACTCAATTGCTATGGATGAGGCAAACTTTAAGGCCCTCTTTGATTTGTAGGATTTTCACAGGATTTCCGTAGGAATGAGATCCGTTGGATTTTTCCCTTCCATCATCGTATGATTCATAGGAATTGTTCCTGTAGGAATTATTCCTATAGGAATTGTCTAGTGTGTTTTCATAGGAAAAAGAACATGAAGTCTGAGCTCATGTAAAAAATCCTACGGGAAGACAACGATTTCTTCATGCAATTCCTTTGTTCATAGGATTTAACTTGGCAGGGCATCACAATCCTACACATTTCCTATCCCTTTACTTTTCCTACCCCATGAATCAAAGGAGGCCTAAAGGAATATGGTGTCCATTGTGACAGTACCTCTTTTATGTGACAATGAAAGTGCTATCAAGATTGGTCACCACCCGGTGGAACACTCAAGAACGAAGCATATTGAGATTCGTTATCACTTTATTCGTGATCACATTACCCGGGTGACATTAAGCTTGGCTATATTCCAACCAAGAACCAACTTGCCGATATGTTCACGAAGCCACTTGATGAAGCAAGATTCACTTTTTTGAGGCATGAGCTAAATATCGTGGATTCAAGGAGTATAGCTTGACTATCTTGCATACACACCTATTTCTTGACTATCTATTTGGTTTAGGTGTAGGCATGGACATAGGAGGAGTGCGGTCCTAATCCATTGGACTATCCCTCCCCCCCCCCCCATTATGCCGATTGCAAGACCTCATTTTGCTTCTCAATGTTCATTTGTTGAATTGTGAGCTTAAATGACGAGTTGTGGCCGTGAACCCAAGATACATCTTCGCAGTGTCACACTGATACGTCCAAAACGTATCTATAATTTTTGATTGTTTCATGTTAATATTATGCCTTTTGCACTTGTTTTTATATCAAGTTTATGATTTATTTGGACTAACCTATTAATAGTTGCAAAAGTGCACAATGTTCTTGTTTTACTCTTTGATGTGTAGGAATTATCAAAAAATATAAGAGGAAACCTCGCTGGAGTCGAATTGGGAATTTCTTGAAATCTGTCTGAAAACTCTTTTGAAGATTGTCACGTACCGGACAGAAGACGACGTCAAACGGAAAAAGTCTAGTCGCGAAAGTTGCAGGCAATTTTATCCTAATGGATCTGGACATAAAATTCGGCCCAATACGAGTCCGTACGGCCGAGATAAGCCCGATTTACCAAAACCCTAGATGGGATGACGGAAATCCGAGAAGCTATATAAAGGGAGGAAACCTAACTCGTGGAAGACACCCCATACCCACGAATTTCCAGCCACCAAAGCCATGTTTTTTCCTCCCCCATGGACCTCATCTCCATGGGGGAGGGCTCCCAAGAAGCCATGAAGGAAGGAGGCTAAGGGGCGGCGCTCCCCCTCCATGCTGGCGGCGCGCAGGAGGAGTCCCTGCGCCACCGCCGGCGTCGCCGCCGCCCTGCGCCACGGCGCTGCCTCTCCGCCATCTTCACCGCCATCTCCATCACCAACTCCTCCTTGTATACAGTGGTTCATCCTCCCACAAAACTCTGTACCGCTCTATGTAAACATGGTGTTTGATGCTATAAGTTATTATCCTATGATCTATGTCATGTTTGCGTAGTTTATTTGTTCTTAGATTGAATGGTTGAATGTCTTTGGTTCATTAGAGTTGTATGTTGATATGGTACTGTCCTTTGGTGTCCATTATATTTGTGCGCGCATTGATCAACACCCTAGGGTTAGTAGTATGTGCAAAGGAACGGGGTAGGTCTGCCGGAGTGACAGAAACCTGAGGACTCGAACCGGTTAGTTGCACATATGGGAGTAAGAGGACCATGAACTTAAGGCTATGGTTGGGGAAACCTTAATGCATTGTTAGTATTTACGGATGTTTGCTAACAAAACAATCATATAGTACTTTAATCCCAAGTAGTGGAGTGCATGTATATTTAGCCTCTCCCACATAGAAAACTGCATCGAAAACAATGAACCTGATATCTTCACTAATTAGTCTTGGACAAAGCCATCACAATTACCACCACTTTTCCACACTCATGGTACTGTTAGTTTATGGTTACTTAGTGTATTTTATTGCTGCAGCACTAACATTTACTTTATTGTATTTATTATCTCGCAAAGCTATCTCTCATACACCCGTACTATTACTCTAGTATTATTTGCTAGATAAAGTAAACGTTTAGTGTGCGTAGAGTTGTATCAGTGGTTGATAGAACTTGAGATATTATTTATCCTACCTTTAGCTCCTCGTTGGGTTCGACACTCTTACTTATCGAAAAGGCTACACACGATCCCCTATACTTGTGGGTTATCAAGACCTTTTCTGGCGCCGTTACCGGGGAGCCATAGCGTAGGAGAATATTCTTGTGTGCACTTGTTTGCTTTAACTCTAAGTAATTTTTATTTTCAGTTTTAAGTTGTTTTCTATCTTAGTATGGGCCAATCTTTTATTTTAATGTTGAGTCATCATCCTTTCTTTGAGCACTTCCTCGAGAGCATAACTGTTATTCTTAGTGTAATGTACTTGTCCCTGAATGCGGTTATCTGTGGTATAACTATGATGCTTTTACCTTTGATATCTTTACATATAGTCTTCACTTGAACTTCAGAGCTGCCTTGGCACTTATGTTTTGCTCCACAATTAAGGGCAAGCGAGATACCACTCTACCATGCTTTATTATGATCATTACAATCCTGTTGATGTTTATAAATTTCATGTTATGAGCTCTTAGTTCGTTGATACTTTTCATTAGGTAACATGATTGCTAAGTTTTATTATCCATACATAATGCAATTGTTAAAGACCTGATCATAGCATTTACAATCAAAAATTATTTTGTTATCATTTACCTACTCGAGGACGAGCAGGAATTAAGCTTGTGGATGTTGATACGTCCAAAACGTATCTATAATTTTTGATTGTTTCATGTTAATATTATGCCTTTTGCACTTGTTTTTATATCAAGTTTATGATTTATTTGGACTAACCTATTAATAGTTACAAAAGTGCACAATGTTCTTGTTTTACTCTTTGATGTGTAGGAATTATCAAAAAATACATGAGGAAACCTCGTTGGAGTCGAATTGGGACTTTCCTGAAATCTGTCTGAAAACTCTTTTGAAGATTGTCACGTACCGGACAGAAGACGACGTCAAACGGAAAAACTCTAGTCGCGAAAGTTGCAGGCAATTTTATCCTAATGGATCTGGACATAAAATTCGGCCCAATACGAGTCCGGACGGCCGAGATAAGCCCGGTTTACCGAATCCCCAGATGGGATGACAGAAATCCGAGAAGCTATATAAAGGGAGGAAACCTAACTCGTGGAAGACACCCCATACCCATGAATTTCCAGCCGCCAATGCCATGTTTTTGCTTCCCCCATGGACCTCATCTCCATGGGGGAGGGCTCCCAAGAAGCCATGAAGGAAGGAGGCTAAGGGGCGGCGCTCCCCCTCCATGTCGGCGGCGCGCAGGAGGAGTCCCTGCGCCACCGCCGGCGCCGCCGCCGCCCTGCGCCACGATGCTGCCTCTCCGCCAACTTCACCGCCATCTCCATCACCAACTCCTCCTTGTATACAGTGGTTCATCCTCCCACAAACCTCTGTACCGCTCTATGTAAACATGTGTTTGATGCTATAAGTTATTATCCTATGATCTATGTCATGTTTGCGTAGTTTATTTGTTCTTAGATTGAATGGTTGAATGTCTTTGGTTCATTAGAGTTGTATGTTGATATGGTACTGTCCTTTGGTGTCCATTATATTTGTGCGCGCATGGATCAACCCTAGGGTTAGTAGTATGTGCAAACGAAGGGGGTAGGCCTGCCGGAGTGACAGAAACCTGAGGACTCGAACCGGTTAGTTGCACATATGGGAGTAAGAGGACCATGAACTTAAGGCTATGGTTGGGGAAACCTTAATGCATTGTTAGTATTTACGGATGTTTGCTAACAAACAATCATATAGTACTTGTAATCCCAAGTAGTGGAGTGCATGTATATTTAGCCTCTCCCACATAGAAAACTGCATCGAAGACAATGAACCGATATCTTCACTAATTAATCTTGGACAAAGCCATCACAATTACCACCACTTTTCCACACTCATGGTACTGTTAGTTTATGGTTACTTAGTGTATTTTATTGCTGCAGCACTAACATTTACTTTATTGTATTTATTATCTCGCAAAGCTATCTCTCATACACCCGTACTATTACTCTAGTATTATTTGCTAGATAAAGTAAACGTTTAGTGTGCGTAGAGTTGTATCAGTGGTTGATAGAACTTGAGATATTACTTATCCTACCTTTAGCTCCTCGTTGGGTTCGACACTCTTACTTATCGAAAAGGCTACACGCGATCCCCTATACTTGTGGGTTATCAAGACCTTTTCTGGCGCCGTTGCCGGGGAGCCATAGCGTAGGGAATATTCTTGTGTGCACTTGTTTGCTTTACTCTAAGTAATTTTTATTTTCAGTTTTAAGTTGTTTTCTATCTTAGTATGGATAGGGAATGCGAATTATAAAAAAATTAGTTGTACTTGTTATCTAAAAACGTTTTCAAAAAGAAAAGTGATTGGAAAGATGAGTAATGGTTAAGTGGGGGTCGACCTTGAACACTTGTGTTCATGCCTATGAAACCAAAACAAATCTTTCCATGGAAGCTTTTCTCAAAAACATGTAAATATTGTGTATATACCTCTGTACATAAAAATAAAATGTTAATTATAGTATTTAGTTAATTGAAAGTTTTGCTTTGCTGTCCAGAAACAGATTTTCTGTGCTCCACCGTATAAAATATTTAAAATCACCAGAACGTGATCTTGATCTGAAATTTCTTGAGTGCAAAGTAATGCTTATGATCTTTCTTTCATTAGTTTTGACTTTTCTGATTTGAGTTACGTAGATGTCCCGAAAAATTCGATCTTTACTGACTGTTTAGTTTAGACAGATTTCTGTGCTTCTCGTAAATAAAATCTTGATAAATCTCAGAATAGTATTTTGACCTGAAAATTTTGTGCATAAACCTGAGATTATTATCTGTCTTTCATTAGTTTTGAGTTTTTTCATTTGAGCTACGTAGCTATCTCGTTAAGTGTCATCTTTACAGACTGTTCAGTTTTGGCAGATTGTTATGCTTATTTAGAATTGTGCTTATACTCAATGTTTATAATTTTATTTGATCAATAAACGTTATAAATTGGTTAGTATACAGTAGGTAATGTTAAATTAAACTTGCCAATGCTTGAACATGAGTGGATTTTATTTAATGAGTACTAACCCTACTAATGAGTTTTGTGAAGTTTTATGTGGATGTAGCTTATAAGTTCTAATCAATATGGTGATATGAGATGAACAAGAAGACGCAAGAGCTCAAGCTTGGGATGTGTAGGTGCATCCCAAGAACATATTCAAGAAGATACAATCATCTAAGCTTGGGGATGCCCGAGTCATCCCCTATTCATCAACTAACATGAGGTTGTCTCGTTCATACTCTATATTACCCGTCCACATGATATGTATTGTCTTAACTTGTATTATAATTGCTTTATATGTTTTGGTTTTACCTTCTTTAGTTTTATTAGGCTCTTTATTTGATTTTTATTGTCTCTTTACTTTCACTTATAAATTCAAAACAACAAAAATATTTTTTTTCTTTTGCTTCTTTATTTGGTTCTTTCTTGTATTTATATAGGTTTTACTTTCAATTTTATTTAGAGTTTTCCTTGCTGTAGCTAGCATGTTTAGGTCTTGTTTAGCCTCTGGTCTCTTAGTTTATCAAAAATAAAGTACCAAGTTTTACCCATTTAGCTTAGTTGATACATATGTAAAAAGTGATTTTCTGTTTTCAGCATCTACTGCTCATTGCGCGATTTTTCATATTTTACTGGAAACTCTAAAAATCACGTAAAATTTACTGATGTTGTATCACCGAATCCTCTGCATGCACAAAAATTGGCTAAAATTCGGACATGTTTAAGAGCACCTAAAAATTACGTTTGCCAGCTGCTGTTTTTCTGGACAGATTCCGACTTTTATTGAAAGAGTGGCCTCTTTGCGTTTTCATTTGATTCTTAATGGTTCTTACCTTTCATTTAGAAGTTGGCCATTTAAGCAACCTTTCTGTAACTTAGAAACAAAATTTGATTTGGTTTAATAGCAGCACTTTGGAAATATTATGTATTGCACTAAGTGCCTAGCTAAAAGGCGTTAAAGAAAAGCGCTTATGGGAGGCAACCCATTATTTTTATTTCTGCAATTTTTTTTTATTGAGTCAAGGAATTTGTCTACTTCTGTAAACTCCTTTGTATCTTTACTTTTTCGTATTGTTGTGCCAAGAATAGTCTCTAATGATAAGATGATGCTAGATTTTGATTACTGTGCAGGAACAGATTTCTGCTGTTCACCGTATTAATTTCTAAAATCAACAGAATGTGATTTTAATCTGTAATTTTTTGTGCGTAATCCTGATGTATGTACGCATCTTTCATTAGTTCAAAGTTTTTCGATCTGAGCATCGTAAGTGCCTTGAAAAAATTCGTCTTTGCGGACTGTTCTGTTTTAGACAGATTATGTCTTTTATTTTGCATTCTCTCTTTTACTAGTGTTGGGTGGAATTTTTTTTGGGTGGAAGAGCTTCACATAACATCAGTGGCAGTAGCTAATGTTTAAAGTAACGGTCATATTGCGTCCTTACAGAACATGTGAGTTTTTGATTGTGCACTAACCCTCTAATGAGATTTACTTTGAGTTTGGTGTGGCGGAAGTTTTCAAGGGTCAAGAGGGAAGAGTGATATAATAGGATGGAGAAGAGTGAAGAGCTCAAGCTTGGGGAGGCTCCCATGGATCTCCCCAGCATATTTCAAGAAGACTCAAGCGTCTAAGCTTGGGGATGCCCAAGGCATCCCCTTCTTCATCGTCAAAATTATCAGGTCATCTCTAGTGAAACTATATTTTAATTCTTTCACATCATATGTGCTGTTTTGGAGCGTCTGTATCTTATTATTTATTTATCTTAGCATCAAACACCGGTTACATTAATAAGTTGATCGTCACATATTTTATTTATCCTCTGTTTTCAATGTTTACTTGGTTAATTGATTACTTGTTGAAACTTAAAAATGATGTGTGAATAATACTGTTTAGTAGTTTATGTTTTCTTATGGTTAGTCTCAACTAGCTAATAGTGCATATTATGTTATTTTGATATTAACATGCATTGTCCTGTTCATAAGATGGTATGGAATTGTGGTATCCTCCTCTGAATGATTTACTTGAATCGACTTGGCACATGCTCACACATGTTCATGACTGAAAAATAAAAGTCAATTAAGCCTTGATGATCTATTTTGCCTCAGAGTTTTAGTATCATTTTTATGCCTCCGTTAATTTTATTCTGTCGCAAGTATGATTATGACGGTTATTGCTCTCTTGATTGTCGCTTCCCAGTCTATTGCTAGCCTTCACTGTACTGAGCGGGAATGCTGCTCGTGCATCCAAAATCCTTAAAACCAAGTTATCCCAAAGAGTCCACTATAAATTCCTATGCATGGTATTTCAAACCATTCCAAGTAAATTTTCATGTGCTACCTTTAAAACCTTCAAAATACTTCTCATTTTGTGACACTGTTTTTAGCTCATGAGGACGTAGTAGTTGGGTTTGTTATCTTCCATGCTAAATTAAGTTTCCGACTTGCATGCTTCATCTGCTCGTCACTAATTTTGCAAAGAGCTGGTTAGACCATTATAACATTTAAAAAGTAAAATAAAATAGGCACTCCTCCATGGTATGTGATTGTTGGCAGGCACCCGAGGATTCGGTTAGCCATGGTTTGTGTAAGCAAAGGTTGGGAGGAGTGTCATACTATATAAAAGTGCATGCTATAAATGCCTAATATCAATAACTCGGAACCGCTCTCAACTTGTTTAGTATGGAAGATAACAAGAACTCTATTACTGATTCGTTGACAGGAACAACCACCTCCAAAACAATTTTTTTCTGTTTTAAAAATAAAAAGCTCTAGCACATGTTAATCCCTGCTTCCTCTGCGAAGGGCCAATCTTTTATTTTAATGTTGAGTCATCATCCTTTCTTTGAGCACTTCCTCGAGAGCATAACTGTCATTCTTAGTGTAATGTACTTGTCCCAGAATGCGGTTATCTGTGGTATAACTATGATGCTTTTACCTTTGATATCTTTACATCTAGTCTTCACTTGAACTTCAGAGGTGCCTTGGCATTTATGTTTTGCTCCACAATTAAGGGCAAGCGAGATACCACTCTACCATGCTTTATTATGATCATTACAATCTTGTTGATGTTTATAAATTTCATGTTATGAGCTCTTAGTTCGTTGATACTTTTCATTAGGTAACATGATTGCTAAGTTTTATTATCCATACATAATGCAATTGTTAAAGACCTGATCATAGCATTTACAATCAAAAATTATTTTGTTATCATTTACCTACTCGAGGACGAGCAGGAATTAAGCTTGGGGATGTTGATACGTCCAAAACGTATCTATAATTTTTGATTGTTTCATGTTAATATTATGCCTTTTGCACTTGTTTTTATATCAAGTTTATGATTTATTTGGACTAACCTATTAATAGTTGCAAAAGTGCACAATGTTCTTGTTTTACTCTTTGATGTGTAGGAATTATCAAAAATAAGAGGAAACCTTGTTGGAGTCGAATTGGGACTTTCCTGAAATCTGTCTGAAAACTCTTTTGAAGATTGTCACGTACCGGACAGAAGACGACGTCAAACGGAAAAAGTCTAGTCGCGAAAGTTGCAGGGAATTTTTCCTAATGGATCTGGACATAAAATTCGGCCCAATCCGAGTCCGGACGGCCGAGATAAGCCCGATTTACCGAAACCCTAGATGGGATGACGGAAATCCGAGAAGCTATATAAAGGGAGGAAACCTAACTCGTGGAAGACACCCCATACCCACGAATTTCCAGCCACCAAAGCCACGTTTTTGCCTCCCCCATGGATCTCATCTCCATGGGGGAGGGCTCCCAAGAAGCCATGAAGGAAGGAGGCTAAGGGGCGGCGCTCCCCCTCCATGCCGGCGGCGCGCAGGAGGAGTCCCTGCGCCACCGCCGGCGCCGCCGCCGCCCTGCGCCACGGCGCTGCCTCTCCGCCATCTTCACCGCCATCTCCATCACCAACTCCTCCTTGTATACAGTGGTTCATCCTCCCACAAACCTCTGTACCGCTCTATGTAAACATGGTGTTTGATGCTATAAGTTATTATCCTATGATCTATGTCATGTTTGCGTAGTTTATTTGTTCTTAGATTGAATGGTTGAATGTCTTTGGTTCATTAGAGTTGTATGTTGATATGGTACTGTCCTTTGGTGTCCATTATATTTGTGCGCGCATGGATCAACACCCTAGGGTTAGTAGTATGTGCAAAGGAAGGGGGTAGGCCTGCCGGAGTGACAGAAACCTGAGGACTCGAACCGGTTAGTTGCACATATGGGAGTAAGAGGACCATGAACTTAAGGCTATGGTTGGGGAAACCTTAATGCATTGTTAGTATTTACGGATGTTTGCTAACAATACAATCATATAGTACTTGTAATCCCAAGTAGTGGAGTGCATGTATATTTAGCCTCTCCCACATAGAAAACTGCATCGAAGACAATGAACCCGATATCTTCACTAATTAATCTTGGACAAAGCCATCACAATTACCACCACTTTTCCACACTCATGGTACTGTTAGTTTATGGTTACTTAGTGTATTTTATTGCTGCAGCACTAACATTTACTTTATTGTATTTATTATCTCGCAAAGCTATCTCTCATACACCCGTACTATTACTCTAGTATTATTTGCTAGATAAAGTAAACGTTTAGTGTGCGTAGAGTTGTATCAGTGGTTGATAGAACTTGAGATATTATTTATCCTACCTTTAGCTCCTCGTTGGGTTCGACACTCTTACTTATCGAAAAGGCTACACGCGATCCCCTATACTTGTGGGTTATCACACACCACACACTCATACATGGTGGCCTAGGCCACCACCCTCTTCTTTTTTGAAGAGTTGGGTCTTATTGGAGTTTTTATTGCATACTCGTTGTTTCGTCTCGCTTTCGAATCACTTCCAATGTTGTTATTTGGGTTTTCTTGGTTTTATCTCCATTGGAAGTTGAAGAATTTCATGTTTGCATCTCCACGTGTCACTCAATATTGCCCCATGGTCACTCTTGAAGATGGTTCTCAGCAAAGAAGTCCGGAAGTTTTTCAAGTATGTGGTTTAAGCAAGAAAAAAGGGAGAAGAATTTCAGCAGAAAAGGGAAAAAGGCAGTCTGGCCGGCCTGGCCGGCTCCCAGGCCGGGCCAGAGGCCGGCTCCTTCGGGTTGCTGCCCGGCCGGCGGCCTCGGGTCGCAGCCCGGCCTCCAGGCCGGCCCGGCCGGCTCCCAGACCGGGCTGTCGAGGCAACTTATTTCAGGGGAGAGGGGATCGATCCGATCAGTTCCCCACTTCTTCCTCCTCTCCCCCACGTCCTCCAACTCCATGGCTGCCCCTCCCAAGCTCCACCTCCACCGCCCCCGCCATTAGAGACGCCCCCACACCTCTTCCTCCCTCAGATCTGCAAGCCCCCTTCAAGATCCACCTTCCCATCCAAGTGATTTCTCCATTGGTGGAAGTTTGGGGGAGTTCTCCTCCATTGTTGGTGCCTCTCAAGATTGGATTTCTCTCCGTGCATCTCGAGCAAGATGGATGATGCTGAATCAGCTTTTGATGACCTTGAAGACCTAGATGATTCCCCTCTCTCAAGGTTCAAGGGCAAGGGTAATCTTCGGGAGTCCTCTTACTCCTCTTCCTCCGCCAACCCCAAGGCCAAGAAACTCAAGGTAATCTCCAAGAAGAAAGGTCCTCCCCCTGTCAATCCGGAGGAACCTGTACGTTCAACTTGGGTCAAAATACCTAGTGATGAGTTTGAGAATGACCGCTTGATTTTCAATCCATATGCTTTTGGCAAGCCTACTTGCACGAGTGATAGCCGGTTCTATTGCAAGATGCATCACCAAGTGTTTGAACAACTAATTAGGCCATTGAAGAACTCTCATGTTCCTACTTTTTACTTCAATGTGGATAGTGCAAGAGAATTGTGGCCGGAGGTGATGGAGGTTATGGATTTTCATAGTATTACCAATCTCATGCCGGTGGATACCCCTTATGCTCCTGAGTTGCTTCAAGAATTCTATGCCACAGTTTATTTCTCCAGGGAAGGACTGAGGACTATGACATGGATGAGTGCCGGTATCAAATGTGAAGCTTCTCTTGCTGAATTTGGTGCTCTCTTTGGAATAGAGGAGCTACCTCATTGTCACTTGGCTTATGTTCGTAATCACTCGCAAAATCTCTTGAAAGCCTCTCCCGGAATCCATCATTGCTATCCCCGTGTCGCGCACTATTGGAAAAATCCCCAAGACCTCTTTTATGACTCCTTATTGGAAAGCCATTTATTTCATCCTCCGGAACACTATTGCCGTCAAGTTTGGGGAAAAGGGCATGGCTCGTATGTACATGGTCAATCTTCTTCACCACATTGTCACCCTCAAGGAGAGGAAGAAGCAAATAGATGTTCTTGATTACATGTGGCAAGAGATGCAATCCGTGGTTCTTGAGTCCAAGGACCCAATTTATGGTCCGTATCTTCAGAAGCTCTTTGAACTCAAGTTGGCTCAGACCTCGCTCAATGCCTATGTACATGCCTTGTTTACACCTACCCTGCATGCTTTGCCATCTCGCCCTCCGGATGCCGCCATCCCCACTCAAGAGAAGCGTGCTCGTCCAGTCGCTCCTCAAGCTCGTGATGAGGGAGAAGCTCATGTTGAGGCCTCTAAGAAGAAGCACGACATCATGGCTGTTTTCAAGAAAATGAATTGCTTCTTTGCGGACAAGCAAGCCAAGGACTTCAAGGCATATCGCAAGCAAAAGTCTTATAACCGCAATCAAAGAGAGATTATGAAGAAACTTGAGCTTCCCTTGCCTTCTCGCTCCAGCTCCGCCGAGGTCTCGGAGAATACTTACAATTCCAAGTACACCTATTGGTCGGACTCTCATGGTGCATCAAGCTCCGGTCAAGCTTTTGGTGGCAACAATGCGGATGATGATGGTGAAGATGATGAGGACGAGTATGAAGATGAGTGATCTCATGGGCTTTCACAATACTTTCTCCTTTTTGGTGTCTTGATGCCTAAGGGGGAGAGCGATATCATCCGGGGATTTGCATCCATGCATTGCATCCATTTATGTTTTTATTTGCTTTGCTATCGTTTTAGTTGAACTCTATTTGGTTTATGTTCGTGGAACTTGGTTATCACTATTGTATGAGATGGTTAAATTATTGTATGAGACTATGGATTTCGGTATTCGGGTTTATCTATGGTTGAGACTTCATGATATTGTGCATTGATATAATTGTCTACATATTTTGGCACAAGGTATGATCATCTCAAAATCTCAACCTAGTTGGCTATGTCTCATTTTGTGCGAATGTGTTGTACCTATCATGTTGATTATTTCTTGTTGGGATTGCTTCCCTTCTTATGTGTGTATTTGCATTCCAAGGCAAACAAATTATATGCACACATTTAGGGGAGTCCTTTCCTTGTTAAGAACATGACATAGTGTGGTTTCTATTGCAAATCCTAGTGTTGTCATCTAACACCAAAAAGGGGGAGATTGAAAGGACATTTATTTATCCCTCTGAGTTTTGTGTGTTAGATAACAACACCGGGATATTTTAATATGTTGCTAAGTGCTTTCAGGAAATATTAAGATTTATAAGAATATAAAAAGAAGAAAGAAATCGTCCGAAATTGCGTGGTGGTGAAACTTCTGGGCTGCCGGCCCCCAGGCCGGCAGGCTCGGCTGGGCAGCCAGCCCCCAGGACGGCCCCCAGGCCGGCTGGCTCGGCTGGGCAGCCGGCCCCCAGGCCGGCCCCCAGGCTGGCTTCTCTGGCTTTCCTGCTGCATTGCGTGAGGCCGGCCCACAGGCCGGCCAGGCCGGCCTCCCAGTTTCCCTTCAACGACTAATTTTTAGGAGGAGCTATAAATGCTCCTCCACCTAACTTGGGATAAGCAGCTCGCCCAACATTGAAGTCCACCATTATTGCAAGCTCAAGAATCACTAGATCTCTCAATCCCTCTACCCAAACTCGTTGATCTTTGGAGGATTGAAGAAGAAGGCCTGGATCTACATCTTCACCAAGCAGTTTTTCCCTTCAACGACTAATTTTTAGGAGGAGCTATAAATGCTCCTCCACCTACCTTGGGACAAGCAGCTCGCCCAACATTGAAGTCCACCATTATTGCAAACTCAAGAATCACTAGATCTCTCAATCCCTCCGCCCAAACTCGTTGATCTTTGGAGGATTGAAGGAGAATGCGCGGATCTACATCTTCACCAAGCAGTTTTTCATTTCCCCCTCATTCACTTGAGGGCCCCTTTGCTAGGATTTCCATTGGGAAAACCTAGCTTCTTGTTGATCTCACTTATTGTCTTTGTGACAGATTAGAGCCGTTCGGGAGCCCCCAATCCAGTTGTGGGTTGTGCCCCGGATTGTTGTTGTAAAGGCTCCGGACTCCGCCTTGAAGGTTTCCGATAGTTGAAGGTGAACCAAACCTTTGTGGTGCGGTTCATCGGAGAAGAAGGTGAAACCTTTGTGGCTGTTGAACCATTGTGTTGGTTCACACCTCTCCAACGAGACGTACTCCCCTAAAAAGGAGGAACTCGGGATTACATCGTGTCTCCGTGTGCTTTCACTTCGGTTACCTCTATCCTTGTTTACCGTCTTTACTTCGTGTATCTTGCCTAGTTGCTAGCTTGTCATATAGGTAAATTCACCATAGTTCCATATCTAGAGAATTTACCTTTTGTGTCAAGCCTAATTTGAAAAAGTACTAAAATTGAAGTAGCACCTATTCACCCCCCCCCCTCTAGGTGTCATACGATCCTTTCACCTGGTCTTATATGTACTCTTTTTGCCTTGTTTTGGCAATGATATATGAGGCTAGTATTGTATTACACCGATGACTCTGATTCACAGGATAGCTAGGTTGACTCTGAGGCTGAGCAGGACCGAACCTGTAGAACGAATGTAAAAAAGGGCCAAAGATCAACGGTAACGTGCCGTCGGTATGTAGTTTCTGTCTAGCTCGGGCTCGGAGTCACGCTACTGTTCTCTGAATCAGAGTCATCGCTGTGAAACATCATTTCATAGGATAGCTAGATAGAACATCCCGTGCAGTGCTAGACGTGACTTCTTGGAGCATGTGGGTGTTGTCTTCAGCGACCACATGACATTTGAGGTTAACTTGGTCCAGAGGACAGCGCCCACCCGGAGTTTCAGAGTTTTGTGCACCAACACGATGGGCCTGACATACTTCAGTGGCGCTAGTTGGACAAAACTTGTTATTAGCTACGGCATGAAACCTTATGAGTTGTGCACCTTCTTTCTCGACCATGGTGACGTCTCTACCTACTTCACGTATGAGCCTGGCAACAACTACGACAGTTCTGGTGACATGCCTGAGCCTGAGGTGATCGAGACACTTAGTGACTAGCTAGCTATGATGAGTTTCAGGTGATGAAGACACTTAGTGACTAGCTAGCTAGAGATATGATAAGTTAGATTGATGAACAATCTATAACAACTTTGTTGAGTGCATCAGCTACTGCCTATGCTATTTCTGTTAATGTTTATGTTCATGTTTCTGTGTATTTTGCTGATAATTGTGGTCTATTAAATTCAATAACAGCAGATTTTTTTTATTTCCGAAAATTAATCACTGGCGTGACCATGCACGCCAGTAATCTCCATAAGTCACTGGCGTGGCCACACACACGCCGGTGATTCGAAACCATCACCGGCGTGGCCTCGCACTCGCCGGTGATCTCAGATAGCACTGGCGTGAGGTTACCGGCGTGGGCGTTTCTCGTCGGTGATCCCAAAATCGCCACGCCGGTGATTACTTGTTTCCTTGTAGTGTGAAATGATATCTTACGTATGTCTTGAGGTGGCTCTTATTGATGAACCGGAGCAGCCAACCCACGGCTTGTCAACAAGATATTTCCATGTCGGCAGCTTCATAAGATGACTGACAGCGATCATGCTTTCCATGGAGGCCACCACCGGTTCTGGCTTTTTTATGCAGTGTCACCAAAATCTAATGTAATACGTCACTGATGTGACATTTCGGCGACACTGCATTAAGCAGTCTTACTTAAAAAAGTATTTTATGTAGTGTACCAAAACGTCACAATAGTGACGAGTGGATATGTATGGTGGGGTTTGAAAGGGAACAGCTTGATATACCTAAATGTAAAAAAAGGATTTATCTTAGTTATGACACTACTTGCTAGAACCCAATTAAATGAAGTAACAAGTAGTATATAGTGTGTAATGACCTGTGTATATTTTGGGAGGCCATTATAGGAAAGTCAACAAACAATACTGTCTTGAGTATTGTTCGTTGTTTTTCTGTGGCTCTGACTTTTTGATGCAGTGTCACCAAAATAGACTCATGTTTTCATATTTGTAATGACTTAGTCACAAGTTAGCTAAACTAAAACCGTTTGCAAGTGCACAATAGGCAAGTTAATTACATCAAGAAATGATCTAGATAGAACTACTGGATGTGAACTGAACTACTATCAACAAGTTAGCTAAACTACAACCGGTTGCAAGTGCACAGTAGGCAAGTTAACTACATCTAAAAAGATCTAGATCGAACAACTGGATGTGAACTGAACTGATCTAGCAGGTGCACAATAGGCAAGTGAGCTACATCAAAGAGTGGATCTGATCGGTCTAGCAGATCCGGACGAGGTGCAGGCAGAGGAAGCGAAAGCAGCGACGACCTCGCCGTGTCGGGGGAGATGGGGAAGACCTCGCCGTGTAGGGGGATATGGCGAAGACCTCTCCATGTCGGGGAGATGTCGAAGACCTCGCCGTGTCGGGGGAGATGGCGAGACCTCGCCATCTCGTGGGCGACGACGAGGCCGGTGATAGCCGTCGTCTCGGGGGAGACGGCGCCGCCACGGCGCCAGCGATGGCTGCAACGCCAGGAGCCGCCGCCACGAAGAGATCTAGATTACTGGGACAGTGAGAAAAAGAGAGTGTTAGGTTTTGCTTTGTACGCCCATATATATGTAGCAGGAGGTACAACATAGGAAACGGTTCTTTAATAAAACAGTTTCCTTTGCGTTTCTTCCACTGACGAGTGGGGCCTACGCGCTGACGCTTTGGAATTTCTTCTACGCTCTGTAATAATATTTTCCCTAATCTCTACTATATGGAGAATTAATATATTAAGGATGAACCACTAGGATACTTATATTAATATTAGTGATTACTACATTACATATGGAGTACATATTAATAATAATAAAGTACATTACATACGGAGTACTACTAGCTAGCTACTTCTTGTTTTTCTTGCGCCTTGCTTCCGCGCAATCCTCCTCCTTCTCACGGCCTCGCTTGTTGGGGGCCATCGGAGGCGGTGGCGGCGACGGCATATCGTCGTCTTTGGGGGCGGCGGCTTTCTTCTCCTTCGTCAGGGTTCCCTTCTTCGGGACCGGTGCCTCCGCCTCATCCTTGTCGTCGTCGCCCTCCTCCTCCTCCTCTTCGGTTGACTCCTCATCGGAATGAACCTTCGGCGGGCCCTGCATCCTGGTGGGATCATGTTAGTTGGCGAGCTCTTCATCGTCGCTTCTCACCGGCGACGGTCCTTCAACAGACTCGTCGCTGATGGGGGGACTGTCGGGCGGCGACGGAGTGCGCTCCTGTGTGTCGTTGCTGCGACATCTTGGCTAATCAGTAGCAGGGAGCGCGCGAGAGGGAGAGAGAGAGAGAGCAGATTCTATGGCATCTTGAGCTAGCAAGGATCGGGGTTTTTAAGGAGTAGTGGGTGGTGCCATTATGCCATAGTATTTACTTGCTCTTCGCTTTGAATTCCAAGAAGATGGAAATTGTCCACGTTGCAAACGGACACATCAAAGTTTCCGTTGCCATAAAGTCAAATATCGAAAACGGAGCAAAATATATGACTGTTGCAAACAATATGGGTAACGGAGTAAATAATTTCTCCGTAACCAATGTTGACGGGCCAGCCGTGGCCCAGTCAAGTCTAGCCTCGGTGAAAACGGTAGAATCGCGATTTTTCGTCGCCTAACTCGTGTCGTTTCCATAGAGGGTATCTAATGTGTTGTTCTGTAATAGTGACACAAGTTCTACGCTCTGTAATAATATTTTCCCTAATCTCTACTATATGGAGAATTAATATATTAAGGATGAACCACTAGGATACTTATATTAATATTAGTGATTACTACATTACATATGGAGTACATATTAATAATAATAAAGTAAATTACATACGGAGTACTACTAGCTAGCTACTTCTTGTTTTTCTTGTGCCTTGCTTCCGCGCAATCCTCCTCCTTCTCACGGCCTCGCTTGTTGGGGGCCATCGGAGGCGGTGGCGGCGGCGGCTTTCTTCTCCTTCATCAGGGTTCCCTTCTTCGGGACCGGTGCCTCCGCCTCATCCTTGTCGTCAGCGTCCTCCTCCTCCTCCTCTTCGGTTGACTCCTCATCGGAATGAACCTTCGGCGGGCCCTGCATCCTGGTGGGATCATGTTAGTTGGCGAGCTCTTCATCGTCGCTCGTCACCGGCGACGGTCCTTCAACAGACTCGCCGCTGATGGGGGGACTGTCGGGCGGCGACGGAGTGCGCTCCTGTGTGTCGTTGCTGCGACATCTTGGCTAATCAGTAGCAGGGAGCGTGAGAGAGAGAGAGAGAGCAGATTCTATGGCGTCTTGAGCTAGCAGGGATCGGGGTTTTTAAGCAGTAGTGAGTGGTGCCATTACGCCATAGTATTTACTTGCTCTTCGCTTCGAATTCCAAGAAGATGGAAAGTGTCCACATTGCAAACGGACACATCAAAGTTTCCGTTGCCATAAAGTCAAATATCGAAAACGGAGCAAAATATATGACTATTGCAAACAATGTTGACGGGCCAGCCGCGGCCCAGTCAAGTCTGGCCTCAGTGGAAACGGTAGAATCGCGATTTTTCGTCGCCTAACTCGTGTCGTTTCCATAGAGGGGTATTTGATGTGTTGTTCTGTAATAGTGACACAAGTTCGATCTTAACTGTCATCGAGATTTGGCATTATTGTACAGCAGGCTTTGGCAAATGTTGTGAGAACACAAGCTTGTACCTTTCCATAATCTTTTTTACAGTGGAAAAAGTTTTCCTAATCTTATTTATTAATAAGAATAGAATTGTTCATTTAATTAACAGGAATGACGAGCGACTAGAGACGCTTGAAGCGTGCTGAGGAGGTCGTGGGCTTCTGGATAATTTATAGCCATTTCCTTGGTTTATTGGGGCCTACATTTGTACTTTCGTATCTGGCCAAGCCCATTTCACAAATGGACCTATTGAAGAAAAGTAATTTCTACAGAACTACGTCTGCAAGGGCAGCCCAAGTCTCTCCTTCCATTTTCCTTGATCGTCTCTGAATCATCAACACACAACCAAAAATGCAAATCTTCTGTCGATGGCTCGATTCCTATAGTACTTGGAGCTCAACTGTGCACAATATTTTATGCGAGAGCCAAAAATATGCATGTATTGTGCTTTCCTTTTATTTTCAGAAAATGAAATAAATAATAGCGTTTCCAGTGTCCAACTTGTGTGCATACCTATATGGAGCCAAACTGGCGCCGAACATTTCGGATCTGTTCGTTTTTCGGATGCCATGGGATGGAATGGAATGGTGACATTCCATTTTTGTAGAATGTCACCGTTCCATTACATTCATGTGTTCGGTAGAGCAAAAACGAGGTGGAATGGAACGGTCCCCTAATTTAGGATTAACAATTAAATTAGCACTAATTTAGACTTACCAATTAAATTAGCACTAATCTATTAATTAAAAACGAATCTAGCACTAATTTAGCGCAGAGGATTACTATCGGACACACCCAGATCGATCCCGCAGCCTGCTAGCTTCCCAATCGAGCCCAGATCGATCAATCGATGCTTGCCTGAAAGCTGCGTCCGCTGCCGCTGGCCTGCTCGCATGGAAGCTGCGTATGGGCGCAGGCCGTCCCTCCGCCTCGGGAGATTTGGGCCGGCGACCTCCGCGCCCGCGCCCGGCGACCTCCGCGGCCGTGGCTGGTCGCATCCGCGCCGCCGCGCCTCGGGCCGTGGCTGGCCGGCGTCACGGCGCCCGCCCGCGCTCGGCGACCTCCGCGGCCGTGGCTGGTCGCATCCGCGCCGCCGCGCCTCGGGCCATGGCTGGCCGGCCTCACGGCGCCCGCCCGCGCCCGGCGACCTCCGCGGCCGTGGCTGGTCGCATCCGCGCCGCCGCGCCTCGGGCCGTGGCTGGCCGGCCTCACGGCGCCCGCCCGCGCCCGGCGACCTCCGCGGCCGTGGCTGGTCGCATCCGCGCCGCCGCGCCTCGGGCCGTGGCTGGGGCGGACTCCGGTCGCCGCCGCGGCGTGCTCCGGTCGCCGCCGCGCCTGGTGGACTCGGAATCGGGGCGGTGCTGGGCGATGGAGCGGAATCGAGGCCAGCGCGTGTGGTTAGCGAGAGGTGAGCGTGATTAGCGAGAAGACAGCGACCCGTTCCACCTCGTCCGGCCGATTCGGCCGGACGGGTGTATTCCGAATATCGAGCGAATATTCGCTTTCGGGGAATGGCCTGGTTCCGGTCCACAGCAAAACCGAACGCGAGGATCCTTAGTCGGAATGGAACGGTGCCATTCCGTTGCACATGATTCTCGAAACGAACACATCCTTCATGTCCCGATGAGTTCCATGACCAACAAACGAGAGGGCATGATTGCAGCATGGAACAGTGCAATTGTGGAAAGTATCCAATCCATAACAGCAACATCCGGATCAAGGAAAAAAATAGCGTGCTATCAAAAATAGTGTGGCACTCTTCCAGAAGCTATACAAGATATAGCGTGATATAGCGAAGTTACATATAAAATAGCGTGATGAAAAAGTTGTAAGAAATAGCCCAAATATTAAGGATTTCAGCACTAATTTTTTTCCAGAAACAATACATGCATAATCAGGTAACCATATTCAAATGTCAAGGCCAAATCCATGGCACAAATACAAATATGAGGCTTAAAACCATGAAAAAGTAATAAACTAAAATATAAATATTTTAAACTTTAATCAGAATCATTGACATCATCTTCAGAATAACTAGAAGAACCACCAGATTGCCCGCCATCATCATCACCTAACGTTATTTCCAGACTTTTTGTTAGCGTAGCTATAACGTTACCACGTTTAGTGTGGTTTCGAGCGTATAAGACGAAAATAGCGCCGTAGCGTCAACTTTAGGCTAAATATAGCGTAGCGTCTCCAAATACGCTATATCGTGCTATTAACCGCGAAATAGCGTGCTATTTTTTCCGTTGATCAGGATGCTTGCTCTTCTGGGCAACTCAAAATCTTTCAAACCTCTCACTGTCATGAACGATTAACGATCATGTGGTGTAGACCTGTAGTCGCTGTGACAGTGCTCCATCACTGAACATCAGCTCGTGATAGATACTCGAATATTCTGCTCATTCCAGTTTAATTTTCAGAGTGACCAGCACAGATGCATCCCACTTTTGAGTCAGCATACAGCTCGTCAAACTGAACTTTGAACTATCCGCATGGAAAGATGTAGAGATTGTTTCTCTGGTGAACACAACTTTGGCAAGAAAAGGAGATTTTCCGACTAACTGCAACTTGCAGGCCACGACTCTTTATATACATGCGAGAAAATTTACTAGGTTACATAGATAATGATCGGATGAAGAGACAATAGCCAGAGACACGACTCATGAGATGCAATGCATCGACTGCAATTTTTATACAGAAACTCTTAGCGTAGAGCTAAGATTCTTACAGTTTCAACCTTAGCCGGCCCCTTCTAACTGACGACATCTTCGCTCGGATGCTCAACCTTGCTGCCTCCCGAGCTTTTCTTGAGCTCCTCGTACATCTCCTCGATCATCGGCTTCCACAACCGGACGCGTGCGTTTATGAACCAGTTGGAGACCTAGCAACAATTCAGCAGCTCAGTAACATTGAAAAATCATAATGTATAATTGTGTTCCAACTTCCAAGTTAATCTATCTATTAAACAGAAGTTCCATGGTGACAAATCCTGAGATTGTACCTGGCTCCTGCTCAGACCGCTCCTAGCTGCCAGAATGTCCTTCTCGTTGTCTTTTGGGTACCTGAAACAAGATGTAATCATGTTAAGAAAAATATTGAAATCCTAACAATGCACCAAAATTGGGCATCTGATTGTTCACACTTCAGAGTAAGTGGATCCGAGTTCCTTCAGACCCAGAACTGTTGCCATTGTTCATGCAAGAGGTTTTTGGTGTTGAAACTTACGGACGGAGGAAGTTCTCAAACATCCAGGCTTTCAGCACAGCGACGGACTTCTCCGGCAAGCCGCGCTGTGGCCGCCACGACTGCTGGTCGCCGCGCCGGAGCTGCTGCAGCGCCCAGTGCTTCTGGATGAATGAGGACTCCCAGCTCCGCTCCTTGTCGGCCAGCGACGACGGCTCCCCGCGGCCGGCCACCATGATCATGCCCGTTATGCGCTTCCTGAGCCTCCGGTACACCGCCGAGACCGCGCGGTGTGCGAACGGCGGGGCGGCGATGATGCCGCCTCCACCCCCTGGATGCACTACCATGCTGCTGAATTTGGTCGCCGTGGTCTGGATGTCGTCGAAGCACCGATTGCACCTCTGATCCATCTGCATCCATCACGCTCTGCCATAAGATTTTACCCCAGTAACAGTGCGAAGTGCATATCAGAGGAAATTCAGTGAGCTCACCAGCTGCAACATTTTCAGAAGATCATCCCTCACCCTTTGAGCCTCCGTCCACCTCCCGCCTTCGGTAGCGTCTTGCCCGTGCTCGTCGGAAGGGAGAATCAGGTGGTTGGAGCTCACCGACGACGGCGTCCTCGCCGAGCAGCTCGACGAGAGCAAGAGGCTCGCCTCGCTGCCAATGTCACTGACTGAATCGTCGGACATATTCCCGGCCACATCTCTCAGCAGGCAGCCGGCGAACCCATTCAGCAACTCCTGGGCAATGTGTGCGTATCCCGACCGCGGCAGCACCTGGGAGTAGTGCGCAGGCCTCGAGTACATCTGCGGGTACACGTGCCGCAACTCGCCGTTGCCGGCACCGACATCGCCGTACGGAGGAAGCTGGAACAGACCGGTGCCGGCGTGAGCCCTCGCGGTCAGGGGCTGCTGGTAGCCAAAGCCTTCGCTGTTCACATGGGTCAGGCTGGAGCAGGTCACCTCCGAGGACTGGTCCGGCAGGCTCGCCATGGTCACCGAGGAAGACTGGGCACCTAGCCTGAGAGAGAGGCCGCTGGCCGGGGCGGCAAGCGGATCCCGAAAGCCGGCGCCGACTGAGAACGCCGTCGTATAATACGGGTCGTGGATCGATGCAGCGCTTGGCCCGTCGTAGAACAAGCTGCGGTCTGGCTCTCCAGTAATCAGCTTGGCCATCTTTGACGGCTGAGCAATGGTGACATCTGACGGGCCGTAGTGGAAGAAGTCTGGCGAGGTGGCGGCGGCGGCGGCGACGGGAGGGGGCATGGAGTGCACGGTGCTGCAACTCTCGCCGGAGACGACGGCGTAGGCGTCCTCATTCATCTCCTCAGTGGACATGCTCGCGTGGTGGCTATCCTGCGAAGGAGCAGCGGCAGCCCAGACGAGCTGGTTTGCCGGCGAAGTGATCATCGCATTGTTCGCCGTGAAATGAGCAGCTACGTCGGCTCCGCCGCCTCCTGCTGGATCACCGGAGCCGAAGCTCAGATCGTGCACCATGCTCGGATAGAAGAATGGTGCTTCGGAACCGATGATGCTGCTGCCGAAGAAACAAGTGTTCATGGCTTCGAATCCCAGCTGCTGATAAGATGGATTACCGGACATACTGAGGTCTAGCTTGAAAGTCGCCAAAGGCCAAATCTTGTGCTAATTTAAAAAGACCTGAAACAAAGCGGTAGTAGTATATTTCAGCCAAATAATTGGTGACTGACATTAGCGCTGCTCAGGGCACAGTTAGCAGATTGTTCCTCCTACCAAGTAGAAAAATGCAAGGTTGCCTACTGTAGAGCACAAATGCACACTAAATTGGACAGAGTCAATCCCATTCATACATGAGGCCAACAACCATAGGAGGAAAAAGCTCACCTATTTTGTGACAAGGAAAAAAATCACCTATCTGCTAGCCTATGCATAAAAATACAGTGATCTAAAGCATAGCTGATCTTTAAAAAAGTCACCCAAAGCATACAGTAAAGCAGGATGTTTGTCCTGAATTTTTCAAACGGGGCGGCACAAGAAAAGCTCCAGAATGAATGGAAAAAGGCTAGGGACATTCAGTTCGGTTACAGTAGCCACTCTCGTACGAAATCGTGCTTATCCACATTCTCTTGAGCTATTTTTCATCCACTCATGTCCTAGGCTCCTAGTAAATACCACATGAGAATCAGCAGTGCAAGGCACTAGAGATCTTCCATCCCAAGCCGTACCAAACAGAGAAACAATAAACGAAAAAGAAGTGAAACTATCTTTGACGAAACAAAGTGGAAGCAGCAGCTGAGTAAGCTTTCCGGAGCTAGAGGAGCTAGGAATCAGTAGCCAAACCTTACAGAACCACGGAGAAAGCACCGACGACGGCCTATGAACCGCCAGGCGCCAGCCAACCACTCCTGCGTCCTAGCTTATATAAGTAGATAGAGTCTCCTAGAGAGATTTCAACCTGAAAGTCAAGAGCTAGCAATGGCGAGTGGGACAGGGCAGCAAGCTTTTCAGTGTAAGAGGCAATGAGCGAGACGAAGAAGAAGCAGCAGCTGGAAGAATTAGCACATGCAACCTAAAATGGCAAGGAGACCAGTTCCTAATAGAACGCCTACAATGCGAATGGCTTGAGACGGCGACCTTGAGGCGATCTCTCCCTTTTAGCAGTACTACTTCTACTCGGAGCAGGGGAGCAATTGGGAGAGGAGGTCAGGGGAGGGGTTTTATCATGCGCAGGAACAACAAGCACACACGAGGAAGAAAAACGCCAGGCATCGATGGATCGACGATGCCCACTTGGATGGGAAACAAGCAGGCCCCTCTAGTGATCTTTGCACTGATCAAGAGAGATCTCTCTCCTCGCAAGCCACCAAAGCCGGGTCCTACTGGGGCAGTGGCGTTTAATGCATACCAAAAACTGAAAGTGGCTAATGCCCATACGCAGCAAAGCAAAGAAGGACAGGGCATGGGGGCCGGGCACAAGGTCTTTTCCTCTGGATCATGTAGCGAAGGGTGTAGAAGAATAGTGTGTTGAACATGTGGAGGGCTTTGGCTTGTTTGTTTATTTATTTATTTATGGGGTTTATCACCTCATGATTGCTGTTCAATCCCCCTGCAGACAAACCATGAACCACTAGATTAATCCAGTTGCTGCATCTGTGTGAAGTATAAAATAAAATGATTCCTACGTGGAAGAGCCACGTGGTATTTTGATAGAGCGGGTGCAACATCATCGAAATTGCAAGCAGGAGAACATCTCCACCGGGGGCCTCCAAGTGACCCCAAAGGCCCAATGGAGGGTCCGGACGGCAAAAACCGCCACCAGCAGCACCCCCAAAAGAGTAAATTACAAGAATTTACCACATTTGGGGCTCTGACAACAGGTCAGTACCATTCTTGGTGACTTTTTTTTCAAAAATGTACCAATTGTGGGGCTAATGAAATTGTGGGGCTAATGACAACAGATTGCACAAATTCCTATCTAACTGCAGTTTGATAGCAGCACTGACAAGTGGGACCCATTCGTCAGGGCTGAGTTGGCGACACACGTGGAGATGGAGCTGACGTGGACGTGGGGCCCACCTGTCAGTCCCTCATCTTAATTTTCCCTTTCCCCTCTCTTCTTCATCCTCCCGTCTTGCTCATCTCCGGCGCAGGGTCCGGCCGCACGTCACCCTCGGTCTGGAGCAGAGACTTGGTTGCCGCTCCACATCACCCTCCAGACACGACGGCGCTCCCCAGCGACGGCGTCCAGCTCGCCGCCGAGCTCCGCCTTCTCCGCGTACGACATGTCTGTCGGGGCGCGACCATGGCCGGCCTCCTCCTCCCGCTCATGCGTCACCGGCGTCGCCCAAAAGGAGTTGAGGGCGAGCGAGCGCGAGGCCGACGCGCTGCGCGCGGAGCTTCGTGAGGTGCAGGCCGAGCTTGCCGAGACCAAGACAAACGTGGAGATGAGCAAGACGGCAGAGCGAGGTTCTCGGAGTCCAGCAGGCCGGAGCACGTGAGCGCTCTGGTGGAGTGGGAGCTGCGGGACAACGAGCGCGTCATGGAGGACGAGCGGTCGCTGTGCTCGAGGAAGGCGGACGAGATCACAGGCGACGGGATCGATCGCGACGGCAACCCGCCGGAGTCGGGGAAGACGACCTTATCCCGGACGGAATCGGGAGCCCCGGCTCGCGTGGCTTGGGGAGGAGAGGGAGGAGGACAAGTCGGAGCCGGCGGTGGTCTTTGATTCGTCGGGGGCGTCCGGAAACGGCGGCGCGTCGCGGCGAGCAGAGCGGCGACTTTCGTGAGCAAACTTAGAGCGAAGCGGAGAGGGAAAAGAATGGGGATGAGGCAGGAGAGTCGTACGCGACTCTGGCCGTCATCGAGGCAGGGGGCTCCATCGCGTCGAGGCCGGCCTCCCCAGCCCCTTCCAGCATGTCGAGCACGGAGCGGCCACTACTGTCGCCCGACCCTCCTTGCCGCCGGCGCATCTGCGGCGGCGGCGTCGCCACACACCGAGGCCCGACCTCTCCGCCTCCGCATAGGATGGGGGGAGGGGGCTGAGCTGACCGGAGCAGGGAGCAGTGGGCACCGGCGAGAGAGAGGAGAAGTAGGAGAGAGAGGAAGAAGAGGGGAATCGGAGAGAGAAGATGTCCTGACGTGTGGGCCCTACATCCATCATCTTCTTGTCCACGTGGCTGCCAACTAGACCTTACAAGTGTGACCCACTTGTTAGTGTTGCTGATAAAATACTATTAGAACCAGATTTGTGCAATCTGTTGTCATTAGCCCCACAATTGGTACATTTTTGAAAAAAATCACCAGGAATGGTACTGACCTGTTGTCAGAGCCCTAAATGTGGTAGATTTTTGTAATTTACTCCCCCCCCCAAAGGGTCGCCCCGAGAAATTTCGTGACCGGCACCCCCGAGAGGGCCTCCAAGTTTGGAGGCTGTGGGGACCCCGGACTAGCTGTCCGAAATACCCGATTATGCTTAACACAACGATCCCGTGATCAGTCTGTCGTTGCACATAATCCGAACTGAATACCAAAGTTTACATCCATTACAGTACCGAATAAAAGTCTTACAATACGGTCATTTAGACCAAGTCTTACATAGGTGCCTTCATGGGTCAAACCAGATTATTCAGCGGAAGCTACTGCGTAGTAGACAAACACGTCCTAGCAACAACCCGACAGGCAGCTGACTTATGGAGATCCCAAGTTCGCATAGTAGTCGCCATACTCCTCTTCGGCATAGTGCTCCTCGAGATCTGGCTAAGCCAACAGCCAGGGACGAAACCAATATGAGTACAATTGGAATTGTACTCGCAAACTACCCCAACATGAACATGCACTAGTTTTGCTTTTATTTAATAATACTTTTTATTTATTGAAAACATCTCTATATCTTTATAAGAAAAGGTAAGAAGAATTTTATAACTTTCCTCCATCAAAACCACCATCTTATTTATTTCTCCAAAACTCCTCCTTTTTCCGACCATAGCCCTTCATGGTCAATTTGCCTCCAACAACCTCATACCGATCCTTTGGTATAGTTGCATAAAACATTCTCCACTTCATTTTCTTTTTAAAACTCAAAACTTTGCAAAAACTTGCACATAGGTCGAAGTAGGGCCTTCCAACTGTCCATGACCGAGGACTCGGCTATTCGAATAGTTTTACACTCTGCAGAGGTAGCACGCTTTTCCCACATCCATCCGGCAACTCATCGTGTCTGCCACGTCCCGCCATACAAGGTGTATGCGAAGTTGAGTCACCGACCATAGCCTGTCCTTTGCTCATGCTAGTATAGGACCCTGCCCGTATGACACTTTCCATCGACACTCAGTCCAGCCCTTCGGAACCTAAGTGTGAGGACTCATAGTTTTTCCCGGCGACCGTATGGGGGCATTCTTCGATCCTCCTTTTTAGGGGCAGGACCCAGGTCAGGGGTAGGTCACCGAACCATCCCCTCATGAAACGGAGTCATCTCCGTTGTTGAGGTATCCCATACTAATATGAGCAAATTATATGACTACGTCCTTGCCCATATGTGGGTAAATGTGGTCGCACAGGGTATCGGCTGGTCGACGTAAGTACAAAGACACAATGTGCTTTTTAACAAAACCACCATTCTCCATTTCTCCACTTCAACACCGACATCTCGGCATACCATAATCCATCCGAGGGTTTTCAAAGGAGTTTTGAATACACAATATTTTTCCCATCCTATAGTTTTATATAAACTAACTTATACTTCTACATAGGGTGGCAAAATAGTTTTTCATATACTTTGGAAAAGGTTTTCAAAATCATTGCTACCCATGAATAAAACATGTTATCAAAGTAGATGTAGATATATTTGGGGTGCATGATCAGAGAGTAGCTTGCCTTTCTCAGCAAAGTTCCCGAGGTCTTGCTCCTGTTGTTCCAAGTATTCCCCCTCCTCGCAAGTCCCGGCAACGATCTCGTCTAAACGTCGTAAAGGAAACAAGCACAAACAATCACTATACTACTCAATCAAACATCACAACATTACAACCTTAAACTCTACAAAGAACTACTGCAACACACAAGGCAAAACAATTTGGGTTCAATTTAATTAAATGAATCATTATTTAAACATGATTTGAATAAGGCAGAAACTGGCTATACAAGTTTAAATGCATAACTCAAGTTCTGTTGGTCACAAAAATACAAACTAAAATTCTACAGAGAGCTACTGACATCTAGAAGACAACACAATTGGATTTGGATTAATTTTAGTTACCAAAATCCCTACACAATTGTTTTATTACAGAAGCTTATTGATCAAGTTTTAGCTACTGCCTAAGTTCTGTTGAGCATAAAATTAAATCCTTTTAGGGGTAACTAGAACTGATTAAATGTGATCTAACAAAATTGGTCCAAACTTATTTGGGTTAAGCATTGATTTTCTATAATTGTTTCCGTACAGAAGGGTTTGCTAACTTTAATCTAATGCTAAACAAATACTATTACTTAATTAATTCTACAAAAATTAGGGAAGCTAAGTGATCATAGTATTAAGCTAACAAAATTGGATTGGTATTATTTGGGTTAATAGAGCATCAGAAACAAACAAGTTTGTGTTTTAAACCTTCTGTGGTATTTTAATTACTACACATTAATTATTAATCTAAACAGGATAAAACCAATTTGGTTGTATAAAAAAAATTTATAAGCTATCCAGAGAATTTTGATTCGATTTATTTGGACTTATAAATCTTGAGATATTGATTTTTGAAGTTGGTTCCAGTACTGATTTTTCCAGAGATTTAAATTATGAAAACTCTTTGTTCTGGATAATGTTGAAATCCCTGACGGGTGGGGTCTACTCGTCAGTGACTCAAACGGAAATGTCTCCCCCGCTGGATATGTTTAAAACGCTGACAGCGGGGTCCGCCTGTCAGTGTCTCACCTAAACGAAGCGGTACGACACCGTGGATTTAAGATCCAACGCCTCATGATGGCCGCGAACGGCGACGACCAAAAATGGGCGGCGCCGCCGTGCCAGTGACGGCGAGGTGGTGGATTCGCTCACCTAGGGGCTCTGGAGATGGCGTGGATGATGTAGAAGGGTTGCGGTGGCCTGGGGAAGCTCTCTGGAGGAGTCGCACTTGCTGGGACGGTCTAGATCGTCGGCGGCGAGCAGCTCCGCTTCCACGGCCACGGCACGTCGACGGCGAAGCGCTCCTGGGTGTTCCTGGGCACGATAGAGACGGGCATGTGAGTGCGGTGAGTTGGAGAAGCAAGACAGAGGGCCCTGAGTGGGAGGAAGGAGAGCAGCAGCACGGGTCTTCAACCTCGGGACAGCCGAGCTTGGCAACACGGCCAAGGACGGCTGCAACCCATGCTGCAGTGGCTCCGCCCTCCTGGCGGTGCACGAGTGAGTGGAGAGTGAGGGAGGGACAGTGGTGCGGTGTGTGGAGAATGCGAGGGCTTGGGTAAGCTTATAAGGCCGAAGGTCGGTCCATGGTGGTCACGGTGTAGGAGGGGTGCTGAGAGTGGGAGAGCTCGCCATTGGCGGGCTGGGCTGTGCGGACACATCGACGAACGTCGTTAGAGGCTAGGGGATGGAGAATGGCTTGCTAACGCTATCCACAGCGAGCTCGGGGTGGTGACGGTCGTGGGCGCGCGGACGGCGTTCGACGGAATGCAATCGTCAGTGCTGACCTCCCTGGGTGATGCCAAGATGTCCTTGAGGCCGCGGGGAAGGTTGTGAATGGCTGGGCGGTACTGCACTGGCGAGTGGTGCAGTGGAGGCCTGAGTTCGTCATCGATGACCTCGCGCGTCCAGTGCGCTGCACGGGCGCGACCAAAGTTGCACGTGCGCTGGAGCTTCGGGGGCGATCTTATCACGTCTAGCAGGAGCGGATGGGTGAGGGGGATGGAAGGGACGTTGCGGGGCCAGCTCGTCGTCCTCCATCGACTTTCTTACAGAGGTGGGGGCACGACACAGTGCACCGCCCATGGCGACGACCAAGACGGCCGATTCTTGCACGTTTTCTTCGGCTCTGGCGAGCTAGGGAGATGAGAGAGGTGAGTGGGAGTAGGAGTGGTGCGGGATTTTGACGAAATTCGCTCGAATTCGAGCGGATTGGATTCGGATTTGGGAAGAACACAGTGCTATCCACCATGTGTTCGACAGAATTCCCGAACCAATTCCAATTTCAAATTTCTGTGAATTATTTTCATAATTTGCTTCATATAGATTTATCAAGATTTGTGGTTCTGTTTTGGTATTTATTTTGCAATTGTAACCTAGTACATTTTATGATTTAAGGAAGATAAAGAAAGAAATAGAATTTTAAATTTAGGTTTTTGAAAATATTTATTTGAGAGGGACAAATTGGTAGGAATAAAATGAGAGTGATTACATTATCACCTCTCTGAATTTTGCGTGAAATAATTATTGATTTCTTACTTTGAGAAATTAGATGCCACTTGTCCCATTGTGTTGTTGTTTTACTTTTATTCCTGTTTTCAAAGTTTTTAACTAGAGCAAACGAACAACACAATCAACACACATCATGCAACAAAAATTTGTGTTGGTTCCAAATTTTTGAATAATACAACTTGTTACAAATTTGGGATGTGACAGATCCTTCCCCCCTTAGAATAAATCTCGTCACGAGATTTGCTAGGCTTAGGTGCTAAGGAGGTTTGGGAATTCGCTTCTAAGATAGTCTTCACGTTCACAAGTTGCTTCCTCTTCGGAGTGGTTAGTCCACTGGACTTTGTAGAACTTGATCTTGCGCCTCCGGGTAAGACGAACATCTTCGTCGAGAATCTTGACGGGTCTCTCACGATAAGTCAGGTCATGGTTCAGGTCGATGGAGAGATGTTCGATGTTTTTAAAAACATCGGGCTTGTCGGGAACTTCTAGACACTTCCGGAGCAAGGAAATGTGGAAGACATCATGAAATTCTGATAATTCAGGGGGCAACTCAAGCTGATAGGATACTTGTCCTCGACGGGCAATGACCTTGAAGGGTCCAATATATCTTGGCGCCAATTTTCCTTTGACATGGAAACGTTGCATTCCCTTGAGTGGTGTCACTCGGAGATAGACATAATCTCCGACGTTGAAGGTGACATCGCGACGCTTGGGATCAGCGTAGCTCTTCTGACGGGATTGGGCAGTTTTGAGACGCTCACGGATAAGTTGGACTTGTTCTTCAGCTTCACGGAGGGTATCTGGTCCAAACAATTTGCCTTCTCCGGTGTCGGACCAATTCAGGGGAGTACGACACTTCTTGCCGTAAAGTGCTTCAAACGGGGCCATTTGCAGACTGGACTGGTAGCTATTGTTGTAGGAGAATTCTGCAAACGGAAGGCAATCTTCCCATTTGGAACCATAGGATAGAACACATGCACGAAGCATGTCCTCTAATATCTGATTCACTCGCTCAGTTTGGCCTCCGGTCTGGGGGTGATAGGTTGTGTTAAAAGCTAACTTGGTTCCGAGTGCTTCGTGAAGAGCTTTCCAGAACCTTGAGGTGAATTGCGTGCCTCTATCAGATACAATCTTTTAAGGTACTCCGTGCAGGCTTACTATTCTGGAAATATACAAGTCTGCCAGTTGATTTCCCCGATAAGTGGTATTGACGGGAATGAAATGGGCAACCTTGGTCAGTCGATCAACGATGACCCAGATTGAATCATGGCCTCGGTTGGATCTTGGATGTCCGGTAATAAAGTCCATTCCAATCTCATCCCACTTCCATTCAGGCACTTTCAAAGGTTGAAGCAATCCAGCGGTTCGCTGATGTTCAGCTTTGACTCGCTGACAGACATCACACTTGGCCACGAAAGAACCAATCTCTCGCTTCATTCCATCCCACCAAAATCTCTCACGAAGGTCTTGGTACATTTTTGTCCCGCCAGGGTGGATTGAATAAGGGGTCTCGTGGGCTTCCTTCAGGATTAACTCCTTAAGTTCCTTAACATTGGGCACACAGATACGGCCATTGAATCTCAGCACTCCTTCAGCATCTTCGGTAAAACCGGGTGCTTTGCCGAGAGAAATCTTCCTTTTAATTCCTTCAATGCTTTCATGATTCTTTTGAGCTTCCTTGATTTGATCCATCAGGGTTGGGGCTAAATCTAGATTGGCGAGATAACCATGGCTAACAAGCTCTAGTCCAAAATCTTCGAACTCCTTGAACAAGGCTGGTTGTTCGGCTTGGATCAAGGCATTCAGGGTGCAGGGCTTGCGACTAAGGGCATCGGCAACTACGTTAGCTTTTCCGGGGTGATAGTGGATCCCAATATCATAGTCCTTGATTAATTAGTTCCATCCATCTCCTCTGTCTCAGGTTCAACTCCTTCTGGGTGAAGATATACTTCAAGCTCTTATGATCTGTATAGATCTCGCAGCGATGTCCCACAAGATAGGGACGCCACGTCTTAAGAGCAAGAACAACTGCAGCCAACTCCAAATCATGGGTTGGGTAATTCTCTTCATGCGGTCGCAACTGTCGGGATAGGTACGACACAACTTTGCCTTCTTGCATCAGAACGCAACCAAGTCCGAGGCGTGATGCATCGCAATACACGTCGAAACTCTTGGTGACATCTGGCATGATTAAGATTGGGGTTGATGTCAGTCTCTTCTTTAATTCCTGAAAACTATCTTCACACTTCTGGGTCCACTCAAATTTCTTGTCCTTTTTCAACAGTTGAGTCATGGGCTTGGCTATGCTGGTGAATCCTTCAACGAACTTGTGGTAGTAACCCGCTAGTCCGAGGAAGCTTCGGATTTCAGTCACATTAGTGGGGGCTTTCCAGTCAACGATGGCTTGGATCTTCTCCGGGTCAACAGAAATTCCTCCTACAGACACAACATGTCTGAGAAATGCTACTTCACTAAGCCAAAACTCGCACTTGCTAAGCTTGGCATACAGCTTGTGCTCTCGGAGGGTCTCCAAAACTAGACGCAGGTGCTCAGTATGCTCTTCTTCGGTCTTGGAGTAGATAAGGATGTCGTCGATGAAGACTACCACGAACTTGTCGAGGGGTACTCCATGAAGATCTTGTTCATGAGATTCATGAAATAGGCAGGGGCATTGGTCAAGCCAAAGTACATCACGGTGTATTCAAACAAATCGCAACGGGTGGTGAAGGCAGTCTTGGGAATGTCTGACTCTCAGATTTTCAACTGATGATATCTTGTCCGAAGATCGATCTTAGAGAAGACTCGGGCTCCGTTCATCTGATCGAACAGATCCTCGATCTTGGGAAGAGGGTACTTGTTTTTAATGGTCACGTCATTGAGCTTGCGATAATCCACACACAAGCGTGTGGTACCGTTTCTTTTGTCCACAAAAATAATGGGTGATCCCCAAGGTGAAGCGCTTGGGTGAACAAGACCCTTGCTGAGCATATCAGCCAACTGCTTCTTCAATTCAACCAGTTCTTCCGGATTCATCCGGTAGGGTCTCTGGGATATAGGGGTTGTTCCCAGAATAAGTTCAATCACGAACTCAATATCCCGGTCTGGCAGCATAGCAGGCAATTCTTCAGGGAAAACATCTTGGAATCGGTGAACAACATGGATCTCATCTAGGGTGGGTCGAGATATGCCCTAATGGCAGCCTGGTCGGGAATGGCGGTTTTCAGACACATACTCCACTTTGACTCCATTATCTGAAGTGAGGAAAACAGCTCATCGGGCGCGGTCGATACGGCCTTGAAACTTGGCTAGCCAATTCATTCCAAGTATAACATCTATGCCTTGGGTTCCTAGTATGACAAGGTCGGCTGCAAATTTTTCGCCTCCGATCTCTATGGATGAATTGGGGCAGAACCTCTTGGTTTCTAGGGTGGAGCCAGGGATTTGTATACTCATAGGTTTATGTAGGAAGCCTTCTACTAAACCACCCTTAGAGACAAACTCCTCGGTAACGAAGGAATGGGTGGCACCAGAATCAAACAGAACAGTTGCAGGTACTGAGTTGACAATGAACGTACCCAACACAACATCTGGCGCATCCTGGGCTTCTTCAGCATTGATGTGGTTCAGACGGCCCTTGGCAACAACAACATTTCCACGGGGTGCGGCATTCTTGCCATTTCAAGCATGGCCTTGACCAGGGTTCGGCGCCGGTGCATTGGGGCGCTGAACATTCCTCTTTGGATTGGGGCATTCTTTGGAGTAGTGACCCTTGGTGCCGCACTCAAAGCAGACAACATTGGGGCCCCGGTTGAAGTTGTTGAAGTTTCCTCCGGGATGGTTGTTGTCATTGGGACGATGGAAGTAGTTTGGGCGGTTAGGACTGTTGGGGCGTGGTGCTTGTGGTGGTCGATAAGCAGGCTTGGATGCTGGCTGAAAGGTACGAAGCTTCTGGTTGCTAGAACCTTCCTGAGCATTCATATTCCTCTTACGACCTTCAAACAATGACTTGCGCATGGTCTCTAGCTGGATGGCCTTGTCCACAAGCGACACCAAATCAAAGAAGTCATGGATAACCAACGCACACTGCAACTCATCATGAAGTCCATTCAGAAAACGCTCCATCTTCTTCTTCTCGGTGCCGGTGTCGCCAGGAGCATACCGAGACAAGTCGGTAAACTCATCAAGATATCCGACCACATCCTTACTTCCCTGCTGATGCATGTAAAATGCATACATGAACTTTACATTTTATTACTTGATATTCCAACTTATTTGCATCATATATGGGTTATATTTATGTTTTATAATGATTTTAGGGGATAATTCACAGTTTCCCCATTTATTTGGAATTAACCCTGCACTGGCAGAAAACCCTATTTTCTATATTTTTATGTTTCAGGGACCCAAACGACGTCCAAATGACCTAATATTTTACGGGCGTCAGTTTTTGGAAGGAACGAAGCGTAGGAACGAAGGAAGCGAACAAACGGAGATCCGAGGGCCAAAAGAGGTGGGCCCACGCGGCCAGATTCCTTGGTCGCGTGGGACCCCCCATCTTGGGCCTCGTGGCTCCGATGCCGTCCGTTTTCGTCTCCGTGGATTCGTCTTGACCTAAAACCGACTATAAAAATAGTCCCCCGAGGAGTTTCGCGAAGGAGGCGGCGGACAAACACAAAACCAAGAAACAGGAGACAGAAGGCTGCCGCCGGAGAAGATCAGAGGGGGGAAACGCCGCCGGAATCACCTCCGGAAGGCTCCTCCATTCCCCCTCCGGAGTCTCCATCAACACCACCGTCAAGACCAGCACCATCTCCATCACCATCTTCGTGATCCACTTCATCCCCCTCATAGTTTGAGATTGTCGAACCCTAGCTATTGTCTAAGTACTATTCTACATGTTTGTGAATTGCTACTTGTCATTGTTTTGTGGGGAGATTATATCCTCAGATTGTGTTGTATCACTTATGCCATCGAATCATATCATGTCTTCGCGTTGTGAGTAGTTCTCTCATGTTCCTGGGGGCATATGATGGATTGGCAATGATTTATTTATGACACGTGTTGGTATTTTGTCTAGTTGTTATCTTTTATGTAATTCTATGATGGTGTTGTGCGAATGTCGACTGCACATCACTTCACCTATATGGGCTCATAGGAGAACACCGTAGTGTAATGGAGTGAGGGAGACATGGGAGGACATGTAAACCAGAGACCGAGTCATGAAGTTGCATTATGAGGGTATTAGTATCGGGGACCTTAGAGTGTAATGCTATGGTGGGACTTTATGTCTTAATAATTCTTGTGCAGTCATTTACTTGGCCACAAGATCCGTCATAAGGGGTTTAGTTTATTTATTTAGCTATACCTAATAATGGCTCCGTCCAAAGTAGATTAAAACTTGACAAAATATTTACCTTCTTGTTCTAGAAATATTTATGCCATGAAGTCTAGGTAGCCCTTGGGAACGTTTTCCACTTATAAGAAACACACACTTGAGCTTGTCCTCTTGCTGCATAGAGGATTGGTCTTTCTCTCTTTGAGAGCTTTCACTTGTCATATTTTATTTTCAGCATTTTATTTTATTGCAAACTCTACACCAAAAACCCAAAAACACTTGCATCATTTTACTTTCTCTAGTGCATAGATAGTACGAATAGTGACACTCTTATTTGAAAGGATAAACACTTATACCTTCTACTCCTCGTGGGATCGATACTAATAATTACACATCGAAGATTTCAACGATCCCCTATACTTGTGGGTATCAAGACATTTTCTGGCGCCGTTGCCGGGGAGAGTAGCGCTTAATTTTTTTATTCTTGTTTGCACTAGATATTTATTTTCAGTTTTGCATATATTCTAGTTTACCTTCAGTTTTGCATTTAGTTTAGTTTTACTTTCAGTTATATATATCAAAACCCAAAAAAATTAGAAAATGGAAAATACCATAAAAACTCTTCCGGAGATAATGAATCTTTACTATGGATACATGAAAGCTTCTAAAATTGCTGAGGAATTTAAAGAGTCAACAGAACGGAAAATACTAAAAGATTTCATGGAAAGTTTAAATTATATTGCTGGAGAGTGGCTTTTGTTCCATGATAATAAAACTTGTTGCTTCAAACATACTGATAGACACTTTGAATTTCAATGTTAGTTCCATGAAGAACGTGTCATAGCATCTTACCATACTTATGATTACACTCATTTAGGGATGGAACAAGTAGAGGAATTTGTTACTTATTATGCATCTAATGAATTGCACACCTTTGCTAATGAAAATAAAACTTGCCCTAGAGTTAAGAGATTCGAAGGTAATGTCACTTCTATTCTTGAATATTGCATAGCCAAGTTCTCTCAAAATATTTATGTTGTTGACTATAATGAGAGGGGCAAGGTTCCCCAAGAAAGTACTGATGTTTTGCAGGAAGAAGATGATGAAAACATAAGCTTGGAAGAGGAAGAATGTGAAGAAGAGGATAAAAACCTAAGCTTGGGGATGCCCATGCAACTCCAAGAAGATGATGAAAATGGTGAACAACTAGAGAATGAAGAGAGGAAACTTCCACCTTCACCACCTATGGATGAGGTTAACACTCAAGATTTTGTTGATGATAAACTTTGCTTTTATGATTCTGATGATGAGGAGGACTATAAACCTATGTCTAATGAGAAAATTATTGATAATAATTTTAAAAATGATGAGGAGTATGGTTTAGACATGTTTTATGATAGTACTCTAGATGATGGTCCTATTTTGCTTGATAATCCTCCATGTTTAGAACTTGTTACTAAATTATGTGGGGATAAAGATGATATACTTGATGTTTGTGACAATACTCTCACTCATGAGAGTCCTACTTTGTCTTTGAATTCTCCTGATTACACTATAGAGGAGAAAAATTATTTTGATGATACTATGTCTCCCATTTATGACGATTACAATGATGAATGTGATATTTTCAGTCCACCTACTATTGAGGATAAAGTTTATTATGATTATGACATGCCTCCTATATATGATGATTACAATGATGATTATGAATGTTTTACTCCCACTATCACTAATAAGAATGATTTTACTTATGTGGAGAGTATTAATACTTTTATGATTGTTGATAATGAAAGACATGCCTTATGTCATAATTATATTGTTGAATTCATTCATGATGCTACTGAAAATTATTATGAGAGGGGAAAACATGATTCTAAACATTTCAATATTATTACGTTTCCTCTCTTTAAGTTCAAAGTCTTGAAATTGCTCTTGTTTTATCTTCCTATGCTACTTGCTTTGTGTTTCAATGATTTATTTTCTTACAAGATCCCAATGCATAGGAAGTGGGTTAGACTTAAATGTGTTTCATATTTTTCTCTTGACGCTCTCTTTTGCATTTCAATTCTTATTCCTATGTGAGCATCATTAAAACTATCATGTCTAGCTAAAAGACGTTAAAGAAAAGCGCTTGTGGGAGACAACCCATGATTTTTGATATTCAGTTTAATTTTTTGGTTTTTGAGTCAAGGTGCTTGATTACTACTGTAACAACACCTTTGTATCTTATTTTTCATCTTTATGGCAAGAATAACCTCTTTTGAGAGGTAGGATTAAACAATAGTGATTTGCTGTCCAGAAAACAGATTCCTGAGCTTCACTGCGAAAAATGTATAAAATCACAGAAGAGGAATTTTGACTTGATATTTTACGACAGCAATATTCAGTTATTAATACACATTTCATTAGTTCAAAGTTTTCTGATTTGAGCAACGTAAGTGCCTCTGAAAATTCACTCTTTACGTGATGTCCAGTTTTTGACAGATTATGTCTTTTATTTTGCATTACTCTCATTACTTGTGTCCATAGTAACAGTAATTAATGTTTAGAATCAACTCATGATATGTCTTTGCTATACCTATGTGGATTTAATTTATGGAGACACTAACCCCTCTAATCAAGTTTTATGATGAGTTTTGTGTAAAGAGAAATTTTCAAGTGGAAGAGTTGAGGGTGATGCACAAAGATCAAGAGGGACAACCACTCAAGCTTGGGGATGTTACCCCTAGACTCACCCAACATATATCAAATAAGTACAAGAATTCAAGCTTGGGGATGCCAAGCCACCTCACTCCAACCATCTTGATACCAAGTAAGTAAGCCTAGCTATATGTCTATAAAGAAAGCGCTTTACGGGAGGCAACCCAGTTGTTTTTGCTTTTGGTTTTCTTTGTGTCCTCTTGCTGTAACAAGAGACTTAGTTTTTAGTTTTGTTTCTGAATTTTTAATAAAGTGCCAAGTTTTACCCATTTTGGGCTGAAAAAGTTGCTTATTGTATTCGGAGATTTTATTCCAGCACAAATCTATGCACGGTATGATTTTTAATTCCTATTTTGTAACTCCGAATGAGCTGATATTTGAACTGTAGATGCAACTTTTCATCCTCTGTAAGCATGAATTTTTCAAAAAAATTCGACATATTTAAGTAGGGTAGAAAAATGCGTTTTGCTGCTGCTGTTTTTCTGGACAGATTCTGTCCCATTTTGTTTGATGCATTCTTTGAACTTTTAACTTGAATCTTTTTGATCCAATTGAGTTTATAAGTAGGCATACAACATTATACATTTTATGGACATTCATATGAATTTTTGTTTAAGGATTTTATGGAGCAAGCAATTCATTTGTCTACCAATACTAATGTCACCCCACAGAAAAGAAATGGGAGAAACGGTGTTTTGAAGTTTTTTCACAGGGATTAGAGGAGATGCACCAAGAGCTATCCAAGGATGGTGAAGACCATAAGCTTGGGGATGTGAAGACAACCCCACTGGACCAACACACTCTCGGTTTGCACACGTCTAACTTCTGTTTTTCGATCAATGCACTTTATCGCATAAACTTGGAGCGTCCTTTATTTGCTTTTTATTTCGGTTTGATTTTTGTTTGTCTTGAGACCACCACTATCATTTATGTTAGAGAAAGCTACTGGAAATTTGGGTTGAATTAAGTTGGATGCTATTAAAAAGATTGGGAAAGGGATGTTTGAGTTGATTCAAAAAGATACATATAGTTGCATGATTCATGTGCTTTTTAATGAGTATTAATTTGCAAGTGTTTTATCAAAAGCTATCTCTTATTCATGTTTTGATGTTGAATGTTACTTTACTTTGTTTAACATGGATTGGTTAGTTCTATGGACACTTATGCATGCATTTAGACGGTCAACTTTCTCCCTCTTGCTAGCCCAAAAATTCCAACAAGTAAAAACTTGTTTTCCAACACCTTCAACCAAAGTTTTTCCAGTGGTCCACCATATCTACCTATTAGCTTTATGCTATTCCGAGTATGTTTATCATGTTATTTTGTATTATCTATACTTCTGAATTAAAATGCTTATGTTATTGATTGTTATGGGAAAAGTTGGTTAAAGAGCTCTCACGAACTTGATGCACACCTTACTTTTATTGCACTTAATAAACATGACCATTGTGATTAAAATTATGAAGTTGTGAGCTTGACAAGAGTCTTGGTTGGGAGTTAGCTCATATGTGCTGTCACATGGCAAGCTTTCAGTTGATATCATGTACTTTTGTTTATGGATGCTTATCATGGTGCCAAATAAATGCGGAAACTTAGTAAGTTTAATGAGTTTGTATAAATGGCTAGAGAGACGCCTGGCCGCTAATCTAAGCCATGCATCATTCATGGTGGAAATTTACTTACATGTTATGGTGAACCTTCAGTGATGCACCTCACAATAAAAAGCTATACCAATAGTAAATAAAAAGGGTGTTGAGATTGTTCATTTTGTTTGTTTGTCTTGTCATTTTGACATGGGCTTGTTCCATGTCCTGGGACAAGAGGTACCCCAGTTGACGCTCTTGATGACTCTATTATATTACTTACAATGACTTTAACTTGAACTTGCTTTGTGGCCCGAGTTGAGTAACACCGTGGTGTAGGTACTCGTATTCACGGGGCATGAGGCATTCAACCCATACTTTGTCAAGCACATTACTCATATTTGCTTTCACTTTCAACTTAACCATTCAAGATGCTATGATAGGGGTAATGAGAGCTCCACACCAATGATACCACATTGCAAACATTAACTTAAGTAGAAGCATTTGGAAGCTAGATGAAACTTTTGCATGTTTTACCTCTACTTATTTATCTATCTTTCCAAAGTGTCCACTTTTATATTCAGATTTTACAAGAATACTCTATGACCATTATAGGATGTTTTTACTTTTCATTATGCATACATTTGTTCCATAGTTCTTTCTTCTATGTTACACTTTGTGAATTATCATTGAACATCCTTTCATTGAATATTTGATATCACTTTATAATCTATCTTGTATATTGCTACTCCTTTGAGAATGAATCATTTGACTTTATGTAGCAATAGTAATCATCTTTGATATCCATTGATAGTATTAAAATGCAAAGTCCATGTTAGTTTTATCACCTTCATACTCGAGGACGAGTATTGGTTAAGCTTGGGGATGTTGATGCATGTAAAATGCATACATGAAATTTACATTTTATTACTTGATATTCCAACTTATTTGCATCATATATGGGTTATATTTATGTTTTATAATGATTTTAGGGGATAATTCACAGTTTCCCTATTTATTTGGAATTAACCCTGCACTGGCAGAAAACTCTATTTTCTATATTTTTATGTTTCAGGGACCCAAACGACGTCCAAATGACCTAATATTTTATGGGTGTCAGTTTTTGGAAGGAACGAAGCGTAGGAGCGAAGGAAGCGAACAAACGGAGATCCGAGGGCCAAAAGAGGTGGGCCCACGCGGCCAGATTCCTTGGCCGCGTGGGACCCCCATCTTGGGCCTCGTGGCTCCGATGCCGTCCATTTTCGTCTCCGTGGCTTCGTCTTGACCTAAAACCGACTATAAAAATAGTCCCCCGAGGAGTTTCGCGAAGGAGGCGGCGGAGAAACACAAAACCAAGAAACATGAGAGACAGAAGGCTGCCGCCGGAGAAAATCGGAGGGGGGAAACGCCACCGGAATCACCTCCGGAAGGCTCCTCCATCCCCCTTCGGAGTCTCCATCAACACCACCGTCAAGACCAGCACCATCTCCATCACCATCTTCGTGATCCACTTCATCCCCCTCATAGTTTGAGATTGTTGAACCCTAGCTATTGTCTAAGTACTATTCTACATGTTTGTGAATTGCTACTTGTCATTGTTTTGTGGGGAGATTATATCTCAGATTGTGTTGTATCACTTATGCCATTGAATCATATCATGTCTTCGCGTTGTGAGTAGTTCTCTCATGTTCCTGGGGGCATAGGATGGATTGGCAATGATTTATTTATGACATGTGTTGGTATTTTGTCTAGTTTTTATCTTTTATGTAATTCTATGATGGTGTTGTGCGAACGTCGACTGCACATCACTTCACCTATATGGGCTCATAGGAGAACACCGTAGTGTAATGGAGTGAGGGAGACTTGGGAGGACATGTAAACCTGAGACCGAGTCATGAAGTTGCACTATGAGGGTATTAGTGTCGGGGACCTTAGAGTGTAATGCTATGGTGGGACTTTATGTCTTAATAATTCTTGTGCAGTCATTTACTTGGCCACAAGATCCATCATAAGGGGTTTAGTTTATTTATTTAGCTATACCTAATAATGGCTCCGTCCAAAGAAGATTAAAACTTGACAAAATGTTTACCTTGTTGTTCTAGAAATATTTATGCCATGAAGTCTAGGTAGCCCTTGGGAACGTTTTCACTTATAAGAAACACACACTTGAGCTTGTCCTCTTGCTGCATAGAGGATTGGGCTTTCTCTCTTTGAGAGCTTTCACTTGTCATATTTTATTTTCAGCATTTTATTTTATTGCAAACTCTACACCAAAAACCCAAAAACACTTGCATCATTTTACTTTGTCTAGTGCATAGATAGTAAGAATAGCGACACTCTTATTTGAAAGGATAAACACTTATACCTTCTACTCCTCGTGGGATCGATACTAATACTTACACATCGAAGATTTCAACGATCCCCTATACTTGTGAGTATCACCTGCCTCAGCTTACGGAATTCATCCTTTTTCCTCTCAATGAGTCCGCCGGGAATATGCTTCTTGCGGAACTTCTCCTGGAACTCAACCCAGTTGATAACATAACCAACTTGCTGGAGAGCCTTGGTAGCTTCCCACCAAGCTCGTGCAGGTCCAACAAGATAGTGGGTGGCATACAGAACCTTCTCATTTTCTCCCACAGCAGCAACTTCCAGGTTGTTCTCGATGGTGCGAAGCCAATCATCGGCTTCCAGTGGGTGAAGTCCCTTGGAATAGGTAGGTGGGTTGGTCTTCTGGAAGTCGCTTAAGATGGATCGCTGATTTCCATCGCCATTGCCACCATTGTTGTTATTGTTGTTGTTGTTGACATGAGCAGCAGCGATCTGTTGCAGGGCGGCGAGATGAGCTTGACGCTCCTCCCGAGCAGCTTGGCGTTCCTCCATAATGAGCGCAAGGAGTTGGGCGGGGGTCGGCTCAGGAGGCGATGGTGGTGCATCCGGGTTGTTGCTGCGACGAGTGTCCACCATCCTGAAGTATACAGGGTATAAGCGGCAAGGCAAAAAGGTTTCGACTAAGGAGGAAACGATGAAGTCGCAAGGGGGTTGATTCAATAAGGACGGTATTAAAAGATTTTTGCACAGATCAAACAAGACTAACACATTCATATAACACAAGCATTACGTCAACGAGTTCACAGCATCAAGCTTACAACATCACCCTACATCTAATGTACATAATACATGGTTTCAAAAGAACCAACACCTAGACTCGACTAGCGATAAGGGGTCGACATAATCCTACGGTAGTACTCAAGTCACTCGCCTACTGAGGTGGAACCTCAGGCTCGGCTGCGTCAGCGTCGGACTCGTAGGCAGGCTCCTCCGGGTCCTCCTCCTCGTCCTCGAGAACTGCCTCGAGCGGCTCCTCCTCCTCGTCAACTAACTCCTCCTCGTCGTCCTCCTCCTCGTAGTCCATCTCCTCCAGGAAATCCTCATCGTCACTGATGAAGGCGATGTTCTCCCTGCGGAGATCCTCGCCCTCCTCCTCATCTCGTTAGCCTGGTGCTCCATATCCTCGATCATCTCGTCCTGCTCCGCCACCCTCTTACGGAGCTTGGCGACGGTCTTCCTCAGCTGGGTCCTCTTCTGAAGAAGAGCGACCTTCTCCTGCTGCAGCTGTGCCTCACACTCACGACTCTCCTTGAGCGCGATGCGCTCAAAGTGAGCTTGAAGTCTAGCGCTCATCAGGTCCTCCTGGATGCGGTAGAGTAGGACCTCCATGTCCAAGATGTAGTCTCCAAACGCCGGGTGTCGAGGGGCTCGAATGGGGTGTCCATCATCGGTGCGTCTCCCATAGAACTGAAAGCGGGAGTTCACCAACTCCGCCTTGTGCTCCTCACAAAGTCGGGCCAACAACCTCTGCATGGCACGACACAGTCCGTCGTCCCAGTGGGCGTCCATAGTGGTGATGATCATCGTCTTGGATCCGAGAGACTTGAGGTTCCCCCGAACAGACGACTCGATGAGCCAACTCAGGTTTCCGTTGCCGTGAACGTCAACCTGGGCTCCCTGAAACTCAGGAGCGGGGCGACCCAACAGCTTGCTCAACTCGAACAAGTCGCTCTCGAACATCAGCTTGCCATCCTTCTCAAGTTGCTTAAACTCGGTGAAACTGAGTGCCATCTACAATTTTTAAGCAAAATTTTAAGTTAGTGAGATGACACGTGTATAAAATTTTAAGCTAAATGAAATAACAAGTGCGCAAAATTTTAAGCTTAATGGGATGACAAGTGTGCAAAATTTTAAGGGTACAAGGAAAAATGTAATACTTAATGAGAGTAAAATTTTGCATAAGTGTGAGGGTTGGAAGATAAGCAATTTTCGAAATTACTTCACACCTTTATTTTAGAAATTATCTTCTGTAACTCCTATATAACGACCATGCTAATCTAAGGTCTCTTAAAGTCAGGATGGCTCTGATACCAGCTCTGTGGGGACCCCAGACTAGCTGTCCGAATTACCCGATTATGCTTAACACAACGATCCCGTGACCAGTCTGTCGTTGGACATAATCCGAACTGAATACCAAAGTTTACATCCATTACAGTACTGAATAAAAGTCTTACACATACGGTCATTTAGACCAAGTCTTACATAGGTGCCTTCATGGGCCAAACCAGATTATTCAGCGGAAACTACGGCGTAGTAGACAAACACGTCCTAGCAACAACCCGACAGGCAGCTGACTTATGGAGATCCCTAGTTCGCATAGTAGTCGCCATACTCCTCTTCGGCATAGTGCTCCTCGAGATCAGGCTAAGACAATAGCCAGGGACGAAACCAATATGAGTACAATTGGAATTGTACTCGCAAACTACCCCAACATGAACATGCACTAGTTTTGCTTTTATTTAATAAGACTTTATTTATTGAAAACATCGCTATATCTTTATAAAAAATGGTAAGAAGAATTTTATAACTTTCCTCCATCAAAACCACCATCTTATTTATTTCTCCAAAACTCCTCCTTTTTCCGACCATAGCCCTTCATGGTCAATTTGCCTCCAACAACCTCATACCGATCCTTTGGTATAGTTGCATTAAACATTCTCCACTTCATTTTCTTTTTAAAACTCAAAACTTTGCAAAAACTTGCACATAGGTCGAAGTAGGGCCTTCCAACTGTCCATGACCGAGGACTCGGCTATTCGAATAGTTTTACACTCTGCAGAGGTAGCACGCTTTTCCCACATCCATCCGGCAATTCATCGTGTCTGCCACGTCCTGCCATACAAGGTGTATGCGAAGTGGAGTCACCGACCATAGCCTGTCCTTTGCTCATGCTAGTATAGGACCCTGCCCGTATGACACTTTCCATCGACACTCAGTCCAGCCCTTCGGAACCTAAGTGTGAGGACTCATAGTTTTTCCCGGCGACCGTATAGGGGCAGTCTTCGATCCTCCTTTTTAGGGGCAGGACCCAGGTCAGGGGTAGGTCACCGAACCATCCCCTCGTGAAACGGAGTCATCTCCGTTGTTGAGGTATCCCATACTAATATGAGAAAATTATATGACTACGCCCTTGCCCATATGTGGGTAAATGTGGTCGCACAGGGTATCGGCTGGTCGACGTAAGTACAAAGACACAATGTGCTTTTTAACAAAACCACCATTCTCCATTTCTCCACTTCAACACCGACATCTCGGCATACCATAATCCATCCGAGGGAAAGGAGTTTTGAATACACAATATTTTTCCCATCCTATAGTTTTATATAAACTAACTTATACTTCTACATAGGGTGGCAAAATAGTTTTTCATATACTTTGGAAAAGGTTTTCAAAATCATTGCTACCCATGAATAAAACATGTTATCAAAGTAGATGTAGATATATTTGGGGTGCATGATCAGAGAGTAGCTTGCCTTGCTCAGCAAAGTTCCCGGGGTCTTGCTCCTGTTGTTCCAAGTATTCCCCCTCCTCGCAAGTCCCGGCAACGATCTCGTCTAAACGTCGTAAAGGAAACAAGTACAAACAATCACTATACTACTCAATCAAACATCACAACATTACAAACTTAAACTCTACAAAGAGCTACTGCAACACACAAGGCAAAACAATTTGGGTTCAATTTAATTAAATTAATCATTATTTAAACATGATTTGAATAAGGCAGAAACTAGCTACACAAGTTTAAATGCATAACTCAATTTCTGTTGGTCACAAAAATACAAACTAAAATTCTACAGAGAGCTACTGACATCTAGAAGACAACACAATTGGATTTGGATTAATTTGAGTTACCAAAATCCCTACACAATTGTTTTATTATAGAAGCTTATTAATCAAGTTTTAGCTACTGCCTAAGTTCTGTTGAGCATAAAATTAAATCCTTTTAGGGGTAACTAGCACTGATTAAATGTGATCTAACAAAATTGGTCCTAACTTATTTGGGTTAAGCATTGATTTGCTATAATTGTTTCAGTACAGAAGGGTTTGCTAACTTTAATCTAATGCTAAACAAATACTGTTACTTAATGAATTCTACAAAAAATAGGGAAGCTAAGTGATCACATTACTAAGCTAACAAAATTGGATTGGTATTATTTGGGTTAATAGAGCATCAGAAACAAACAAGTTTGTGTTTTAAACCTTTTATGGTACTTTAATTACTACACATTAATTATTAATCTAAACAGGATAAAACCAATTTGGTTGGATAAACAATTTCATAAGCTATCCATAGAATTTTGATTCGATTTATTTGGACTTATAAATCTTGAGATATTGATTTTTGAAGTTGGTTCCAGTACTGATTTTTTTCCTGAGATTTAAATTATGAAAACTCTTTCTTCTGGATAATGTTGAAATCCCTGACGGGTGGGGTCCACTCGTCAGTGACTCAAACGGAAACGTCTCCCGCGCTGGATATGTTTAAAACGCTGACAGTCGGGTCCGCCTAAACGAAGCGGTACGACACCGTGGATTTAAGATCCAACGGCTCATGATGGCCGCGAACGGCGACGACCAAAAATGGGCGGCGCCGCCGTGCCAGCGACGGCGAGGTGGTGGATTCGCTCACCTAGGGGCTCTGGAGATGGCGTGGATGATGTAGGCCCCCTTCTTTTCAGCTTATTTTCCAGATTCTCCCAGAAGCTACCCTCCATCAGCTTCTCCCAGAATTTCGATTTTTAAATTTGTTTAAACTTCTAAATTTGTCTTCCCAATACTTATTTAGAAGTTTAAACAAATTTAAAAAACGAGATTCTGGGAGAAGCTGATGGAGGGTAGCTTCTGGGAGAATCTGGAAAATAAGCTGAAAAGAAGGGGCGTAGAAGGGTTGCGGTGGCCTGGGGAAGCTCTCTGGAGGAGTCGCACTTGCTGGGACGGTCCAGATCGTCGGCGACGAGCAGCTCCGCTTCCACGGCCACGGCACGTCGACGGCGAAGCGCTCCTGGATGTTCCTGGGCACGATAGAGACGGGCATGTGAGTGCGGTGAGTTGGAGAAGCAAGACAGAGGGTCCAGAGTGGGAGGAAGGAGAGCAACAGCACGGCTGCGGGGTCGTCTTCAACCTCGGGACGGCCGAGTTTGGCAACACGGCCAAGGACGGCAGCAACCCAGGCTGCAGTGGCTCCGCCCTCCTGGCAGTACACGAGTGAGTGGAGAGTGAGGGAGGGAAAGTGGTGCGGTGTGTGGAGAATGCGAGGGCTTGGGTGAGCTTATAAGGCCGAAGGTCGGTCCATGGTGGTCACGGTGTAGGAGGGGTGCAGAGAGTGGGAGAGCTCGCCATTGGCGGGCTGGGCTGTGCGGACACGTCGACGAATGTCGTTAGAGGCTAGGGGATGGAGAATGGCTTGCTAACGCTCTCCACAGCGAGCTCGGGGTGGTGACGGTCGTGGGCGCGCGGACGGCGTTCGACGGAATGCAATCGTCAGTGCTGACCTCCCTGGGTGATGCCAAGATGTCCTTGAGGCCGCGGGGAAGGTTGTGAATGGCTGGGCGGTACTGCGCTGGCGAGTGGTGCAGTGGAGGCCTGAGTTCGTCATCGATGACCTCGCGCGGCCACTGCGCACGGCGTGCTCGAGCGCGACCAAAGTTGCACGTGCGCCGGAGCTTCGGGGGCGATCTTATCGCGTCTAGCAGGAGCGGATGGGTGTGGGGGATGGAAGGGACGCTGCGGGGCCAGCTCGTCGTCCTCCGTCGACTTTCTTAGAGAGGTGGGGGCACGGCACAGTGCACCGCCCATGGCGACGACCAAGACGGCCGATTCTTGCACGTTTTCTTCGGCTCTGGCGAGCTAGGGAGATGAGAGAGGTGAGTGGGAGTAGGAGTGGTGCGGGATTTTGCCGAAATTCGCTCGAATTCGAGCGGATTGGATTCGGGTTTGGGAAGAACACAGTGCTGTCCACCATGTGTTCGACAGAATTCCCGAACCAATTCCAATTTCAAATTTCTGTGAATTATTTTCATAATTTGCTTCATATAGATTTATCAAGATTTGTGGTTCTGTTTTGGTATTTATTTTGCAAGTGTAACCTAGTACATTTTATGATTTAGGGAAGATAAAGAAAGAAATAGAATTTTAAATTTAGGTTTTTGAAAATATTTATTTGAGAGGGATAAATTGGTAGGAATAAAATGAGAGTGATTACATTATCACCTCTCTGAATTTTGTGTGAAAGAATTATTGATTTCTTACTTTGAGAAATTAGATGCCACTTGTCCCATTGTGTTGTTGTTTTACTTTTATTCCTGTTTTCAAAGTTTTTAACTAGAGCAAACAAACAACACAATCAACAAAGAACAATCAACACACATCATGCAACAAAAGTTTTTGTTGGTTCCAAATTTTTGACTAATACAACTTGTTACAAATTTGGGATGTGATAGAGGCCCTCTCGGGGGGTGCCGGACATGGGGCGGACATGCCCTCCGACAGGGGTGGCCCGCCCGTCATAGGGACGCCGCGTTCATGCTTCATTTATCGCGTCGTCCAGGAGGCCGGTCTGGCCGCGTTAATGGCGCGGTCGTCGGCGGTTTCCAACGCGACGCGACTGGACGCCGGTGCGCCTGCACACACGCATTCCCGGCGACCCGATGGCTCCCCAGGCCACGCGGCCGGCGTTGCCGATTCCCCACGCGTCGCATTTACGCCGGCCGCACCGCCCATCGCCATGATAAAAACCGGCGCCCTCGCCGTGCTTATCCACCCCGGCTTCTTTCTCGCCCTCACTCCCCTCGCACCTCAATCTCTCCTAAACCCTAGCCATGGCGTTCGGCGGGCTCGTGAACGTGGGTGAGGACGCGTGGGAGCTGCACCGGTATGGGCTCCTCGCCCCTCCGGACTGCCGCCTGCCCAAGCACTGGGCCATCTCGGCCGGCGGGCTAGCCGTGCCACCGCTGCCCGACACGGCCGAGCACATGAGGCGATTCATCGCTCGCCGGCGGAGCTGGATGACGCCGGCGGAGCGGCGCCTCCCCGAGAATGACGACGGCGAGGCCAACTGGGGTCGTTGGATGGACCGCTTCGAGCGCGAGTAGGCGGCGGTCATCGCCACCAACGACGGCCCCAGATCGCGTGAGACGCGCTACAACACCGCCGGCCGCAAAGACTGGTGGGGGACAACCGGCCATACGGTTGCCTCCGCGATCGAAACCGCGCGCCGACACGCTGCCACGGGCAGCGCCATCCCCTTCCGCCTCCTTCCTCCGGTGCCGCGCTTCCCTCCACCGCGCCCCGTGCCGCGCCAGGTGGTGAAGGAGGAGCGCCGCTCACCGCCGCGTCGTGGAGGCGGCATCACCATCCGCGAACGCCGCCAGCGTTCGCCACCACGCCCGCGCGGGCCCTCTTCCTCCGTCGTCCCAGGGCGGAGGCAATGCCGGTGGAGACAATCCCGTATGGCTACGACGTGCCGTCCGAGATACGGAACGAGCACGACGGCGACAGCCCGGGCTTGCTAAAGGCGCTCTCCGAGTCGGTGGTCGAAATCGAGCACGACTCGCCGGGCCTCATGGCGACCCTGGCGATGTCAGCCTCCTCCTCCTCCGGCAGCCCCTCCACCAGCCGTGCGCCGGGCCACGACGGCGCCTCCTCCACCCGCGCGCCGCGCCACGACGGAGCCTCCTCCAGCCGTGCTGCCTCCTCCGCGGCGGTGGTGAAGATCGAGGACGACAACGACGACGACTCGTGCTGGGACAGGGAGTAGGCTAGGCGACGGTTAGGGTTTAGGTTTTTCAAATTTCATTCAAATATTTTGTAATTTGCACTGAATATGAATGAAATTTGCCCGCAAGGTGTTTGTTGTTTGGTCGGCATCTCGTTGCGTTTGGGGGGCGGGCGTTTGGGGTGCGCCGCTGTGGGCGGCCTCCAAAACTTGGCCGGACACATGTCCGGCACCCCCCAATCGCCACACCACTAGGCCATGCCTTAGTCTGCCTGTGTGAAGTATATAAAATGCATCACCTCAAGAATGCGTGTTAACTAACCAACAAGGCAACAACATACACCTATACTACTAGCTACTCTATCATCATACCGGTAGTATATGTGTATCATTCATTCATTCATTCTCTCACATACACTGTGGATACATCATATACATGTGGCCTTCAAGCAGTTGTAGCAAAGGAACAATTCTTCTTTCCAAACACGAGCAGATGCCACTTGCTCTCGTGTACTAGTACCACAGTGCCACTGGTGCCCATTGTGGTTAAGCTGCAACAGTGTAGCCGGTGAGTGCTCGCCTTTCACCCCTGTTTGAGCAAATGCAAGCAAGCAGAGCATGCAGGCGATGGCAGAGGCAGGGAGGAGAGGCCAAGGCGATGTGTCCAAACGCTCTTTAGCAGCAGTAGGCAGGGCGTACATGTGGGGGAGGAAGCAACAGCGGCCTACAGTGCAGATGCGCACCCACACACGCACATGCGAAAATCAATCAGCGTGCATGATTTTGATCCAGCACAGAGGAACACCACAGGAAACCAAGGACGGAGAGAGGAGGGAGAGAGATCGGTGTGGCTTTTCAAGGACACACCTCTGTTTTTTTTTTTTTTGAAAGCCTGCGTACATCAGAAGCACCTCATACACGATGAAGTACAAGAACACGAAGAACAACTCGACGCAGGGGAACAGAGCAAAGAACAAGCTCAAGCCACAACACCGGCGAGGAAGACGAAGATCGACGACCACCTTCTAACCACTGCCAGAGGAAGCCTCCTACCTTGTAGATCGCCGCAAAGCCCGTCCGCCGCAAGCAGCGGAACTTCAGCCGATGAACGAACACGGCGAGCTCCCTCCCTCTCCAGCACCTCCGCCTTGCCGCATCCATCTTCGACCCCAGCGCCAGCAGAAGCCGCGAGGCTCGCCCGGCCCTGAGTTCCAGCCTCCGCATCCTCCCTCGTAGCTCCACACCGAGGAGGTCGACCTCCCCGCCGGCCGGCAAGGAGGAGGAAGAAGCAGAGGAAAGCCGGCAGATCCGAAGATCCCCGGCCAGCAAAAGCCGCGTGCGCGACGCCGGAGCTCCGAGGAACACCTCCGCCGAAGGGGAACGCACCGGCACCACACCTAGCCACCGACACCACCGCCGCCTCCACGACGCCGCCGGCGGGAACCAAACGCTACCTACACTATATACAGGCCGGGATCTGGGGATCCCCCACCCTCCCGCCGCCGGAGCGGCCGCGGAGGGGAGGAATCCCACAGATCGCCGGCGAGCGAGGTGGTTGCGCTGGAAGTCGCCCAAAAATCGCCCTCTGGCTACTGTAGCGAGAGGGGAAAACGGACCGGACACACCTCTGTTTTTATCCTGTCAGCAATGTTATCTGCTTGGTTTTTGCACATCCATTTGCATCTACCTCTGCTGCTCTAGCTGTACTGTGCAGGCAGATGCAATCATGCAGATGATCAAGCTACGCAGCCAAGAGATCAGGCTGGAATCTCTGTGCAGGGCTGGCTGTTGCTGTTGGCAGGCGCGCTGATGATCGTCGGCTAGACGCTGGAATTACCATCAGACAAAAGAGTACTGCTGCTACTCAGTGAGCCCACGCTCCATTTCGGCACCTGAAAAAGGAGTAGGCCATGGTATTTATTGACCACATACCCCCTGTTTTGATGGGTGGTTACTGGTATTAGACCACAGGTTTGTACGTCCAGCGACACCGAGGGCATCGTCTGGAAAACGGTGTTCCCATCCTTGCTCCCCGTGTGTCCAACCGGCGACGTGAGGTTTCCGCGTGGTGGCTTGTGCGGCAACGACGGTGAATCAGTGATGGTAATCGATGGTTTGATCACGGTAAAACTTTGTTAATCGGCTTCTCGTTCCGGTATGTTCAACTCGTGTTTGTGTTGGACCTATCATGCGGAACTGCGGCGGTAGGCGTATGATGATCTGTGTGGTGGTCTGATCGAGAAGATTTTCATTGGCGCGGGTCATGCTCATAGCTCTCCACTTCATAATCAATTTTGTCAGTTTTTTGCATGAAGAGTTGGTATAGGTCGGTCATCGGTGAGATTCACGAGACCGCTTTGGCGAAGTCTCCGAGGTGGTCCGAGCTGGTGAAATCAGTCGCTAAGGATTGATGACAACGACGTACAATAGTATAGTCGGCTGTTTGTTATAAGATGGTGCCATGTCATCTATAGCCAACCTAATAGCCAACAAGTATAATAGTTGGCTATAAATATGGACTACTTTATTTATAGTTGACCTACCTTCCACTCTCACAAAGTGCCTAGGAGCACGTGATGCAGCTGGCTCTTGCATGAGAGCCCGCTTTCACTCTCTCTCCTATTCTCTCTTCTCCATGTAAGTATAAATATAATATTTAAATCCTTATAGCCTGCTGACTGGACCTTATTGTACTTGCTCTAATATGCAACCTGACAGAGACCCTGGTCGTCATTGTATTTTTACAATACCCACCTCTTTACAATATCTACATAAGAAGAGTGACACAATCAATACAGTTTTGGAGACATCACCACCAAATGTGACTTCAAACGAGATTTTGTCGGTCCTAACCTTGCGGCATGCATGGAACACTCTGCTGGCTTGTTCAATTGTCATAAGGTTCCGACGAATTCATTGGATCTACATGAGAATGGTAAATTCTCGGACGATTCTATATACGGAAGCATTGTTCATTCAAAAGTGACGGACAAGGTGACATGGAAAATTTTAAATTCCCGTGTGATACCTTCATAATGTATTTTGTACCAAGGATAACCTAACAAGCAGTTGGTATGCTAGTTTGCACGTTATATATGGTCATTCATCGAAGTGGGTTCTAACTTGCACCCGCCACGTAGTGTAACATATTTTGACAACTCGTTATGTGGAATAGATCACGTCTATAATAACTCTTTTTAGGGTGGGAGCACTTACCGTTATTTGGTCGCTCTGTCTATGTACAAATAATCTAATTTTTAATGGTAATAATTCTAATCATTTGCATATCATTTACTCGTTTAGCCATTTACTCCGTTCATGGTCGTCTCTTTAGCGTATGGAGTACAGAGACCTGTTTACGGAGGTCTGTACACGGAGGAAGTGGGAGCTCTGGTTGGAGATGCTCTTACAGAGTATAAATTGGCTCCGCTTATGAGAAAAACTAGTCAAAATCGTAAAAGAGTGTTGATGACTAAGGATGATCATGTGAAAGATCCTCACGAGAGACTAACCACCAAGCTAAACTAGGCATGGCAGGCCGGGAGCGCTAACCACAAAAATAGCAATGCATATAATCCAATACCGTCAGCTTGATTTTGAAGCACTCGTGCTCTCTCCTAAAGGCGACAATGTCAATGTCATCCGCCAACCAAAGTAAGTTATGAGGAAGTTCTTCGAATACTCTGTCAAGAAAGAAGACGATGTGTGAAGGTACCATCATCGTCGTCCACCCTGTCGAGGCTTACACTTTTTCCCTGAATCACGTATGACCAACCTACCGAACCATGGTAACCAGAATAGAGAGAACGTCGTTACCATTTCATCTCCTTGGAAAACTTCCCTTCCTCCCGCCAGCACCACCACCATCACAGTTACAGAGCGACCACTAGCAACCGGGCCCAACAGTAGCCACCATATTGCACTGTGCCACAACCTAGCCTCTGGTTGAAGGCCACCATCGAGCCAACCTCGCGTGTTGTCGTGCAAGAGTGTTGCCACCATGTTCGCCGCCACGGGTCTGCACGGGCCCAATTTGGGCCGGCCTTACACCACACCATCTCCCATCCCTCTCCCACCAATTTGTGCATTCGTGTCACGACCGCAACATATATGTTTGTATTGTTGCTAAGACTAGCCACAAATAACAATGGGGGTATCATAGATCTTATCATGCATGCCATGTTTGCAAAAAGATAATGTGTCACAACAATTAATGATGAGAGATGATAGCGGTATCATAGGTAGGTAGATATCGTAACATAACGCATTTCAAAAAAAGATGAGTCTACAACCTAATAAATGCAGTATTATATGATATCGCAAATATGTTATCACCCATTATGGAAATAGTAACATAGACTAGTATCATATGCATGATACTAGTTTTATGATGATCCCCACTATCGCTAGCCTATGAAGCCTTACTAACTTTGCCTAACCTGCCACGGGTTAGGGTTTATTTGCTTCACATGATTCTGAAAACACAAGAATAGCTAAATAGATGATTATAATGTCATGTTTGTTTAAGTCCCACGGGATTTTTGTTTGTTTGATTGAATGAGAGGAAAAGATACAATTGTTTCCGGAGCAAATTGATAGTAATATATTCTTTTTATCGGAAAAAATCAAGAGATGCCGGAATGGATGGAAATTTTTCTACGAAGTGCTAATTGATCATTAACAAATATTCATATAGTCATTAATCCTCCAAATCAAACAACACACAAATATTATGCTCCCGAAATCCTTTAAAATCCCATAAAACAAGCCCTAAAAGGAACAAAAAAACATGTATGGTGAAATCAATTGCAATATACACAAGATCATATTTTGTCATAGAATGTTGGATACTTGTGTTGCAGCGAAATGAACTTGTTGACTTTGTGTTTTTTGGTGAAAACTTTTTTTAATAGGATCCCCAAAACAAATAATTAGTGGATAAAAATAAAGGGACTAAATGCCGTATTATGTTAAAAACTTACATGACTTGAACACGCGTTGTCATGAAATTTGTATCACCGCACCATGTCTTGTCATAAAATGTTGGGCACTTGTATTGTACATTTTCTACAATATATTATTATGTTATAGATATTTCTGTTATATACATATTTATCTAAATATTACAAGTTTTATTTTGAACCCAAAAACAATCTAATACCATATCTTATTTCGGCACAGAGGAGTGATAAGTAGTCCCGCCTGAATATCAGCTGTACGGGCCTCTTTGGATTGAATGATTTTCATAAAACTATTGGAGGATTTCAATCCATAGGATTATTTTTAAGAAATCCCTTTGGATCAATGGAACGTCGCCTCCAAAATTCATATGGATTGCATTCCTACACCCCGATCACATAGGAATTTTAACATTCACTCTAACCTTTTTACACTCATTTGCGTAGAATCGAGACACTTTTCATGTGTTCCATCCAAATGACCATTCCTCCTGTTTTTCTCTGTTTTCTAATACTTTGTTTTGCACCTGCAATCTTATCAAATTTCTATTTTTTTTCCAGTTCTTCTGTTTTCTAATCTTATGATTTCAAAGAAGTGCCCGAAACTCAGCAACGGTCTCTCCGATCTCCAATAATTTACTCTCACCCACGAACTTCATACCACCATACAAAATTGCATTTTCAATCATTCTGTACACAACGGAGAAATGGGGAACTGGTGTAGGCTCCTTCACCATTCATCTATGGGAGACATCGGAATATATAAATGAGGAAAGAGGAATGGGAATGGGCAACTTTCTTTGCGACAGATCAAGAAATGCAGCGTTGGGGTTGGGGAGCTGTGGACAGTATGAGGTCAGCAAAATCTAGTGCGTAGATATGTGGCAGCTATGGATGGGTCCGGGTAGCAACAAACCAACAAAGGGTTTCCACATGCTGGTCTTCAGCTCATGCTCCCGTGCACGCCACCCTAGCACACTGTAGCCGAGCTATGTTACAAAAAGATTTAGGGAATCCTAGCAAATCCTAATCCAAAGATACATGATTGCTAACAAAATTCATGCAAGATGTGTTGACAAGCAAATTCTAATCCAATGATAGATGATGTTAAGCAAAATCATGCATGATGTTTGCAAATTCCAAACCTGTATGTGTTCGCATTTGATGGATCGATCATAGCAACATCAAGCGGAAGGAGAAAGGGCCTAGCTAGCTAGCTAGGGAATGATGGGGGGCTACTGTAATGTTGGGTGTGGAGCTTATAATGATTGGGGCGCGTATTCGCTGACTTTGCCAGGCTCAATGTCACCTGACTTTGAGTCGCTGGCAAGTGGGCCCCTGTATGTGGGGTTCACATGTCAGCCACAACGTCACCGAATCCACAACGTCAGCGAATCCCAGCCGATAATGATTGGCATGTCACTGTGGCAAGATGGGTGAAAGGAAGCAGGCTACGAGCTCCAAAACCAAGGACATCTGCTTCTCTTTCCTCGGGAAACGAGAGAGGATATGGGTCCTGCCTTCATGCATGCAGGCTTGCAGCACCAGGTAGTGTTCGTTCGGGTCCGGGCACTCTCTCGCTTCTTCTCTCTCTATATCTCATCCTGATTCGCAAAACAGACGTCGGCATACCCGGGAGATAGAGAGAGCTCACGGTGAAACGCTTGCAACAACTTCTTTCTCACCATGTATTTCACCACGGTAAAACGAATATGCGTGTGTTATTCACGTGGCATTATATTCCCATCGTCTGATTCAGATGATTGAATTCTCTATAGATTATTTTTCTAAAGATCGATTTGTACAATATCTATAGAAAATTTAGCATTCACTCTTACCTCTCGCAAATAATCTTTTATTTTCATATCATTCTATGGTCTAATAGGATGCAGTCAGGGACGGAGTCAAGATTCCCTCGAACCCAAGGCCATCTGCTTTAAATCATTTAAATTACCTAGCAAAATCAAATCAAATATTAAAATCAGTAATTTTACAAAGGTAAAAATCATATGCCATGGCGTGTATCTCCAGTCTCCTCCCCTGGACCGCAATAAAAACGGCCGGCAGCCATGGGCTGATCGGCGGGTGACGCAAAGAGGCCGGGATGTCACAAGAAGATGTAGGGAGGTCGGTAATGGGATTGTGGTGGTCGCCATAGTTGACTTTGCGGGGCAGGGCAGGGGGAGTTGAATACGGGGAGATGACACCTCGAGAGCGGCATTGAGGGGATGTTGTATTTACATGCACTAAAATCGGCCAAATTACTGGGCCGGCCAATTATAAGGTATTTGTTAGAGTTGATTTAATGGTATGTTAAGATTAGAGCTAGTACCAACTAGTCGTGTCCGATTTATGATTTTGTTTTAAGTTGGGAAGGAGAGTTATTTGTCTAGAAATCAGGTTACACTAAATTGAACATGTATACCATCTTATGTGAACTAGTGATTTAATTTGCAAATTGATTCTAGGGGGTAGGGGGTAGCTTTTAGATGTGCTCAGTGGGACACAAGTTGTGCATACTATTTAGTTAGGTTATGTTGAAGGTTGCTGAGTAGCGAGAATGTGTAGTACAATACACAGTAAGTGAATAGGAACATCGAATCTCTTATGTACCTTTGAAGAAAACCCAAGGGTTGGTGATAGCCTTGGACTCCGTATACATGTGTAATGGCCTTAGACTCAAATTTTGTACTCATATTTTTGACAGAGCAAATTCATTGTTTCGTACACTAACAGGGTGTCAAACCATCCCTTTTAGAATTTGGTATGATTAGTGTTGACTATCAGTGTCAGTTTTCTCCTCAATCTCTCTGATCCAATCACACATCGACACTTTGGGAGACCACGCTTACCTTTCTGGTGCTTAGCTCACAGACACGCGCTTTGGCCAGAACTGATCTTATGAAAGCGGCCACTCTGCTTTTCCCTGTAAACATTTTAAACAAATGAAAATGAGGCAGTAGGGGCCTTCTCTACTGTATTTACGCGTCAAAAAGTCTTGCCCTCATGATCAAATTGAACATGTCTACCATGCTAATGATTTATTTTGTAAATTGATTCTACCCGGGGGAACGGGCTCGAGTAGGGTTTGTGGAGGGCATGTACTCGTGTGGCTGCAACAGCTTTGAGATGTGTGGACTGCTATGCCCACGCATAATCAGGGTCATGGTGCACCTCAATGTGCAACAAATACCAGAAACGTACATGCTTTGGCGATGGTCACCTGCAGCAGCAACACCTGCCCCTGATCCTGGAGGAGACAACATCAACTTTGAGCAATATCCAAATGTTTAGCCAAGTCACTAAGACCTCTGCTATTTAGGAACATGCCATTCATCGGGAAACGTTGGAGATTAGACATTTTCGCGGGGGGGGGGGGGGGGGGGGGGGGGGATTGCCCCCCTCCCTCTAAAAACCCATACATAAAAGATGTAAGCTTGACGGGAAAGATCATTCGTTCCTTACATATATAAATGCGGAGAAGGATTTGGGACTTTGGGTGTGTTGAACCGTGTATGACGTTTGTGATGACCCACACGGCATAGATAGAAATCGGCATATGGCCTGAGAATACTCGCAGCTAACTGGGGTTAAAATTTTAGTTACTTAGATCACACCTAGAGAAGAGTGGTTATGTCGTAGCTACCTAGAATTTGCTAAGCCGTGTAACTTTCCAAAACATAATCGGGAGTATGGATTAGCTAGGCATTACCTAACGTTTTTGTCTTGATGATTAATTAGATTTTAAAAAACAAAGCGGTCTCATGTTATTTCCCAAATTGTGTTTTTTCTTTGGCCGTGGTAGGCGTAGTTTGCCCTACAACGCCCCCATCTTGGTACCTTTGCCTCCGTTCGATCGCCATCTTGCGTCCACAGTTAGTCACGCCAAGTTTTGCATTTTAGTCCCAGAAAAAAATGAAAACTCAACCCGCACTACACATACCTCCATTAAACGAAGAGGTATAACTCGTTGCCCTTCATCTTCCTGGTATTTATAGAGAAAATGCCACCCGGTGATTTATTCCCGCATCGCGACAAAATTTCCACGTATTACAACAAAATGGCTCAGCCCGTGTACAAAAAAATATATATTACTGCAACATATCGCAACTTTTCAGAAAAACAAGGAATGTTACGTAAAAGGTTAAACAACAGTCTTTTTACTGGATATTGTTTCACAATAAAACTCACCTACAGTTTCAACAAAAATCACCAATATTCACAACAAAAAACCATGTTTTTAGAGCAATAAAAAAAGTGGTTTTAAACAACTTTTTTTGGCCGTGGATTCCTTTGCAACAAAAATCACCAACGATTGCAATTAAAATCACAAACGATTACAACAAAAAATGTGTTTGTAGCAATTAAAAAGTGGGTGAGCAACAAATGTTTTGTTGCAAATTCATTTGCAACAAAAATCACCACATATTCGGTAACAAAAATAACAAATGTTTGAAACATCATCGAAAAACGGGGGGTGACATCCTGTCGGATATGAGTGGGTTTAGGCCTTAACCTCATGGACCTATAACACTTTCAGCCCACGACGTCCAAGACTTCCCCGCCGGCAGCTCGCCTCTATAAGCTTCTCCACCTACCTATACATGTTGTACTGCACCAAGGCTCACAAAGATCTCCTCGCCACATACCACATTCAACGGATAGAAGATCAAGACTTAACGTACAACGCAAGACAGAAACCCTAGGCGCATGAAGGATCAAGCACCACCTCAACCTATATATACCGAAGGACTTCATCAAGACCATCACGTTCATTACACGCGAAGCTCTGCCCCGACCTCTTTGTAAAACCCTAGAACCTAGATCTAATTCTATAATCTCCGGCCGAGACGTCCTATAACTCACCGAGGTAGCCTTTGTACTAGCTTTTGTAGCCACACCATAAATAGAGTCTGAGAGATCTTCATCTACTTCTTCTACGACTCAAACGTGTTGACCTGCACCACCTGTCGAACAAATAACTTGCTTCTGATCTTCGGAAGTAAGATTCCTGAGGGACTGTAAATCACTATCCTTCGACACATCCAATCTTGCAAAACACATAGAATATCTTGGAACGTGTGTCGTGTGATTTTTCAATAGAAAACATATGTGTTTGTTAGAATGTGCAACATCAAAAACTCGAGAGAACACAAACATCTAGCAACCACCTAAAAACTTGAAAATTCTATCATGTGTTTTCACAACAATCTAGTAACGTGTTTCGCTATAAATTTAATGCATGTATTTAATATAAAAAATCAGAAAAACTTAGCGAAACAGCTCTCTATTGGGCCAAAAAAAAAAACGAGCAGAACAGCTACACGAGTGGTCGACTGCTATTGGGCCAAAAGACCGAGCAATCCAGCTAACTGGAGAAGCGCGCCAGCAGCAGAGAGTGACCTATGCGAGTGCGCGATAGGTCGCCCTAACGAAAGCGTTTTCCTTTTTCTTTCCTTTATATTTTGCGAAGGAAGTATCTCATTTGGGTAAAGGAAAGGATTTTGTATAAAGAGAAACTTTCACTAGACTTGTTGCCAGCATACATATTCCAACTACTTTCCCTATCTCTAATATCTTCAGGGTCTCCATATATTAAACTGTCTAACAATTTTCTGGCAAGGATTGCTTCACATGTCGTTTTCGTGTGTGTGAGAGGGGCAGAAAAATCTCACATTCATGCATATCGACATGATTCATCTGCGACGCTCAGACCTATTCAATGAGTATGCTGCGGCTAGTTGTCGTTGGACTAGGATTTTATTTGAATCATGGGGCATATTTGTTTTATTTTTTTGGAAATTAAGATGGACTTAGTTGAGCATGTATAACATTTTATGTGAACAAATTTTGAACTAATATGCAGATAATAGATCCCACTTGTCGTGTCTTGGATCACGGACACCGGGAGTAGAGGATACCCCTTTTTAGGTTCGGCACGGGGCACGAAGGAGGCTGGAAGACGCCTCACCCGGGAGGAGGTCGCCAAGTTCTTCGTCGGGACGGGCCGGCAAACAACACAAGGACACAGAGAGTTTTACCCAGGTTCAGGCCGCCCGGAGGCTAAAATCCCTACTCCTGCATGTCTGGATTGCGATGATCATCATGGTGTGGTTTACAAGGGTGTTCTCAGGGGTGAACCGGCAGAGTTCCGGCCGGAGGTAGACGAAGAGCAGATCCTGCCCTGGGGAGATCACCTCTCTCTCTACCCTCCGAACCCTAGTCTAGTCTTCAGCTTGGTTCCTCCTTTTCCTTCCTTTCTCCTATCGGTGCCTTGGTCCTCCTTTTATAGGCTAAAGGGATACCACAGAGCACGCGAGGAGCGTGAGGGGTTTTAGGCGGGAGAACCCTCGGCGGTCTTAGGAGGAGACGTGGCCTCTTTTCCTCCAAGTATCTTCTGTGGTGCAGTGCGGTCGTCCGTCCTTGGGGAAAAGCAGGGCGGACATAGCCTGTCCTACCCACCGACCACGCCCGTGGCGACGTCATTGGGGGGCGCATCCTTCGTCTTGGCGCCCAAGTCTTCTACAAGCTTCCAGTACGAGCTGGCGTGCTTATCCTCTCAGTTGTACGGATGGATGACCCGGGGGTACGCCTGGCCTCATGCCGGGTGCCTGGACCCGCGGGTGCTCCGCCTTGTTCACCGGGTGGCGGGTGACCCCGGAAGGCCACCTGGTCCTTAGCCGTAGTTTGTCGATGTCGAACTTGACGGGTTTCCTAGCGGCAGATGGGCTGGCCCATCTGCCAGTCTTGACTCCTTGCCTTGTCCATCTTCTAGGTGGGCCCAGGTTGTGGACCCACCTTGGCAGCATCAGGGGAACCCCATGTTCTACTGCTGCGACAGTAGCCCCCAGGGATAGTCCCGACGGCTCTTGCTTCAGCTGTTGTCAGGACTATGACCAAAGAGTTGGCCAAAGTGGGTCCCCGGCGCCTTGTCTTCTTTGCTCTGTTTCGTCGGTCAGCGTGACGGTCTTGGAGTTATTCCGCTTGGGGGAATAACTGCGCTCGCCTCCTTGATTCCTGCTGCGGTGAATCCAAGGAGGCCGTCGGAGAGAGAAAGCACCAGACGCTATAAAAGCGGAGGGGCGCCTTGCAAATCTCCAACCTTCTTCTTCTCCGTACCACCGCTCCCTTCCCAGGCCAACAGTTTCAATGGCGAGAGGAAAGAGAGGGGTTGGATGTCCTCGCTCTTCGTCGGCTGCGTCAAAGGGTGGTCCTTCCACCCGCGGTCGAGCCATCCCTCGAGGTCGTGGAAAACGCGGCCGCGGCGGTCGAGGAGGTCGCGGATCTGATGCTCCTCCTCCGAGGAGCACAACCCACACCGGCTTCACGGCGTTCGAGTTCATCGTGGATCTGAATCGCCGACCTCGCAGTCGGCTAAATCTGTCGAACTCCTTCGCAGCAGCAATGGCAGACGACAAGCCCACCGTCTTCTGGCTGCAGGTGGACGGTTGCCCCAATGGCCCCTCCTGGGCCTTTGAGGAGTACACCGTGGGTGATTCCGTGCTCCTAGGTCAGGGGTGGAAGTCGTTCGCCCGCTCCCGTCGCCTGACCCGGGGGCAGTGCCTGGCGTTCCAGTACGATGTAGACATGACGCGTCCGTGAAGATCTTCGGCGTGGACGGAGGACGCGTGGAGTGCTGCGTGGAGAGCGAAAGCAGCAGCAGCTCTAGCTTCCACGACGAGGATGAAGACGAGGAAAACTCATCAACCATCAAGGTCGAGGATAGCTCGTCTTCCTGAGGGCGAGGAGCTTCAAGACGGCGACCCGAAGATCTCCTTGACCTCCTTCTTGGCCGCCTCGAAGACGTACTTCTGGAAGTAGCGTCTTCCATTGTACGGTGGTGCTCCTTGTTCGCCGGGAGCCAACCTTTTTGTTGTAAAAAATTAGCCACCGCTGTAGCTCTTGAAATGAAGAAGAACTTGTTCTCCTTTTTGGTCTCTTGGTCTTCGTGTTGTACTTGGTGTGAATGGGAACAGTTTTTTTTCAAAACGCGCTCCCATTACTGCGGTAGCCGTACCGTCAAGGGGTAGGTGGAGCGTGAAGGGTCTATAAAAGGCCCCTCAAACCGAACTCCCTCAACGCATCTTCTCGCCTTGCTTCCCTCTCCTCCTCTCCATAGAATGCAGAGCAATGTCTGGTGAGGAGGAGATGTCCTTGTCCGACATGTCGACGACGGAATCCGTCTTTCGAGGCACGGCGGATGCGCCCAAGGAAGCAGGAGCCCGAGCCACTGAAGGAAAAGAGGCCGCTCCTCGACCTCGGGTCTCTGTGGTTTTCCCAGCGGTGGGGAACATTGCTGGCTCCGCCGCCATGGAGGCGTCGGTGGCGCTGGCGACCCGGAAGGACATCATCAAGATGTACTTGTGGAGAGAGGCAGTGACGTGGTACGCCCACGGCAATCCCAGGGTCGAGTACCCCAGGTAGATTTTGAGGGAGGAGATGTGCGCGCTGGTAGTATCGGACGACTGACAAGTAAGGATTTACCCAGGTTCGGCCCCTCATTGCGAGGTAAAGACCTACTCCTGCTTGTCTGATTATGATGATATATGAGGTTACATGGTGGCCGTAATGGCGATATGGTGAGACGTGGTCTCGTTATGCCTATGCGAGTTGTGGATCTAGTCTTCCTCCCCCTATGCGGGTGCCCCTACCTGGCTTTATAAAGGGAGTCAGGTAGGGTTTACAAGAGTCCTAGTAGACTACGTCTTGGAGTCCTTTACTTGTGATTGAAGTAATTGCTGGGCCGCCAGGTGGGCCTTCGTCTGGGTTGCACCAGGTATACCAATTGACAAGGGATGATCGACAAGGGTATACATCTCGGGTACCCTACCGTGAGGGTACCTGGTGCACGTGACGACTAAAGGCCCAATAGCGAAGAGCCTACTCGAAGCCCAAGGCAAGAGGCCCAAGAAGATGGAGTACCCTCCAAGATTAGACATAGGCCTAGTCGGTTTAGACTTTCCTTACGTGTAAACTAGGTCGGTTACAAACTCCGAGACCCAGCCTATTTAAAGGCTGGGAGGGGCGCCGATCTAGGACCAAGCCATACTTGAACCACCAAAAGCTCTAGCGAGATCGATACCTCGCCGAAGCTCCCCTGTAATCGCATAATCCACAATCAATACCAGACAAGCAGGAAGTAGGGTCTTTACCTCCACCCGAAGGGCCTGAACCTGGGTAAATCTTTGCCTCTGCTTGTCAGCCGATGAAACTACCAGTACTACTACGTTCTCTCCCCACAATCTCAACCCTAGGTCCTTAACCATGGGATTTGATGAGGGTACACCTCGTCAATTGGTGCCGTCTGTGGGAAATAATAGTGCTGGACTCGCGGTTTCTTTGGTTCCATCGGAAAACGGCGACTCGCCGATCGGATCTACAAACGGCAACTCGCCGGCTGCATCGACAAACCAGAACTCGACGACTCAGGCGGCACAGGGAAACTCGCCGGCTCACTCGACAAACGGCAACACGCCAGCTTCACCCGCAAAAAGCGCATCGGATCCTCTGATGGATTTTGAACCACACTCGCCAGGATTCCAGGAGGCCTTCTCCGATCTCGAGTCAGGTTTGGGTTTAACCGTTGGTTCGTTCAATTTTTTCGTCAACAAGCTTGTTGTGCAGGACTTGACGGATCCACACCAACTCGCGGCTTCCGCACCTGAGGCTCCATCGGTTGCGGCCCTTCGACTGCGGATCCCTCAACCGCGTCCATACCATCGTCGATCCTCCAAGCTTGCTCGTCCGCAACAACCATGTCCACACGGGAGATGCACGAGCCATCGAAGAACTTCAGGGCGAGGAGGCCGAATCAGCATACCGCACAAACAATCCCGAGCTCGATCTCTCACTCGAGGATAGTTTCGACTGCGGGATCTCCTTCAGCGACTTCGACGACCTCGAAACTCATATCGATAACCACGTCGATTCCGAGATCTGCACCAACAACAACAACCTTGACTCTGAGATTCATAACAACTTCATCGACACCGAGATGAGCATAGGCGATGAAGGCATCAACAGCAAGACTGGTCCAGACGGACCACTCGACGGGTCTATCGACTCAGACATGAGCCTTGATGACGATGTCGAGTCCATGACGGGATTCAAAGACACACACATACCCTCGGGTGGTACCCCAGCAGGTTTACATCGCCATCGCCGCAGAATCATCAGATGCTGCGGCCAGCCGCAGGCCTACAGAATTCCTGTGCACAATTACTATGCCGGACGGAGTCACAACTCTCACAATCACTGCTGAGATGGCAGCAAAAGCAGACAAAGTCATCAAGGAGCGCACAATGATGCCAGCAGACACAACGCAAGAAGAGATGCTAACCTTCCAGTACTTCAACTGGCAGGAATCACTTCGATTGCAGCAGGTCAGAGCAACACTCGAAGAACGCAAAAAGCAAGCTAGCTTGTCGAGTGCGCGAAGAAGACAGCTCTCCCTGAGCTCCACCGGGAGAGCAGACATAGGACCCAGATCAAGGTTGTCACACCTCTCGCCAGACGAAAGGGCGGCGCTCACCCGCAACTTAGGCAACTCTTTCATGACATACGACGAAGAAGGAGTGCCAGTACCCAAAATAGCTGCGGGTGCCCTCTTCACCGCCGCAGCGTACCTAGAGGCAATCAAACCTCCAGCTGATGACCCCAATGCAAAACTGCATCGCCAGCAGATCAAATCACTCGCCTTAGCGGCAAAGGCCATACGCCAAATTCCAAAAACTCCAGGTGGGAGTCAAGACCGTGCCCTACTCGACGCGCGTCGGGAAGAGCATAATCACAGTGGTCGCCGCCACCACTCGAAGGAAAGAAGCGGCTCGCGTAGGCGCAGGTCCAGGAGCAGATCACGCAGATCTTACAGTAGCGACTCATACTCTGATCGAGATCCCGAGCCACATGGAGCTCTGTGCTTCACTCGACGCGTCCGCGAGACACGGATGCCCAAAGGGTTCAAACTCACATCTGAACAGCCCAAGTACACGGGTCGACAGGAACCTTCTGGATGGCTGGAAGACTACAGGCTGGCTGTCGCGTGCCAGCGGGGTACAAACACCACGGTCATGCAATACATACGACTGATGCTCGAAGGCACAGCCCGCGACTGGCTCAAGGCCCTACCTCCATCAAAGTACGACTCGTGGGATCACTTCCGCGATGACTTCATCAAAAACTTCGAGCCTCTATGTGAACGCCCAAAACATTCGAGGAACTGCGGGCCTGCGTGCAACGTTCAGACGAAACGTTGAGGTCATACATCAGACAATGGACTGCGATACGCAACTCAGTCGGAGTAATTTCAGAGGTCATGGCCATGGATGCTTTCATAATGGGACTCGCCAGGCGGGATCTCAAAGAAGCACTCGGTCACAAAAAGCCAACCTCTGTGGCTAGCCTCTTGATGACCGCGACTGAGTGGGCAGACGGAGAGGACATGGCGCGCACCACACGCGGGTCCTCACCCCGTGACAATCATGAAAGCGGCAGTCGAAGCCGCAGAGACTCGTACAGAGACGACCGAAGGCGCAAACGTTCAAAACGTCACTACGACGATGACATACCCGAATTCATGGCGGCTGGGTTCTCCACACCCGCAATGACCAGGACAGAAGGGACCGACGGTCGGAAGATCGGCGAGACAGTCGAGATGATCGTCGAGACAGCCGAGACCGCGGCCAACGCAGTGATAGCTACAAGAGGAAGGACTGGAGCAAGTCACGGGCACAATCTGAGCGATCATTCGAAGAAAAGATGGACGCTGATTGCAGATTCCACCTGTACAAGGGGGATGACGGAAAACTGCGATCCAATCACTCGATGAGAAACTGCAGGGAGTTCGACCAAATGGCGACTAATTACGTAAATCGCAGAAAGGCAGCAGCCGCACAAGCACCTGCACCCGTGCCTCAGCCAAACAACGTGCCTGTTCTGATGGCACCACCTCCACCACCACAGCCTGCTGCAGGCGGAAACCTCGCGGGTGCCATACAGCACATACCTCGGGTGGACGAGCCACAGTACCCTCCGCCCCAGGGCAGATGTACATGATACAGAAAGGTCGACCTTCCAACAGGGAGCAAAAACTTCGCACTCGACAAGTAAACATGGCGGTCATGTCACCTCCTGCGGTAACTGAATACTTGAAGGGATCCGAAACTACAATAAGCTTCAGCAAAGAGGACCACCCTCCATCGGTTGTTCGCCCAGGGCACTCTGCTCTGGTACTCGACGCGCAAATTGGAGGCTACGCCATGTCCAAGGTCTTCATGGATGGTGGGAGCGGCATAAACATCATCTTCGCAGATACGCTCCGCAAAATGAACAGGTCAGTCGAAAACCTGCCAAGATCTTTGTCGTGTCTCGTTGCACGGACACCGGGAGTATAGGATACCCCCTTTTAGGTTCGGCACGGGGCGCGAAGGAGGCTGAGAATCGTCTTTGGGCGGAGTCTAGATCAAGCTCTCCTCTCCACGATCAAAGCATGCAACCAAAGGGACACAAGGAGCTACCCAGGTTCAGGCCGCCCGGAGGCTAAAAGCCCTACTCCTGCATGTCTGGATTGATGAGTTCTTCATAGTGTGGCTTACAATGGAACCTCCCGGACAGGGTACCCGGAAGGGTTTTGGCTGGAGGTAGAAGAAGGACAGATCCTGACCCGGAGGAGATCACCTTCCTCTCTACCTTCGCAGCCCTAGTCTAGTCTTGCTCTGGTTCTAGCTTGTGTTCGTCCTTGTTCGACCTCCCCCTCCTCCGTGCCTTGGTCCTCCTTTTATAGGCTAAGGGGTTGCCACAGGGTCACGTGAGGGGCATGAGGGACCTTCGGGGTGAAGGACCCTCCTCATCTAGTTTAGGGGGAGACGTGGCCTCTCCTCAGCCTAGCGTCTCCTTTGGGTTAGGTGGGAGCGTCCGCCTTGGGGTGGACAGGAGCTGACACCACCACGGGACGTGCTTCCCGCCCGCGCTGCCTTCGCCTTGCTTCCCAAGTCTTCCGCGGTGAGGTGGAGTGCTTATCCACAGGACGTGGGAAGTACCCGAGAGGGAGCCTGGCCTCCTGCCGGGAACTCGGGCTCTCGGGTCCTTCCTGGCCTTCTTGCTTGATTCGGGGACCCGGAAGGTCCCCAGGACCGGAGCCCTTAGTCGACGTAGGCCATGCGTGTCTTGACGGTGAACCCGCCAGCTTGACTTGAGTCTTGGTCTTGTCCATCTTCATCTTGGGCCCACATGGGGTGGACCCACTTTGGCAGTACTAGGGGAACCCCATGTTCCACTGTTGCGACAGTAGCCCCCGGGCATGGTCCCGGCGGCTCTTGCTCCAGCTGCCGGGGCCATGGCCTAAAGATAGGTCAAAGTGGGTCCCGGGCACCTGGTCTTCCTGCTCTGCTTCACTGATGGCCTTGAAGGTCTTGGAGTTACTCCGCTCGGGGGAATAACTGCGGGGCCCCCTCGATTCCCACTAACGGAAGAACCGAGGAGACGCTTGCAGAGGCACCGCCGTGGCTATAAAAGCGAGGCGCACCCCTGGCCTTTTCGTCATCTTCTTCCTTGGTCCAACTCCAGGCCTCCCCACAAGCTGCCAGCGCCAATGGCGAGAGCGAAGGAGAGGAGTTGGGCGCCCTCGTACTTCTTCAGCTGCTGCGGAGAGTGGCCCCTCCACTCGTGGTCGAGCTGTTCCGCGAGGTCGTGGGATTCGCGGTCGCGGCGGCCGTGGAGGCCGCGGCACCGCTGCCCCTTCCTAGGAGCATGGTTCATACCAGCTTCGCGCCGTTCGAGTTCGTCGTGGATCTGAACCGCAGGCCTCGCAGCCGGCTTCTCCTGCCGGATTCCTTCGCGATGGCGACGGAGGACATCGGACCCTCCGGCTTCTGGCTGCAGGTGGAAGGCTGCCCCAATGGCCCCTCCTGGGCCATGGCGGAGCGCACCACTGAAGGCGCCATGCTTCTGGGTCCGGGGTGGAAGTCGTTCTCCCGTGCCCGCCGCCTGTCCAGGGGGCAGTGCTTGGTGTTCCGGTACGACGGAGATGCTACGCTCTCCGTGAAGATCTTCGGTGTCGATGGCGGACGCGTGGAGTGCTGCATGGAGAGCAGCAGCGGCAGCTCGAGCTCCTACGACGAGGATGAAGATGAGGAAAACTCATCTGACATCAAGGTCGAGGGGAGCTCGTCTTCCTGAAGGCGAGGAGCTTCGGACGGGCGCCATGGAGATCTCGTTGACCTCCTCCTTGGCGGCCTTGACGTCGTACTTCTGGAAGTAGCGTCTTCCATTGTACGGCGGTGCTCCTTGTTCGGCGGGAGCCAACCTTTTTGTTGTAAAAAAGATCGTCCCCTTGTAGTCCTTGTAAATGAAGAAGATCTTGTTTTCCTCCTTGTCGTGTCGCGTCCGTGTGAATGAGAACGAGTTTTTTGCAAAACGCGCTCCCATTACTGCAGCAGCCGTAGCGTCAAGGGGTAGGTGGAGCAGGGAGGCCTATAAAAGACCATCCAGACTCCACCCCTTCGCCACATCTTCTCGCCTTGCTCCGCTCCTCTTCTTCCTTTGCCTCCCCTCGTCCCGCAGAACAATGTCCGGCGAAGCAGAGAGGGCCTTGTCCGATGTGTCGACGGCGGAGTCCGTCTTTCGAGGAGCGGCGGAGGCACCCAGCGAAGCTGGAGCCCGAGCCACTAGAAAGGACGAGGTCGTTCCTCGCCCTCGAGTCTCCTTGGTTTTCCCGCGGTGGGGAACATCGCCGGTTCTGCTGCCATGGAGGCATCGGTAGCGCTGGCGACCCGGAAGGACACCATCAAGATGGAGCTGTGGAAGGAGGCCGCAGGCAATCAGAGATTGATCCGCCTCCTCTGCGATCTTGACGATGTCTTCAAGGTAAGGCTGCCTTGGTTCTGGCAATACGACCCTTGGGAAGATCCTGCGCCTTGACTCGATTTCTTCCCTTCGTACAGGATGAGGAAGACATCATGGATAAGTTCGTGGACCATGTGCACCTCCTCTGCAGCCAGCATGTGCCGGGGTTTGCCCGGAAGTTCCCCGGCCCATGGGACCCCTGAAGATCCTGCGCGAATGCCCTCCTTCATCCCAGGCGTCCCCGGGAGTCCGGAGTTCACCCGGCAGGCAATAAAACAGAAAGACAGAGCTGCACAGCCAGGAGCCCTGAGCTGGCCTTAGTAGCATAGGCTAGATATGTATCCAGGAAAAGCTTCGACTGAATGTAATCAGAATTGTAAACTCAGAATGTAAGTTCAGATGAATGCAATCCTAGGGCTCAACTCCCGGGGTCATTTCCCAAACCTCCCTTTGCACTAACGCGCCGTCAAGTTTTCTGAGGAGATCTCTTAGGTGACAAGTGCTCTGACCGCCCGCACCGGTAGCAGCACCCCTAAGAGCACTATGCCTTCCGGGAGTCCACTCCACAGCCACGGGTACTAGGCCAGAAGGGAAATCTGACCGTTCGCCGGGGAGGACGCATTACCCCCGCAAAGGTTCTCATCAACTGTCAAGCATGCGCAGGTTGGTGGTATATTGACTCCGAGCGAGATATTATGCCTAGAATGCAGATGCACATGCAAAGACTTAGCTGGTTTTTGCCGTGCCCTTGATCTACTCTGTCCTTCCCGGGTATCCAGCTCCTGAGCCGCTCTTCAGCATCCATTCCTGTCCCGGGAGAGGCGCTACACACACACACTTTCAGTAGGAAAAGAATGGACCCTCCCTTACATGTCGTGAAAGTGTTTCATCCGGAGCAACCCGCAAGCAAAGTTGAATGTGCATTTCTGTGTTTAGGTTCTTTAAAACACAGCACTGCCCGTTCCACTTCTTACCGCGGCAGTACGGCACGATCAGGTGGCAGCGCCTACTGATAGGCTGCTCGCGCTCGACCTGTCAGCCACCGGCACCATGTCAGCCCCCTGCTTGGGGGTTGTTACGGATAACACACTTCACGACAACAAGAGAGGCTCACGGAATTGAAAAACTTATCTTTTATTCCTTGGCGACGATTCTTACACCCTTATACAGAACACTAGCCCCTTGGGCGTGCTTAGTTGACTCGAACTATCTGCGATTCATGTTCGTATTCAGGGGTAGAATTTCCGGAGATTCTCGATGTTCCAGGCGTTGCCCTCCGGCCTGCCTTTCTCGTCCTCCAGATAAACAGCTCCGGGTCTCAGGGTATGCGTCACCCGATAAGGTCCTTCCCACTTGGAGGACAGCTTGTTCATGTTATCAAGCTTCTGCTTCTTGCGGAGAACCAGGTCTCCGGGTTCCAGTACCCGTGAACGGATATGGCGATCATGATAGCGGCGGAGCCCTTGCTGGTATCGAGCAGATCGTAAGGAAGCTCGGCACCGCACCTCTTCCAGGAAGTTGATGTCATCAATCCTCCTCTCAGCTTGTGCGTCTTCATCATAGGCAAGTACCCGGGGGGATCCATGCCTGAGCTCTGTTGGCAAGACGGCTTCTGCTCCATAGACAAGGAAGAATGGTGTTTCTTGAGTGGCTCTGCTTGGTGTGGTTCTGAGGGACCACAAGACACTTGGTAGATGCTCAATCCAGTTCTTGCCCTTGTCTTCTAACTTGTCAAAGGCCTTGGTCTTCAAACCCTTTAGGACCTCCGCATTGGCTCGCTCCACTTGCCCATTGCACCTTGGGTAGGACACCGAGGCAAAACACACCTTGATTCCCAGCTCTTCACAGAAGTTGAGGAAGGATCGGCTTGTGAACTGAGAGCCATTGTCCGTTATGATTCTGTTGGGTACTCCGAAGCGGTACACGATCCCTTCAATGAACTTGATGGCTGCTTGAGCTGTCTGTCTTGGTACTGGCATCACTTCCACCCACTTTGTGAACTTGTCGATGGCCACGAAAAGGTATTCATGGCCCCCGACAGACTTCGGTATCTTTCCCACGATGTCCAGCCCCCAGACCGCGAACGGCCAGGAGATTGGAATTGGCTGCAGAGCTTGCGCCGGCTGATGTATGTTCTTCGCATAGTACTGGCAGGCTTCACAGGTCTTGACTAGCTGCTCCGCATCACTGAGGACTGTTGGCCAGTAGAACCCGTGACGAAAAACTTTACCCGCCAGTGATCTTGATGCCACATGACTTGAACATGTGCCTCGTGGATGTCCCGTAGCAGTACTTGGCCTTGTTCTTGAGGGATGCAGCGGAGCTTGACTCCGTTGTCCCGTCGCCGGTAGAGCTCGCCGTCGATCATGACGTAGAGCTTGGCTTGACGAGCCACCCGCTCGGCGTCGTGATCGTCCTCCGGGAGGGCGTGCTCCATGATGTACTTGACGATGTCCCGGGCCCAGGGTGGGTGGGTTCCTTCCACCGGTAGCACCATCCGACGGAAAGAAAGCATAGCTTCCTCCGCTGGAGGGGCTGCCGGGTCTTGAGCTTCTGGGCTGGCTACCCGTGTTGTCGAGGTAGAAGGGTCGCCAGCCCCCGGCGCAGATCTTGTCGCGAGCCTCTCGGGCGGGATCGAAGGTCGCCTGAGGACCTCGATGTAGATCCCGGGAGGCACTGGTTCTTGCTTGGACGCCACCTGCGATAGCTCATCCGCGGCCGTGTTTTCTCCCCGTGGGACGTACACAGCCCGGAAGTTGTCGAAGCGCCGCTGCAGCTTCCAGACCTCTTCAACGTATGGTGCCATCTGAGGGCACGCGTACTCCTTGTTCACTTGTTTGATGACTAACTGAGAGTCACCCTTGACGACGATCTTGTTGATGCCGAGGCCGATGGCAGCACGAAGTCCTGCGAGCAGGCCCTCGTACTCCGCCGTGTTGTTGGAGATGTTCCCTTGGTAGTGCATCTGGACGACGTACTTCAGCCGGTCCCCGGTTGGTGAGGTTAGGACAACCCCAGCACCTCCTTTCCCCTTGGTGTAGGAGCCGTCGAAGTGCATGGTCCAGGCGCTAGGATCTTCCTTCCCGGGGAGGCAGGTTTCCTCTTCCGGGTCGTCGAACGCCGTCTCGGTCCACTCGGCCGTGAAATCCGCCAGCGCCTGACTCTTGATGTTGTCCGTGTGCTCGAACTTGAGACCGAAACCTTGAAGCTCCATGGCCCACCATGATATGCGACCAGTGGCAAGTGGGTTCTCCAGGGGGCTTCTTAGGTTGTACTTGGACACCACCGTGATGGGATGGCTTTGGAAGTACGGCCTCATCTTGCGGGAGGCAATGAGGATTGCCAGCAGCAGCTTCTGCATCATGGGGTACCGCTCCCGGGCGTCGCGCAGCACTGCGCTGACGAAGTAGACCGGGTGCTGCACCTTGCGGGTCGCCGAGTCCTGAGAGGGCTCGGCTTCCTCCACGTCGACGTCTTGGGGTGGGGACGATGTAGCCCCCGGCGAAGTCTCGTCGGAGGGAGATTCTCCATTCCCGACGGGATCCGCGCGCTGGTGAAGTTGCAGTGACGCCAGGATCGTGAGACCCCTGGTCACCCGGCAGCCTTTTCTTGCACGGTTGCCCGGAGAGAGTTCCCGGGTCGCTTGCCCTTGATCTTGCTTGACTTCTTCGGAGGAGCGTCACGCTCTACCACGAGCACAGCGCTGATCACCTGGTTGGTGGCAGCAATGTACAGTAGTAGGGGCTCCTTCTCTTCTGGTGCCACGAGGATTGGTGGCGAGGCGAGGTAGCGCTTAAGGGACTGCAGGGCTTCCTCGGCCTCGGAGGTCCACTCCACGGGGCCTGACTTCTTGAGCAGCCTGAAGAACGGTAAGGCCCGCTCCCCAAGCCTTGAGATGAAGCGCCCGAGTGCAGTGATGCACCCGTTGAGGCGCTGTACGTCCTTGACCCGCCGGGGCGCCTCCATGCGCTCGATTGCCTTGATTTTGTCCGGATTCGCCTCGATCCCTCGGTGAGAGACCAGGAAACCCAGCAGCTTGCCGGAGGGGACCCCGAACACGCACTTGTCGGGGTTGAGCTTGAAGTTGACCCGGCGGAGGTTCTCGAAGGTCTCGTGCAGGTCTTGGATGAGGGAGTCCTTGTACCGGGTCTTGACCACGATGTCGTCGATGTACGCTTCGACGTTGCGGCCCAGCTGTGACCCAAGGCATGCTTGCATTGCGCGCTGGAAGGTAGCGCCGGCGTTCGGAGGCCAAAAGGCATCCGGGTGTAGCAGTAGCAGCCCTTGGGAGTGATGAAGGCCGTCTTCTCTTGGTCCTCGAGTGACATCATGATCTGGTGGTACCCGGAGAAGGCATCCAAGAAACACAGCAGCTCGCACCCGGCCGTGGAATCCACGATCATGTCGATCCGCGGCAGGGGGAAAGGGTCCTTGGGACAGGCCTTATTCAGGTCTGTGAAGTCGATGCAGAGTCTCCACTTGAAGGTCATGGGTTTCGGTACCACCACGGGGTTGGCCACCCAGCTTGGGTGGGGAACCGACCGGATGACACCAGCTTCTATCAACTTGTCCACCTCGGCGATGATGAATTCCAGCTTTTCCTTGCTTTGGTTCCGGAGAACCTGCTTCACGGGGCGAGCCCCCGGATTGACCGCCAATTTGTGCTCGATCACCTCCCTTGGAACGCCGGGTAAACCTGATGCCTCCCACGCGAAGACGTCAGAGTTTTCCCGAAGGAAGGCGACGAGCGCGCTTTCCTATTTGTCGGTGAGGCGGGCGCCGATGGTGATGGAGCGAACTCCGTCGCTGGTTAGCGCCACCTTCTTGGTCAGCTGCGGATCGCCATGGAATGGCGCCTTCTTGGGGGAGTAGATGTGGAGCCCCCGGGGTGCCCTTCGCCCCCGGGGAGAGCCCCATCATCATCCTCCTGTACACCTTGAGGGATATCCGCCGTGGTTGCCACCGTCTGGTTCAGCTGGTGAACGCAGTAGATAGCATCGTCGATGTCGGCCTTGACCTTGATCACGCCCCACGGCGCCGGAATCTTCAGCATGTTGTAGGCGAAGTGGGAGACGGCCATGAACTTGGCCAGAGCAGGTCTGCCAAGTATGCCGTTGTACGGTAGCGGAGTGTCGGCGATGTCGAAGACGATTTCCTCGGTGCGGAAGTTCTTGGAGTCGCCGAAGGTGACCGGAAGGGTGATCTTCCCGAGGGGTCGAGTAACACTTCCGTTCACGCCTTGGAACACCCCAGTGTCTTGTAGGCGAGACAGGGGATTTGAAGGATAGCCAGGACCTTCGCCGTCAGCAGTTGAGGCTGGAGCCTCCGTCGACCAGCATCTTGGTGACCTTGTAGTTGTGGATGACGGGCGACACGATCAGCGGCAGGGTCCCGACCCCGGCAGTGTTTGCAGGGTGGTCTTCTGGGTCGAAGGTGATGACTTGGCTAGACCAGTCCAGGGGCTTGGACGGAGCAGAAGCAACCGCGTTCAGCTCCCGGACAAGTCTCTTGCAGGCGCCGTTGGAGGGAGGCAGAGAAGACCCTCCGTGGATGCACCCGACAACTCCCGTGACTTCTTGATACTTGCCGCCGTTGCCTCCTTGGGGAGCCGGAGCTTCCCCGTTGCCGACGTGGGCGGCCTCCGGAGTGTTGTACCCGCGACCACCTTGACCGCCGCGTCCTCCTCCACGGCCCCCGCGGCCACCGCCTCGGTACCATCCACGGCCGCCTCCGCCTTGGCGACCCGTGGGACAGTCACGAGCGATGTGCCCGGCAGTGCCGCAGTTGTAGCAACCGTCTTGACTGACCCCATCAGCTCGGCGTTGCTCCCGGACGGCGAGGTTCTTGAGCATGCGGCAGTCCTTGAGCAAGTGGTTGCCTTCTGGATGGATGTGGCACCAGGGATCACCTTCACCTTCTTCCTCGGAAGTCGGCGCGGGCTTGGTCTTCTTCGGAAGAGGCTCGGTGACGAAGATCCGCTTGTCGGGTCCAGGGTCCCGCTTCTTGTTCTTAGCTGGAGCGACCTTGTCCTCGGGTTCATCCTCCCCGGGGAACTTGGCTCCTTCTTCAGCTCGAGCGCACCGGTCTGCAAGCTCCCAGAGCTTACGAGCAGACTCGACGCGATGGATGCTCAGCTTCTCGCGCATCTTGGGGTTGCGGACGTTGGCGTGGAAGGACTGGATCACCAACTCCTCCTTGATGCACGGGATGGTGTTCATCTTCTGGGTGAAGCGCTGGATGAACTTGCGGAGAGTTTCACCCGGCAACTGCTTGAAGTCGTGGAGATCACTGGGAGCCCCCGGGCGCTCGTACCCGCCTTGGAAAGCCCCCAGAAACTGCTCCTTCAGTGCCCGCACTTGGGAGAAGCCAAGTCTGGGCATCTCCCTTCAGGGCCAACGGGAACCAGTTGGCCATCATGACCTCGTCGGCCCCGGCAACCATCGCAGCAAGAGAGTAGATCTGCAGAAAGTCCCGGGGGTTCGTGGTGCCGTCGTAGCGGAGAACGTCGATCTTGAATTTCTTGGGCCAGTTGAAGTGGCGGAACTCGGGAGCGAGGGCGAGGCAGCCTTCGGCGAGGTCGATGCCCCGATCTTCCCGGCGGTGACGTTCTCGGCGACGCTCGATGCGGGTGCGCATATCCTCGTTCTGACGGCTGTTGAGCTCGTCACGAAGATCTGGGTTGCGCGAGGTAGACGACCGATGATGGATGGCCTCGCCGTGATCGCGGTTTAGCCGATCAGCCATCGGTGGCGCGGTGCGAGGAGGCGCCGTCTTGGCTTGACGTTCACCACGAGGCTGGCCTCGCGGATCACGTGTTTTGTCTTGTGCTGCTCCGGGTTGTCGACGGTGGGAGCTTGAGTGGGTTCGACCCACGGACCACCATCGGCGAAGTCGAGGAGCCTCTCGACGCGAGTCCTCCATTCTTGGTAGACCTTGGGGTCGCCGCTGCTTGGAGGGAACTGCATCAGTGCCTTGGCAGCGACTAGAGCATCATGGCGAGCTTGCACGTCCGAAGGCGAGTGCGCGGAGGTCTTGCTCTTGGATGCTCGTGGATCCCCGCTGGGGCGAACGCCGTGGTTCCCTCCTCCAGCGGTGGGCTCCTTGCCGGTGCCGTTGCAGACGCTCTTCTCCCCTGAGCGAGGAGGAGGCATGGTGGCGCCCTTTGGAGCCGCCGCTCCGCCAGGGCCGTTGTCCTTGTCGCGACCGTCCACTTCGTCCGGCGCCACCCTCTCCATGGGAGGCGGGGACGGAGAGACGCTCCGCCGTGCGCCAGCAGCACGACGTTCAGCTGAAGCTTGAGTGCGTGAGGGAGAGACCGGCTTGGACGCCGCAGGATCTCCCTTCTTCCTTGGAGGCATGCTTGACGAAGAACTTGCCGATGAACTTGATGAAGATGAATCCAGCACTTGCGCCCCCTACCTGGCGCGCCAGATGTCGTGTCTCGTTGCACGGACACCGGGAGTATAGGATACCCCCTTTTAGGTTCGGCACGGGGCGCGAAGGAGGCTGAGAATCGTCTTCTTGGGCGGAGTCTAGATCAAGCTCTCCTCTCCACGATCAAAGCATGCAACCAAAGGGACACAAGGAGCTACCCAGGTTCAGGCCGCCCGGAGGCTAAAAGCCCTACTCCTGCATGTCTGGATTGATGAGTTCTTCATAGTGTGGCTTACAATGGAACCTCCCGGACAGGGTACCCGGAAGGGTTTTGGCTGGAGGTAGAAGAAGGACAGATCCTGACCCGGAGGAGATCACCTTCCTCTCTACCTTCGCAGCCCTAGTCTAGTCTTGCTCTGGTTCTAGCTTGTGTTCGTCCTTGTTCGACCTCCCCCTCCTCCGTGCCTTGGTCCTCCTTTTATAGGCTAAGGGGTTGCCACAGGGTCACGTGAGGGGCATGAGGGACCTTCGGGGTGAAGGACCCTCCTCATCTAGTTTAGGGGGAGACGTGGCCTCTCCTCAGCCTAGCGTCTCCTTTGGGTTAGGTGGGAGCGTCCGCCTTGGGGTGGACAGGAGCTGACACCACCACGGGACGTGCTTCCCGCCCGCGCTGCCTTCGCCTTGCTTCCCAAGTCTTCCGCGGTGAGGTGGAGTGCTTATCCACAGGAACGTAGGGAAGTACCCGAGAGGGAGCCTGGCCTCCTGCCGGGAACTCGGGCTCTCGGGTCCTTCCTGGCCTTCTTGCTTGATTCGGGGACCCGGAAGGTCCCCAGGACCGGAGCCCTTAGTCGACGTAGGCCATGCGTGTCTTGACGGTGAACCCGCCAGCTTGACTTGAGTCTTGGTCTTGTCCATCTTCATCTTGGGCCCACATGGGGTGGACCCACTTTGGCAGTACTAGGGGAACCCCATGTTTCACTGTTGCGACAATCTTCAAATACCTTCCACGGTATCGTTCCAGGGTAAGCAATAAGCCCAGAAGGCACCATACAACTCGACGTGACGTTCGGGGACAAGCACCACTTCAGGACAGAGTCGATTGAGTTCGAAGTGGTCGACTGGAAGTCACAATACCATGCTATACTTGGACGCCCGACGTTCGCTCGATTCATGGCGGTGCCACATTACGCATACCTCCAGCTGAAGATGCCTGGACCAAAAGGAGTAATCACAGTCAAGGGGAACTTCCAAAAGTCTGACTCTTGCGACCGAGAATTCAGCAAAATCTCTGAGATGTTTGGCATGGAAGCAACACTCGCTGATCTAGCGGTCTCCAACGATCGAACACTTATGCCAGAACATAAAAAGGTGGCAGTCGACAGAGCATTCAATGCCACCAATGACACAAGATCGCATCAGGTGCACCCGACTGACCCGACCAAGACAGTCAATGTCTCGTCGAGTCTGCCTATCGCATAGGAAAGCGCGCTCGTCGAATTCCTCCGTGAGAACTGGGATATATTTGCATGGTGTCCAGCAGACATGCCAGGTATTCCCAGGGAATTCGCCGAGCACTCTCTCCAGCTACTTCCAGATGCTAAACCAGTCAAGCAAACAATGCGCCGCATATCCGGCCCAAAAAGAACTGCAGTCGAAGCCGAAGTCGACAGGCTACTCGCAGCAGGATTCATCAGAGAGATCAAGAAATCACAATGGGTGGCCAACCCCGTACTCGTAGAGAAGAAGCACACAGATATCCTTCGGATGTGCGTAGATTTTACAGCACTCAATAAATGATGTCCAAAGGATCACTTTCCATTACCTCGAATCGACCAGATCGTCGACTCCACCGCCGGGTGCGCTCGCTTGTCCTTCCTGGATGCCTACTCGGGTTACCACCAGATAAGGATGAAGGAAGAGGATGAAGAGAAAACGGCGTTCATAACCCCACTCGGGGTCTACTGCTACACCACAATGCCTTTCGGGCTCAAGAACGCAGGCGTAACCTACCAGCGCATGATGCAAGATTGCCTCAAGAAGCAAATTGGGCGAAACGTCCAGGTCTATGTAGATGACATCGTCATCACCACAAGAGAGGAAAACACACTACTCGATGACTTGCGAGAGACATTCGCAAACCTCAAACGCTTCCACATCAAGCTCAACCCGAAGAAGTGCACGTTCGGCGTGCCAGCCGGGCAACTCCTCGGGTATCTAGTCTCAGCTCGAGGAATCGAGGCAGACCCGAGAAAATACAGGCCATCCTGACGATGCAAAGGCCTTCAAAGCTCCATGACGTGCAAAAGTTGGCGGGTAGAGTAGCAGCACTCAGTCGATTCATCAGCAAGCTAGGCGAAAAAGCATTACCGTTCTATCGATTGATGAAGAAAGCAGACAAGTTCGAGTGGACGCAAGAAGCAGAAGCAGCCTTCACGGACCTCAAGCGAGTCCTCACAAGCCCTCCAATCCTCGTCGCACCAAGGGAACGCGAGCCATTGTACCTATATGTCTCTGCAACTAACAGGGTGGTAAGCACCATACTGGTAGTCGAACGAAGGGAGGAAGGACACGCCCAAAGCATACAACGTCCAGTCTATTACTTGAGTGAAGTGCTCTCCACATCAAAGCAGCGGTACCCGCACTATCAAAGCTGGCCTACGCCGTGTTCATGTCCTCAAGAAGCTGACGCATTACTTCTCCGAGCACCCGATCACTGTAATCAGCACCTCAGGGATCGGGGACATCCTCACAAACCCCAACGCAACTGGGCACGTAGCAAAATGGCTCATCGAGCTAGCACCAAGAGACATCAAGTATGATTACCCGAAGGCCATCAAAGCACAAGTTTTACCTGACTTCCACACCGAGTGGATTGAAGCTCAGCTACCAGGAGCACCAGATGTGTCCAACCTGGACTATGTACTTCGACGGCTCAAAGAAAAACGAAGGCGCAGGCGCAGGTGTCATCCTCATATCACCAAAAGGCGACAAGTTCCGCTACATCCTACAAAGGGGTTCGAGTTCCCATCCAATAACGAAGCAGAATATGAGGCTCTGATCCATGGCATGAGGATGGCCAAAGCCCTCGGGTGCACTCGACTGATGATCTACGGTGACTCGAATCTTGTGGTACAGCAAACAATGAAGGCCTGCGACGCAATCGCAGATAACATGATCGCCTATCGTGACCTGTACAACGTCATGGAGGGCAGCTTCGAAGGCTGCGAGTTGCGGCACATAGGGCGTGAGAGCAATGAAGAAGCAGATAAGTTAGCCAACATTGGTGCGACCAAAGCACCAGTGCCACCTGGTGTCTTCTTCGAGCGCATCGAGCACAGATCCATCAAAAAGAAGCGAGCACCTCCTACATCAGCCGCACCAGCCAAGAGCAAGCACCTAGCACAGAGGACCGCCAGTCGAGGTACTCCTCATTGAGCCAACTTGGACTCAACCCTTCCTCGCATACATACTCCGCGGCGAGGTACCCGAAGACATAACGGAGTCAAGACGCGTCACTCGACGATCTAAAGCATACACTGTCATCAACGGTGAACTTTACAAACGCAGCATATCAGGTATGTTCCAGCGTTGCATAGCATTTGAAGATGGCCAAGCCATCCTTCGTGATATTCATGCAGGTACCTGCGGGCATCACGCCAGCAGTCGATCACTCGTAGCCAAAGCCTTTCGCGCAGGCTTCTACTGGCCCACAGCACTCAAAGACGCGGAGGACATAGTCAAAAGGTGCATCGGCTGTCAAAATTCGCCACAAAGCCACACGCACCCGCATCGGCGTTGAAGACAATACCATTGGCCTGGCTCTTCGCCCAGTGGGGGCTTGATATGGTTGGGCCACTCAAAAAATCCTCCCATGGAGGGCATACTCACCTTCTGGTGGCGGTCGACAAGTTCACCAAGTGGATTGAAGCAGTGCCTATCACAAGTTCGACTGCTACTACAGCAGTCAATTTCATAAAATCCATCATATACCGCTTTGGTGTGCCAAGTAGCATCATCACTGACAACGGTACAAACTTCACGGCTGAGGAATTCAAATCCTTCTGCAAAGAGCAAGATATCACGCTCAATTATGCATCTGTGGCACACCCGCAATCTAATGGCCAAGTCGAAAAGGCCAATGGACTTGTGACAAGCGGAATCAAGAAACGCCTCCTGGTGCCACTCAAAAGGGCCGCGGGTACTTGGGTAGAAGAGCTCCCGTCTGTGCTATGGAGCCTACGCACAACACCCAACGCCTCAACGCAATTTACTCCATTCTTCATGGTCTACGGCGCAGAGGCAATCCTGCCATCAGACGTAAGGTTCAACGCACCAAGGGTCGAAGCATACAATGAAGACGATGCAGATGAAGCACTCGAAGATGCAGTCGACTTGCTTGAAGAAGCACGCAACACGGCGCTAGCACGCACAGCTGTCTACCAGCAAGATCTACGCAACTATCACAGCCGTCGACTGCGTACCAGGTCCTTCGAGGTGGGTGACTTAGTACTTCGACTGAAGCAAAAGAAGGTGCATAAACTTGCTTCTCCATGGGAAGGACCCTTCATCATCACCGAGGTCATTGGTGGTGGAGCATACAGATTGAAGCACGCGAAGACAGGCGAACTCTCTCACAATCCTTGGAACGTTGCGCAACTGCGCCGTTTCTATGCTTAGATAACTCAGTCGCATAATGTAATAGGCACATATGTCGGATGGCTGCAGGTTTCAGACGCGCTCTTTTCCTTACCAGGGTACCTAAGGGGACTGGAAGGTTTTTAATGAGGCGGCCTGCAGCCTAACATTCATAAATGGAATATAGTCAATAAATTCCTCATATTTCTCCCTGTTTACTACTCGCACAACCTTAGCCTCACCCAAATACTCGGGGGCTGCGCTACTTCAAAACGTGAGCTCTCGCTCCTTCAAACATAATACCTAGGAACACTCGAATACTCGGGGGCTGGGTCGCACAAAATCATACATAAACCACAAGGTTGCTCAATAACATGAGTTGAAGCTTCAAATACCGTAAAAAATTCACAGCCTCACTTGAGCACTCGGGGGCTGTATAATTCATGATCTATGTAAAGTGTTTTTCATAAACCCCACTCGATACACTCGGGGGCTGCATATATACAAGTGAACAAATATGTACCAAGTGGCAAAATTTACACTCGGGGGTTGTTTCCTATACAGAAAAACCCTAACACTAGTACAGAACGACACATCGGAAACGGGCCAAAAACCCCTTCGGCAACGGAGAAAGGGTCCGTGTCCCCGACCCTGTCACTGATGTGAAGGCCTTCATCGGTAACGGAGGCAAAAAAACCGTTTCCGATGAGGTCTCCATTTGGCAACGGTTGGCGCAGACCTCCGTTGCTTTAGTTTTCCTACATCAGATACGGAGTTTTACATCTACCCGTTTGCACTGAGCTTTTCTCATATTTCGGTTATATGCCATAATACATGAAAGGCTGATTGCACAATGCAATAAAACGTTATTCAATTCATAACATAGAACAAATGCCATCATTACATTGGCATACAATAATATCACTGTTTTTACAATTTAACTACAATCATATCCATCACACATTGGCATAATGTAATATCACCTATTACACTTTGACTACAATCATGAACTCTAAACCAATAAGCAACTAACCTAACAAGATGGAAGGCTGGCTTAATTAAGCCAGCCTTCCATCTTTGACTTGGAGCTCACCTTCTATGAGCTCTCGGTCGTCGCAGTACCCACTCCAAGACCAGTATCCACGAAATTTCCTTGCCTTAAGTTTTCTGGTTCTCGGAATGATAGATTGGTACTTTTATGCAGTGTTGCCGAAATAAACTCCTGCGTGAAAGAAAAAAAACTATTAGCGAAATGTACAAAATACATCTGAATATTAAAAAAATCGGTGGCTATTTTCCAGCAACTGCTTTGTTCGGTTGCCATTTTCGAGAAACTGCTAAGATCAACGGCAAATATCCAGGAACTGCTCTGTTTGGTGGCAGACAGTTCGCATTCCTTCCTTCTCTTCTTCCTCGTTCCACCCCAATCCCCCACCCGCCATGGACGACCGCAACAGAATAACAGAGACAACTACCGTCCATACCCACGGCACCGTTCTGGAGGTGGTGTACACGAACGAGGAGCATACCGTGGAGCGGATCCTCAACAGGTACGAGGAATGGCTAGCAGAGGAGAAGCATCGGTTCATCGGCCTTGACATCGAGTACACCCGTGATCGTCGGCGCATGGCTGTCCTGCAACTCGCCATGCGCCAGCATGTCCTCGTGTTCCACTGGTGCAAGTCCAAGAAGAATTGTCCAGAGTTGGGCAAATTCTTTGAACGCAAGAATATCACCTTCGCAAGCGTGGACATCACCAACGACAGCAAGGTGCTTTCTTCTGCCGGCTTTCACATTCCACCGGAGTACTACGTGGACATCCAACTCGTATACAAAATCAAGGGTGGAGACGAGAGGGACGGAATGGGTGATCTAGCGGCAGACCTCATCGACAAATTATATGCCAACATGAAGAAGGAGTTCCCATCCAACCAGCACGGTTTTTGGGAGTGGATGCCGCTGCACAAAGTTAACCTCGACTACACAGCAATAGATGGGTATGTGACCTACGAGTTGTATCGCAAGATCCTAACCTTGAAGGACAGGCTACGTCCAACATGGCAGGAAATGCTCTGCCCTAGGTGCAAGAATGCCCTAGGTGAATTGCAATAGGCTTTGGATGTGGGTGTTTAACTAGTTTGTATAGTTGGTGCTTTAACAATAAGTGTTTGTAATTATCAGAACATGTATGTGTGAATTTGCACTAGGAATTTGTTTATGTGATGAAATGCTCATACGTAGAACCTAGTTCATCGGCATCACAGCCGGTCACAGAAAGATTTATACCTTTCACCCGGCGGGAGATCGAGGAGGTGCAGGCCTCTGCCAGATGCGCTGAGATGCTACCAGCGCGCTGCGACGTAATCACCTCCTCCTCCTTCTCCTTCGTCGACATCCACCTCCTCCTCCTTCTCCAGATCAGACACCACCTACAGATCCTCCACCACCTCCAGATCGGCCACTTCCTCCTCCAGATGAGTTTCTGCTGGTAGATCCGCCGGAGGTGCTGCACCACCACCTCACGAATGACCTCCTCCACATCGGCCTGGCTTAGAAGAAGCCGGGCATCACCGGAGGAGGGGGGCGTCAGATGGTGGCGCTGCCGCATCATTAGCGGACGCATGGCCGCCTCCAGATCGACCTTCCCCTCATGAAGGGCTGCCGCTAGAACGGTGCTGCCGCGGCGGCTAGAGCCGCGGCCGCGATGGCCGGATCTAGAAGCGCCGACAGAGGAAGCCATTAGAGAGAGTGAGGAGAGTTGAAAGCCACAGTGTGCGGCGGCTAGGGTTGGAAGAGAGACAGTGAGAGAGTGATAATGAGAACGAGCCGGCAGTATATATAAGCACCACATTGGCAACGGACATTTTATATAACCGTTTCCATTGATTTTACACCAGCGAGAGAGTAAACTTACTACCCAACTTACTAACAGGTACTCTAAATTACATCTGAACGCAGAGACCACTTAGCAGCTAATGCTACTACATACGGACTTGATAATGAAGTAAACGATTACATATATGCTACTACTAGCTAATGCTACTACTAGCAGCTGCTGATGAAGACTCGGGCTCGTCGTTGCTGTACACGAGTGCGTCCCTCCGGCATAAGGTACCGTCGAAGATCTTGATGAAGAACCCGTTGTCACCGTCGAACTCGAAGCACAAAAAGTGCCCCTGCTCAAGCTTGTACGCTTGGGCGAATGACTTCCATCCCTGGCCGAGGTACAAATTCCCCCCGGCACTCACGGCTGTCTTCACCGCCCAGCTGCCATTCTCGCAGTCCTCCATCTTCAGATGCATGGTAGCTGCCACCATGCCTTGGAGCTTCTCTGCGAACGCCCTCGGGAGCCTCAGGCGGCTCTCGATGCCCTTGTACAGGATAACCGATAACTCGAAGCCGCGCAGCTCCGGGGACATGTCTTCAGAGGATGGTGAGGGCGACACCGACGGCGTGGCATTGCGGCTGCGCCCCCTACCACGGCCGCGCCCTCGTCCACGACCGCGCCCACGTCCACGGCCGCGACCGCTGATGGTACCTCTCGCCGGGGACATGTCTTCAGAGGACGGTGAGGGCGACACCGACGGCATGGCATTGCCGCTGCGCCCCCTACCACGGCCTCGCCCTCGTCCACGGCCGCGACCGCTGCTGGTACCTCTCGCCATGGATTTGGACGGAGGGGATCTGGCGAAGTTTGAATAACTGTAGGCGATGGACTGGGGCTTCAAAGAGACCGCTGCTGGTACCTCTCGCCATTTATACTCGCGGGTCTGCTCCGCCCACCTCCCCATCTGCCCATTCGCTAGCCTCCACGTATCAACATTTTCAACGGTTGGAAAATTCTATCCGTTACCATAGAGGCAAATATTGGAAACGGACAATTTTATTAACCATTGCCAATATAATAGGTGACGGAGATTGGAAAGGGTCCGTTGCCAATGTAGGCGGGCCTGGTCAGGTTTGTACGCACCGGCCGCGCGGAAAGCGCGATTCTCCGTCGCATAACACCTGCCGTTTCCATAGAGGGGTATCCGATGTGTCGTTATGTACTAGTGTAATCTTCCGGTTCGTCCTTTGCTGGAAGAACAGGGCCCATAAGTTGCGCATGATAGCAATCAACCAATGTCCTCGCATGATCGAATGTATCGTCAAGATTCGACTGGGACAAGGACGATCCAGGCGCGGGTGGACGTAGCTGCAAATTTGGACGTTGACTTCGGAGATATGCCATGGTTGCGTTGGCGCCATCCACAAGCTTCTGGGTGATAAAGCCTCGAATGAAACCTGTTGACCGGAAGAGCTCGAGTAACGCGTGGATTCCTTGAGGTTGCGGCCCAGCTGGAAAAATCATCTGGTTGATTCGACTGAAGGCCGACCTGCATAACTCAAGCAGCATAGTGCTCCGCCACACCCGATCCTGTAGAGTCGCAAGTATGCGTGCTCGGTGTCTATCCAAGCGAAAGTGCTGACGGCCAGTAGTGGGTTCGTCAGTCGCCATGTTCAATTGCTCATCTACGCGAGCCCGCTCCGCCTGGAAATCTTGAACAAAACCTGCAACAACACAAGTTGGGTGAACAAAAAGGAACAGGTTGTGAACTCACAAGATCAAAGCAGTCATGCTTACACTCGAGCTGTCTGTTCACGATCTCCATCTCGCCAAGCACATACTCCTCCCGTTGAGTGGGTAAAGCAGGCCTCGCCCTCATCCTTTCCAGCTCGCTGTGGGTATTCTCCAGCTCTTGCTCTAGTCTCGCGAGTCGGGCCTTCATATAACGTATTACTGCGGCATCGTTTGCCACCTGAGCTCGAGATCGAGTAGGGGCACGATGCCGCGACGAGCTGGATACGGTGGCGGCTGGCTATTTCTGTTCCAAACATCATAAAAGTTTCATAAGAAACTCATCACAAAACTTAGGCGAGTAACAACACACAGCTTTACAAACAGAATCATAACGAGGAAAATAAATTCATACAAAGGTAGCAAAAGCACATGCATACTCGCATGGTCATAAGTTTAATTACAAGGCATAAAAAGGTGCGGCTGCCCTACTTCTCAGACATCGACTCCGACCTAGCCCTACTCGCACGGGCTGCGACCTCTGCTGCCCGGCGCTCCATGGTAGCCATAAATATTTCAGCCAACTTTACGGCTGGCTCGTTCACATGCTTTAGGGACACCAGCTTCCCGCCCGGCTTGCGAGGAAAGTTAGACAGAGTGGCTTTGAAGTCACCCTCTATCCCATGACCTAAAAGGAGTTTGAGGGTGGTCTCTGAGCCGTGTACCGTCAAAGCGCGAGCAAAGTTCGTCATAGTCGAAGTTCCCGGGCCCAGGACATCGGCGAAGCCATCCACAGTCGAAGGAGGTTGGCTAGACGGGAACACGTCCTTGTACACGGCGCCGAGCGTGCTCGTAGACTTGGCGAGTGCATCCTTGGCTTGGGTGGAGACGACATCCAGATCGCCGATCGCGCGGTCAAGGGACAAATCGCCACTCGACTGGTCTACAGGTGCCGGTGCGCCAACAGCTCCTTCAAAAAAGCAGAAAGAACAGAAAATTTTACATAATATTCAGTGGAAAAAAGTAGACAAAAGTGAAAGATTCAACTCACCGCCTACGTCTCGGGTGAGGCTCGCCAGGCGCTCAGCATAATTTTTCTCGCGCAAAGCAGCGGAGTCCTTGGCATCATCCAAGGCCTTCTTCGACTCAGCGCGCTGTTTGGCGAGTGCCTCTTCTAGCTCTTTAACCCGAGACTCAGCGGTTGCCTTGTCACCTGAGATAGATGGACAGATGTCATTCACAATCGACAAAGCAAAGACATACAAAAGTCAAACACACTTACGGCTGAGTTGTTCCATGGCAACGCGCAGATTGTCCCTCTCCTGTTCAACCTGGACAAACGCCTTGCCTGATTCAACCAGGTTGAGGTAGAAGGGCTGCACGCACAATGGAGCCAGCATAAGCTATACACAAATAATCCTAGAATGAGGACTCGACAAACGACACTTACGTGTTCAACCCAAGACGCAGGCTTGGCAGCAGAAGTCCCATTTTGCGGAGTTGACGCACTCGCGATCTTGGCGGCTTCAAAGGTAGTAGCCGTGGCTACTGTTCTCACAACCTCAGTCGCAACAGGGGAAGCTTCTGGCTGATCTGGAGTCGGAGCTCTCTTGGTTGGAGGAGTTGGAGGTCGCACAGTCTCAGCACTACGAGTGACCGAAAGACATACAACATAAGAAACAGTACTCAACTCACAAAAAAAAATTGTAGTACAAAAAGGAGCAAACCTGTGCTCTTCTTCATCATCAGTGTCGAGCTCTTCAAAGTTTGGACCTCCAAAAAGTAGCTCCCCACCCGACTGAGGAGGAGGAGGAGCCGAGCTCAACGGGCTCACGTCCAAAGGAGCAGCTGTGGTCGTAGGAGACGAGTCTGAGTCTCCATCATCTCTCACATCTGATCCCTTGGCGGGTGAACTCATGGAGGAAGACACGACGTGAGCTGCCCGACGGCGCTTGCGAGTGGGGATCTCGCTCACATCATCAGTCGTGGCACGCTCCTTGTCATGTGCTTCTTCAACCCCTTCTTCTTCAACCTCTTCTGTAGGAGATGTAGTAGCCGAAGGAAGAGGCGATTCATCTCCTCCCTTCGCTTCTACTGTCACCTCTGTTTCAGGAGTTGGGCCATCTTCAGGAAGAGGAGGAAGGGTTGAGGTGGTCGAGTGGCCCTGCACACAAAATACAATAGTCGAATGTCACAAAGATGCATAGCAGAATAACAAAAGCAGGAGATCATAAAATCGATAGATTCACTAACCTCTGGCAAAGGCTTTTCAGACCCATAAGGATCGACAGGGCAGTCGACGTTGCAGGGCTCGCTGGACTTTGTGCTAGTGATGGACCGCACGTGCGACACTAGCTCGTTCTTCGACAGCTCCTCCTTGCTCATTCGGGTGGCGTCGAGTGCACCCTCGTACTCCCACATTGGGTGGGCGCGAGCGCGGAGCGGCCACACCTGCATCTTCACAAAGGTGGCAATTAGATGCACACCAGTGACGCGGTTAAGCAGTCCTCCAATCGTCTCCAGCAGAGGCACCGCTTCCGCCACTTCTTCAGTCGAAAGCTCATGGTCCCAGGCTTTCGTCCTAGCGGCTATACCAGCAGTCGAAAATGCTGGGACCCCTTCCTGGTCGACGCGCACATAAAACCACCTTTTCCTCCACCCTTGCGCCGAGTCGACTGGCTTCAGGGCGAAGTATCGGGTGTCGCTGCGTACTTGGATCTGCAGGCCTCCGACTGGATAGGTTCGGCCGCCTCGGTTGTTGGGCCAAACTATGAAGATATACTACCAAAGGGCCCAGCTGGGAGCAGCTCCCAGGAAGCACTCGCACAACACCATAAAACAGGCTATGTGCATAATGTCGTTAGGGGTGAGATCATGGATCTGCACCCCATAGGCGTACAGCAAACCACCAACAAAGTCGTGGAGGGGAAAAGATAGACCCCTAGGCAAAAACTCCGCAAAGCATACGCGCTCGTTCGCGCGAGGTTCGGGGAGTACCTCTTTTGATGGCGCGCGGACGGTAAGTTGGTCCGCCGGCGGCAGCAGTCCGTCCTCGCGGAACTTCTCGAGGTGCGCTGCTTTGATCGTGGACTTCATCCAATCGCCGTCGCTCTTCTTGAGGTCGACGGCGGAGGCAGATGCGCCAGCCGCAACTTTCTTCCCCTTCAGGGCGGCCGCGTCAGCCGTGGGCGCGTCGGTGGCAGAGGCTTTCCTCTTTGGCGCCATGGTGTGGTGGCTACGGAGAGCAGCACGAGCTTGGGCGCAAGAAGCAATGGAGCAGGGGCGCGAGGAAGAAGATGGAACAGGGGCGGCGCGCAGAGCAAATGGCTAGTAAAAAACAATGCCAGCATCGTTTCCCTATTTACCTCAAATCAAAGGCAATCACAGCCATTCAGATCCAAACCGTGCGCTCTGCTCGCAATCTCACCGTACACGTGGCAAACGCGGAGGGCAACCGTCGCCGGCCACTCCGCCCACTACGCACGCAAAAAGAGGAGTCATAATCACCTCTCCGGAAAGAGTGGGCCCGAGTGGTCAAATCAAGTCCAAACTGCACCGTCGTTCGGTCAGCTCTGCACAAATGGGCCCGCCTATGTGTCACGTCCCATCCATCGCAGCATAACGCACGCCACGCGTGTCAGATGGCGCAACCGCCACAAAACGTCATCCATGACGTCGTCACAAGAATTTTTGATCTGAAATACGTTCGAGTCCGCTCAACGCGTATTGGTCACTCGATTGCCTTGTTTGGTTCGGGTGTGAAAAGGTAATGATAAGGCAAAATTGGTCACTCGACCGTTCCTTCGGCTGATTCCATAATACTCCCATCGGGAGCATATCAAAAATTTCTTCGACTAAAGATGCTCAAGACAATGATTTTGAGATTATCCTCCATTACAAGTAATAAAGCACAATCTCGGGGGCTACTCCCATCGGGAGTGCTGTCGCACACCCGATAGAATAAACATCAAAAGGTCAGTCGACAAATGTATCGACTCCATCCATATACGAAATCATACTCGAAACATTCCCGAGTTGCGTCCGTCGCAAATATCTCGGATGCTGCACGCATAGTGCAAAGGTAAGACCCGCCGAACTTTCGAGCTGGGCTAAGGACCGTTCCAGCAATGTCAATCCTTATACTTTCCGTGTCAGCAGACATGATGAAAAATCCCGACGGTCGCGTTGGGTAAAATTCAAAACTATACTGTAGATCGACTCAGTAAGACCTCAAGCGGCCTAGTCGAATCTGACCAGTTTGTTCCAGATTCGAGTCTGGAGACTCAAGTTTGATTGAAAGCTAGTAAGGTTTTACCCGAATGTGTAGTTAACCAGTACCGATCCGTCGAGTGTACTGGGCCTGCTAAGCTATTATCCCTTGATCGTCATAATCAAAAACCACAGTCGATGAAATACTCGACATAGCCAACATGTGATATTCATACAGGAATTCCAATTATAATATACAGAATATAAAGCATATGACGTGCACTTACGAACGAGTCCATGCCCGATTCTTCGAGTCAGACAAGTACTCGGGGGCTACTGACAAGGGTATACATCTCGGGTACCCTACCGTGAGGGTACCTGGTGCACGTGACGACTAAAGGCCCAATAGCGAAGAGCCTACTCGAAGCCCAATGCAAGAGGCCCAAGAAGATGGAGTACCCTCCAAGATTAGACATAGGCCTAGTCGGTTTAGACTTTCCTTACGTGTAAACTAGGTCGGTTACAAACTCCCGAGACCCAGCCTATTTAAAGGCTGGGAGGGGCGCCGATCTAGGACCAAGCCATACTTGAACCACCAAAAGCTCTAGCGAGATCGATACCTCGCCGGAGCTCCCCTGTAATCGCATAATCCACAATCAATACCAGACAAGCAGGAAGTAGGGTCTTTACCTCCACCCGAGGGGCCTGAACCTGGGTAAATCTTTGCCTCTGCTTGTCAGCCGACGAAACTATCAGTACTACCACGTTCTCTCCCCACAATCTCAACCCTAGGTCCTTAACCATGGGATTTGATGAGGGTACACCTCGTCACCAATAATAGGGGACCCGAAGGGTATAACCTCGTCAGTAGCCCCCAAGTGTCTGGTCGATTCAAAGTATCGGCAGAGACTCAAAACAGTATGTCGAGTAGGCGTAGTCAATGCGTCGGGTGTGCTGATGACCATGTGATGACTGTATTATCCATTCTTCGTGAGTTGAATCATTTATGAGAAATCCAGTGTATGTGTATGAAATCCAATAATAATAAATCCGATGCGATCTATAGAGAGACCGACTTTAAGAAATCCAGTGTAAGAAATCCAATAATAATAAATCCGATGCGATCTATAGAGAGACCGACTTGAGAAATCCAGTGTAAGAAATCCAATAATAATAAATCCGATGCGATCTATAGAGAGACCAACTTTGAAAATTCCAGTGCAGGCTGTAGAGAATCCGACTTTGAAAAATCCAGTGCAGGTTGTAGAGAACCCGACTTTGAAAAATCCGACGCACTCGAGCCAATGGCGAATGCGCTCCCGATGGGAGTAATTAATGAAATCTGAGTTGTCCAAGGATGTTCTCAACTTGGGCTTAGTCTTCACGCTGTTGCTGCGTTGTCTGGTGCTTTGGACTTGGTAATTCGTCAGGTGCGCGCTCAGCGCTCCCAATGGGAGTAGCCCCCGAGTGCCTGGTTGATTCGAAGAATCGGGCAGGGACTCATTTGCAGGTGTATTTCACCATCTGATTCTTTGCTCATTTTGCTATGTATTTTTTTGAGTCGAGATTGTCACGATTGTGCTTGCCGAGTCAGTAATACGTCGACTGGCGTTTTATTTGGAGTCGAGATTGCCTCGAACGTGCATGCTACGTCGGAAAACACGTCGACCAATGCTTTGTTTATTTTGCCTAGGGATTATGGCGTATTAGGCCTGGTACGCTCGACAGATCGGGACCAGTTAACTGCACTTTAGGGCAAAACCTTACTAGCCTACATCAAGTTCGAGTCCCCGGACTCGAACCTGGAACAAGCTGGTCAGGATCGACTCGGGCCACGGAGGTCTTGCTGAGCCGACCTGCAGCACTTTGCGGGTACCTAACGCGTCCGTCAGGGTTTTCTTCATGTCTGTTGACACGGAAAGTTGCAGGGCGAATGCTGTTAGGAGCAGGCTCCGGCCCAGCTCGACGGATCAGCAGGTCTTATCTTTGCACTATGCGTGCAGCATCCGAAGTATATGCGGCGGACGCAACTCGGGGAATTGTGATTGATATTTGCATAGGGCTAAGCAGCCGAGTCGAGTAAGCTTCGACTGTTTGAACTGAATAACATTGTGTCATATTTTCTATCGGGCGCGCGGCAGCGCTCCCGATGGGAGTAGCCCCCGAGATTATGCTTAATTGCTTGCAGTTGAGTAGAATCTCAAAGCTTTGAATCTTTTGCAACACTCAATAAAATTTTGATCCGCTCCCGTAAGTTGTTATGTGTGCTTGTCTATGAAACGGTCGAGTGACCAATTTGTGTTGATTTGATTTTCACCCTCAAAATCGACGAGGCGGTCGAGTGACGGCTTTGGCTTATTTGTTACGACCTGTGCGGCGCAGCCCCCGAGTGCTCGGGTGTGTCCGATGTTTGTGTATTTTTTTAAACCTGCGCGGCGCAGCCCCCTGAGTGTTCGGGTGCGTCCAAGGCGAATTTGTCACGACATGTGCGGCGCAACCCCCGAGCATCGGGTGCGGCCAAGTCTTGCAGTGTTAGCCGGAAGAAGTCGACGCGGCGGACCGGAGTCGACACGGCGGAGTGGAGCGGTGTAGGGAGTCGACACGGCGAACTGGAGTCAGCGCGGCGGAGTTGAGCGGAGAAGAGGTCGACGCGGCAGACCAGAGTCGACACGGCGGAGTGGAGCGGTGTAGGGAGTCGACGCGGCAGAGTTGAGCGGCGAAGAGGTCGACGCGGCGGATCGGAGTCGACGCGGCAGAGTTGAGCGGCGAAGAGGTCGAAGCGGCGGACCGGAGTCGACGCGGCGGAGTTGAGTGGTGAAGAGGTCGGCGCGGCGGACCAGAGTCGACGCGGCGGAGTTGAAAAGCGCCAGCCCCCGAGTGTTGGATGCAACCAAAGCAGGTTATAATTGAAACAATAAAATACGAAAGTGACTTAGCTGTTTATGAACGACGGAAATCTGTAGACTGTTGTTGTTTGCCGTTGATGACGAAGCGCCAGCCCGAGTATCGGAGGCGGAGTCGAGGATGCAGAGTCGAAGAAGGCACGGGTGCCGCCTTGTTCCCGAGTCGATGATTTGTCGGGCTGCGTGGTCCGGTGGCTGATGATGTTTGCCGTAGTTGATCTGGACGAGGTTGAGGTTGGTGTCGAAGCGCCAGCTTCGAGCGTCGGGTGTGCCGAATTAGTTTTGAGACGCAGCCCCCAAGTATTTGATGTGTGTTAAGTTACACGTCCGTTGGGAACCCCAAGAGGAAGGTATGATGAGTGCAGCAGCAAGTTTTCCCTCAGTAAGAAACCAACGTTTAATCGAACCAGTAGGAAGTCAAGGGTCTTCTGAAGGTTGTTGGCGGCTGAATGTGGCACGACGCAACACCAGGGAATCAGCAGCAACGTGGAACCAGCACACAAGACAATCAAACTACTTTGCCCCAACGAAACTGTGAGGTTGTCAATCTCACCGGCTTGCTGAAAACAAAGGATTAAAAGTGTGGTGTGGAAAATGATGTTTGCTTGCAGAGAATTAAAGAGAACAATGATTCTAGTTGGTTGTATTTCAGATGTAAAAGAATGGACCGGGGTCCACAGTTCACTAGTGGTGTCTCACCATAATAAAATACTAACATGCTGGATAAACAAATTACAGCTGGGCAATTGACAAAATAGAGAGTGCATAACAATGCATATACAAGTCATGATGATCACTATGATCTCCAGGGGTGGACTACTCACACATCACTCCGGAGGAAGGCATGGCGATGTAGAGCCCTCCGGTGATGATTCCCCTCTCCGGCAGGGTGCGGGAAGAGCTTCAGAACCCTCCCGAGCTAGGGTTGACGATGGCGGCGGCTCTAGAACTTTTCGTGGATAGAGCTCGGGTGTTTAGGGTTTTCCCGAGAAAGGCAATTTATAGGCGAAGGGGCGATGTCGGTGGAGGCCGAGGGCTCCTCACCACGTGGCGGCGCGCCAGGGGTGGGACCCGCGCCACCACATGGTGAGGGCGCCTCGGTGCCCCCCTTCGTCTCTCCTTCGGACTCCGTGTACGTGACAGAAAAATAGGACCTTGCCTTTTTGTTTCGTCCAATTCCGAGAATATTTGCAAAACAGCTTTTCTGGAATCAAAAACAGCAGAAAACAGGAACTGGCACTGTGGCATCTTGTTAATAGGTTAGTCCCAGAAAATGCATAAAAATGCTATAAAGTGTGAATAAAACATGTAGCAATTGACATAATATAAGCATGGAACATAAGAAATTATAGATACGTTGGAGACGTATCAAGCATCCCCAAGCTTATTCTACTCGTCCTCGAGTAGGTAAAACGATAACAACAAATAATTTCTTAGGTGACATGCTACCACATAATCATGATCAAATAATATTGTAAAGCATATGTTATGAATGAAGTGACTCAAGGCAATGGTCTATAGTTTGCTAACAAATAGATGATGAGTAAACAACTGAATCATATAAGCAAAAACTTTTCATAAATAGTACTTTCAAGACAAGCATCAAAAAGTTTTGCATAAGAGTTAACTCATAAAGCAATAGATTCTAAGTAAAAGGCATTGAAGCAACACAAAGGAAGATTTAAGTTTCAGCAATTGCTTTCAACTTTCAACTTGTATATCTCATGGATAATTGTCAACACAAAACAATATAATAAGTGCAATAAGTAAGCATATAAAAATTGTTGCACACAAAGTTGACACAAGTGTTTGCTTCTGAGATAGAAAGGAGTAGGTAAACTGACTCAACCTAAAGTAAAAGAAAGGCCCTTCGCAGAGGGAAGCAGGGATTAAATCATGTGCTAGAGCTTTTTAAGTTTTGAAATCATATAGAGAGCATAAAAATAAAGTTTTGAGAGGTGTTTGTTGTTGTCAACGAATGGTAGTGGGCACTCTAACCCCTTATCAACCAGACTTTCAAGAGCGGCTCCCATGAAGGACGTTATTTCTACCCAATGGCAGATCATCCCTCTTCTCTTTTGTTTACACATGTACTTTAATTTGGGTGACACTCCTCCCAACCTTTGCTTACACAAGCCATGGCTAACCGAATCCTCGGGTGCCTTCCAACAATCACATACCATGGAGGAGTGTCTATTTTAAATGATCAACTTTTTAAATTGCTTACTGATAAATCAGGGCAAAACATGTGAAGATAATTAAAGGTGAAAGTTGTAATTAATTGGGACTGGGCACCCCATTTGCCAGCTCTTTTTGCAAAATTATTGGATAAGCGGATGTATATGCCACTTGTCCATTGGTGAAAGTCTGTCAGGAGTAAATGACAAGGTTGAAAGATAAAACACCACATACTTCCTCATGAGCATAAAACATTGACACAAATAAGGGATAATAGCTTTTGAATAGTTTAAAGGTAGCACATGAAGTATTTACTTGGAATGGCAGAAAATACCACATAATAGGTAGTTATGGTGGACACAAATGGCATGGGTTTTGGCTCAAGGATTTGGATGCACGAGAAGCATTCCCTCTCAGTACAGAGTTTAGGCTAGCAAGGTTGTTTGAAGCAAACACAAGATATCAACCGGTACAGCAAGACTTACATGAAAACATATTGCAAGCATTATAAGACTCTACACTGTCTTCCTTGTTGCTCAAACACTTTTACCAGAAAATATCTAGACCTTAGAGATAGCAAACATGCAAACCAAATTTCAACAAGCTCTACGGTAGTTCTTTACTAATAGGTTTTTAACTACATGATGCAAGAGCTTAAACATAAATACTTGAGAGCTCAAAACAATTGCCAAGTATCAAATTATCCAAGACAATGATCTATATGTGTGTCTTTTCGATATACCATCTACCACATGTTGCATTTTCTGTTTCCAACCAAACACCAATCAACTTATTTCAACAAAAACTCTCCAAATAATTTACAAATGAAACAAGAGAGTATTACTCTACAAGAACTAAAGCTCTGAATAAGAGATGCATGAAAAACAGGAGCTAAAAGCATAGCAGTAGCTAGATAAGAATACTCAACAGATATAAGTGAAGAATATGAGTATTCACATGAAAAAGTGGAGCGTGTCTCTCTCCCACACAAGAATTAGGATCCAATTTATTCAGAAAATAAAAATAACAATGCGAAAATAAAAGCACACAGACGCTCCAAGTAAAGTACATAAGATGTGGAAGAATTAAAATATAGTTTCACTAGAAATGACCTGATAAGTTGTTGATGAAGAAGGGGATGCCTTGGGCATCCCCAGCTTAGACGCTTGAGTCTTCTTGAAATATGCTTGGGTGACCCACGGGGGCATCCCCAAGCTTAGGCTTTTCACTCTTCTTGATCACATCATATCATCCTTCTCGCTTGATCCTTGAAAACTTCCGCCACACCAAACTCAAACTAATTCTCATTAGAGGGTTAGTGCATAATAAAAATTCTCATATTCTACAGTGACACATCATCACCAATACTTCTGGACATTAGCTACAGCCACTGATGTTTTTTGGAGCAAAGAAATCCAATCAAACATAGTAAAAGAGGCAATGCAAAATAAATGGCAGAATCTGTCAAAACAGAACAGTCCGTAAAGACGAATTTTTCGAGGCACTTAAGTTGCTCAGATTGAGAAACTCAAAACTAATGAAAGTTGCGTACATATCTGAGGATCACGCACGATTTTTCAGAATTTTCAATTTTTATGGAGTGAATAAAGCTCAAAACCGTGGACAGCAAAAATCTGTCCCTGTGCAGAAATCCAAATCTAGCATCAACTTTCTACTAGAGACTTTACTTGGCACAACATTGCAAGAAAATAAAGATACAAAGGAGTTGTTACAGAAGTAAGCACACTCCTTGACTCAAATAAAATAAAAATAACAGGAAATAAAATGATGGGTTGTCCCCATAAGCGCTTTTCTTTAACGCCTTTCAGCTAGGCGCAGAAAGTGAAAATCAAGTGTTCTCAAAAGATAAAGCATCCAAATCATCGAAAGCCTCCTCTAAAACACAACTTGTCACAATAGGTACCTTAGGTATTCCTGAAGATGTTTCATTATTTAAGTCACCCTTAATTGTACTAAAGGTTTTATCAATTTTAAGCTCATAATGAGGTTTCGGTTTGGGCATCTTAGGAACATACATGAATTTTTGCTCTTTTCCCACAAAAGCTTTCTCCCTCTTAGACTTAAGAGAAGAAAAAGTTGAACTTAAAGTTTCCATAGCATCTTCTAATTCACCAATCCTATGGTTTTGGCTATCAAGGGTGTTGCTAGCCTCTAAAACAGTGATTCTTTTATTGATGCTTACCACTGATTCATCAATCTTACTAGTATCAAGTAATTTTGGCAAAATTTTCTCCATAGAATCTAGTTTGTTTATAACATCTTCCAAAGTGATCTCAGTTTTAATGTTTTTAGTAGGCGGTATTCCTACTAAACTTTCAATTAAATTACAAGCTTCCAAAGCAGGAGTACCAAGAAAATTACCCTGTAAGAGTATCCAGACATACCTATACCAACTAGTGATACCAACATAAAAATCCTAAGAAGGATCATGGTAGAATGTTTTTTAGTACATCTATGATGAGCATCACTAATTCTATACCAAGCATCTTTCAGACTTTCTCCCCTTGTTGCCTAAATGAACGAACCTCAACTTCAGGAGTACTCATTTTAGCAAAATTAAATCTAGGCCGAAATACAAAAATAAATGCAAGTAACTATTTTTTTGTGTTTTTGATATAAAGAAGCAAACAAGATAAAGTAGAAATAAAATAAGCAAGACAAAAACAAAGTAAAGAGATTGGAAGTGAGAGACTCCCCTTGCAGAAGGTTTGACTTCTCCGGCAACGGCGCCAGAAAACTGACTTGATGCGTGTTAAGTTACACGTCCGTTGGGAACCCCAAGAGGAAGGTATGATGAGTGCAGCAGCAAGTTTTCCCTCAGTAAGAAACCAAGGTTTAATCGAACCAGTAGGAAGTAAAGGGTCTTCTGAAGTTGTTGGTGGCTGAATATGGCACGGCGCAACACCAGGGAATCAGCAGCAACGTGGAACCTGCACACAAGACAATCAAACTACTTTGCCCCAACGAAACAGTGAGGTTGTCAATCTCACCGGCTTGCTGAAAACAAAGGATTAAAAGTGTGGTGTGGAAAATGATGTTTGCTTGCAAAGAATTAAAGAGAACAATGATTGCAGTTGGTTGTATTTCAGATGTAAAAGAATGGACGGGGTCCACAGTTCACTAGTGGTGTCTCTCCATAATAAAATACTAACATGCTGGGTAAACAAATTACAGCTGGGCAATTGACAAAATAGAGAGTGTATAACAATGCATATACAAGTCATGATGATCACTATGGATTTACTTGGGCATTACGACAAAGTACACATACCGCTATCCAGCATGCATCCGTGCCTAAATAGTCCACCTTCAGGTTAGCATCCGCACCCTTTCCAGTATTAAGTTGCAAGCAACAGACAATTGCATTAAGTATGGTGCATAATGTAAACAATACAAATATGCTTAGACAAAGCATTGCTGTTTTACCCCTAGTAGCAACAGCACATTCACAACCTTAGAACTTTCTGTCACTGTCCCAGATTAAATGGAGGCATGAACCCACTATCTAGCATAAATACTCCCTCTTAGAGTTACAAGCATAAACTTGGCCAAAGACTACACTAATAACGGAGAGCATGCAAGATCATAAATAACATAGGCATGATAGATCTATAATAAACTTGACATAGTATTCAATATTCATCGAATCCCAGCAACACAACATGTAGCATTACAATAAGATGATCTTGATCATGATAGGCAGCTCACAAGATCTAAACATGATGGCACAAGAGGAGAAGACAACCATCTAGCTACTGCTATGGACCCATAGTCCAGGGGTGGACTACTCACACATCACTCCGGAGGAAGGCATGGCGATATAGAGCCCTCCGGTGATGATTTCCCTCTCCGGCAGGGTGCCGGGAAGAGCTTCAGAACCCTCCCAAGCTAGGGTTGACGATGGCGGCGGCTCTGGAACTTTTCGTGGATGGAGGTTCGGGTGTTTAGGGTTTTCCGAGAAAGGCAATTTATAGGCGAAGGGGCGATGTCGGTGGAGGCCCAAGGGGTCCTCACCACGTGGCGGCGCGCCAGGGGTGGGACCCGCGCCACCACATGGTGAGGGCGCCTCGGTGCCCCCTTCGTCTCTCCTTCGGACTCCGTGTACGTGACAGAAAAATAGGACCTTGGCTTTTTGTTTCGTCCAATTCCGAGAATATTTCCAGAACAGCTTTTCTGGAATAAAAATAGCAGAAAACAGGAACTGGCACTGTGGCATCTTGTTAATAGGTTAGTCCCAGAAAATGCATAAAAATGCTATAAAGTGTGAATAAAACATGTAGCAATTGACATAATATAAGCATGAACATAAGAAATTACAGATACGTTGGAGACGTATCAGTATTATGAGCACCCTTCGTCGGTGTAGAGGTTTGACGAGCGGTCGACGAAGATGCGCAACACTGCCGCAGCCCGAGTCGCCGGTCTGTCGGGTATGCGTTGTTGAAGCTGAAGCCGTTGTTGATGCACCCTTCGTTGTTGAAGCCGTTGTTGATGCGCAGCCACAAGCGTTGATCTCTGTCGCGGTGGTCAATGAATTTGAAAATCGCTGGGTCGGATTTGCCCGCGGGTAGGGGTGTGGTCGATGTCGATGTCGACGCTTTTGTTTTTGTAGAGGCTGACGGTTGCACTTCTGGTATGCCGACTCGCCGGTCCGTCGGGTACGCATGGCTAAAGCCAATGCGTCTTGTCGGGCATGTGTTCGCTAATATTTTGTTCGATGAAATCGAGGTGGCAAGTTGCGTGTTGCCAGGATCGAAGCTTGACAACAGCGGAACCGGAGTCGCCGTACAGCTGATTGTCGTTGTTGTGGTCGGAGAAATTTCGGAAGTTGAAATTTTGCTGGCACCCGAGTTGTCGAGTCGATGTCGACATGCTAGACAGAGCTAGCTGCTTGCTCTTTTCCTTTTTCCATTGCTAGTACGTGAGCTTGTGCATGCATATGTGATTAGCATTCCGGCCGCTTAATTCATGCATGATGATGAATTGATGATCTTCTTTCTTTTTCTTCCTTGATTTTTGATTGTCGACGTGATAGCTTTGTTCTCCTTGGCTTCTGAGCCGTGCTGCATGCACCGATCTTTCCGATCTTGTCGGGAGTTGAGACTCGAGAGCTTCGGCCAGCTTGTTGTCTCGCGAGTGATCCCGTGTGTTATACCATCACGTGCTCTTGCCAGCGCATGAACGCCCCGCCACCTGGTTGATCGCGTCAGGCATGTGCGACTGCCGCTATTTGTGATGTTGATGTAGACTGGATTGTTGAAATTCGGCCGAGGTGAGTCGGTAAAGTTGTGGGATTCGAGATTTGTCCGCATCCGAGTTGTCGAGTAGTCGATGTGTTGTTCCGCGGTGTGCACCAGCAGTCCAGGTCGACGTGACGAGCAGCACCCGAGAGACGCGTCGAGTTGGAGATTGATCGAGCTTTAGCCCCCGAGGGTTTGTGGTGGGGTCGATGAAGGCGAGGCCGCAAACCTTCCAGTGTTGGAGCCGGAGTCGATGAAGATGTGCAACACCGTCGCTGCCCTGAGTCGCCGGTTTGTCGGGTGAGCGCGATCGAAGCTGATGCGCCGTTCTGCTGATGTGATCGCTGTCGCGATGATCGACGAAGTCGAGGTAGTCGAATTTTGCCCGCGTGAGTTGATGACGATCGCGACGTTGCCGAGATGATCTTGAGTAGTTACACGTGCAAGGTCGCGATGCCCACCGAGCCACGCGCGTCGGGCGTTGTCAACGTTGAGCCTCCGTGCTCGAGGTTCCTTGTGCTGGACCTCGTGTTCCCTTCTTGGAATCCGTGCTGCACATGGATTTGATTTGTCCACGTGATGTTGTGCCTTGATTAGTACGCTCGCCGGCAAATCCATGCAAGCACGCCGGCCGCAAAATCCATGCACGCGGTGGTTTAGCTGCTTCTTGTGATTGATCAAGATCCGTAAGCGTTATCTGTAGCGATTTGATCGATTCTAGCCCGCGAGATTGGATCATGGGCTATGAACGGAGCGCGGTCGCTAGGAAAGTCTACAAATGTCATAGTGCGAGTCAGAAATAAAAAATTCTTCAAAAGAAACCGATCTGAGCGAATCAGTTTAATGGAAAGATAGCACCTGATGTTTGTTTCCATGCTAGTACAGATCGGGAGGCCTTCAGGTGAAGGATCAGATCGTTAAGCTTGACGAACCGAGCCGAATCGTGGATGGAGTTTTTATGTACGTGAAGCTAGCTAATTCTTCTTGTTGGACCGATCATTGATCGATCCTCTCGATGACTTTGTGAACATATCGAGTGATCAGCTTCTGCGGATGAGGCTTCTGTGTTTCGACTGGCTGGGTGTCCTTGTTCGGCAGCTACCAGATTGGATCAGGCGAGTTATGCACGGAACGTCACCGCCGTTCTGTTGATGAAGCTGCGGCCGTGACCCAGATTGGATCTTGCAGGCTGTAGCAGCTATTTCGATCTCCAACGCCGCGACTTGCCACCATCCAGATTGGATCACGGAAGTCGCCGCCGCCATTTTTGTTTGGCTCGCTTTGCATGGTCGTGCGCATGCATCTGATCTTTTGCAGCTGCTGCACGGGCTCCATCTCCAAAGCTGATTCGCGCGAGCGTTGGTTGAAGTAGATGATGCTGTTGAGGTGCGGCCGTAACGCAGGTTGGATCGTACTGGCATCCGCACGGAGCGCCGCCGCCGGATCGGATCGCACCAGCATATGTACGGAACGCCGCTGCCACCCGTCGAAGTTGTCGGCTGCTTGTTGATGATGAATTTGATCACGTCGCCTACTATGTGACGTAGATTGGATCCGCTAGATGCGATCTGGTCGCTTTTGTAGATGAAGATTTGTCGATGAAGATGATGGAGCCGCCGAAACCGCGATCCAGCACGCGTTCTTCCACAGACGGCGCCAATTGACGTGGTACGCCCACGGCAATCCCAGAGTCGAGTACCCAGGTAGATTTTGAGGGAGGAGATGTGCGCGCTGGTAGTATCGGACGGATGACAAGCAAGGATTTACCCAGGTTCGGCCCCTCATTGCGAGGTAAAGACCTACTCCTGCTTGTCTGATTATGATGATATATGAGGTTACATGGTGGCCGTAATGCGATATGGTGAGACGTGGTCTCGTTATGCCTATGCGAGTTGTGGATCTAGTCTTCCTCCCCCTATGCGGGTGCCCCTGCCTGGCTTTATAAAGGGAGCTATGTAGGGTTACAAGAGTCCTAGTAGACTACGTCTTGGAGTCCTTTACTTGTGATTGAAGTAATTGTTGGGCCGCCAGGTGGGCCTTCGTCTGGGCTGCACCAGGTATACCAATAATAGGGGACCCGAAGGGTATAACTCGTCAGGCAGCGGGCAATCCGAGATTGATTCGCCTCCTCAGCGACCTTGACGATGTCTTCAAGGTAAAGCTTCCTTGGCCTTGGCGAATTGACCTCGGGAAGAGTCTGCATCTTGACTCGATCTATCCTCCATATGCAGGATGAAGAGGAGGTCATGGACAAGTTCGTGGACCACGTGTACCTCGTCTGCAGCCAGCATGTGCCAGGGTTCGCCAAGAAGTTCCCTGGCCTGTGGGACCCCTGAAGATCCTGCGCGAGTGTCTCCTTCGTCCCAGGCGTCCCCGGGAATCTAGAGTTCACCCGGCAGGCAAAAATAAAAAACAAGTCTGCACAGCTAGGAGCCCTGAGCTGGACTTAGTAGCATAGGCATAATATGTACTCAGGAAGTTGCATAACTGAATGTAATTCAGAATTGTAATACAGAATTTAAGTTTAGATGAATGCAACCTAGCCTCAAACTCCCGGGGTCATTTCCCAAATCTTCCATTGCACTAACGCGCTGTCAATTTTTCAGAGGAGATCTCTTAGGTGCCAAGTACTCTGACTACGTGCATCCCAAATTCGTTGCTAAGATGCTGATGCAGTAGCAGTACCCCTAAGAGCACTATACCTTCCGGGAGCCCACTCCACAGTCCTCGGGTACTAGGCCAGAGGGAAACAGACCGTTCGCCGGGGTGGACGCATTACCCTCGCAAAGGCTTCATCAACTATCAAGCATGCGCAGGTGATACCCGATGACGTAGTTACCTGCGTCAAAAGAATATGGGTTATGTTGAGACTCCAAGTGCAGAGTGTGTAGTAAGTGGAAGACGTGTTTTCCCCACGAGGGGTGACTCGAGGGTTTAATATCGAACTCTCGGGGAATCAGTAGTGAAGATTTATCTTTCCTATCCTTCTTTTGGTTACCTACAAAACAAAGTAAATGTTTTGGTCCTCAACCTCACCTAGTGGTTGTCAAGCACAAGGTGTGAGAATGATATCAAGATAATATGCAATGCAAACAAGAAATAAATATGCAATGGTGGTAAATAAATATGCAAGGATGGTGGTAGCAATGATAAATGATATTTTTGGGTTTTATATGATGAATGCAAGATGTAAAAGTGTTTTTGTATTTTCGGATTTTTAAATGGCAGAAAATGGTAAAGTGGTAAAAGTTGTTGGAAAGGTGTTTCTTATGATTAAAAATGGACCGGGGTTCATGGTTTCACAAATGCACTCTCTCTTTAATAAAGTGGTAGACAATGGAACACTAGAGTTGACATATGAGATTGCAACACAACAGTTTAATGACAAGTTATAATTATATGGGCATCACGTCCTAACATAGAGACCTTTTGGTTATTAGTCTCTCTTATACTCCACCAAGATGCGAACTAAATCATAACACCTCAGTAATTAAGATAACTCAGAGTATAGCAATAAGTATCATGACATGAAGTTAAAATAAGAACATGCTAGATCTAGTCATGGAGGAAGTGGCAATGGTCACACCCACATCTCCGGTAGCATGGTATTTCTTTTTATCCCTAGTGAGGCAACAAAGTAAGGTAGAGATACCCAAGTGGATCGCAGAACTTTCTCTCACGTTCACTGCACTAGCCACCCCCCGTTACTCCAACTAATGCACACGTTCCCCCTCACACGCTCTCATAAACATGCTTGATCATGACAAGTAAATAAGAACGGGGTACATAATATGCATCTACTTTCATAACTGAAACAAAACCATTGCAATCTCAAACATATATTAACTCATAAAAAGATCCACCACAAAGGTATTACATAGATGACCGTAATCATGTTCAGCAGCTCATACGGTACTAATTAGTGAAGCTCAAGAGAGGAGAGATACATAAGTTACTTCCACAAACCCATAGTCCAGAGGTGGACTACTCCCTCTTCATCATGGAGACGGTGGAGAAGTCGTTGGAGAAGATGGAGACCACGCCGGCAGCGCCCCGCCGGAGTTTTCCCCCTCCAATCTGCAACTCCAGGTCTCTGTTTCGGTGTTTCTGTGTTTCTGCGGCGCTCCTTCCAGAGAACGTCGGGGGGCTATTTTTATAGTCGGTTTTAGGTCAAAACGAGTCGGTGGAGGAAAGATCGACGGCAACGGAGCTCCGAGGCCCAAAAGAGGGGGTCCCACGCGGCCCAGGTACCTGGCCGCGTGGGCCCACTCAACTTGGCCTCCGACTTCCTTTCGTGCGCTTCCTTGGCTCCTACGCTTTGTTCCTTCCAAAAACTGATGCCGTAAATTTAGGTCATTTGGACGTCGTTTGGGTCCCTGAAACATTAAAATATAGAAAACAGGGTTTTCTGACTGTGCAGGGTTAATTCCATAAAAATAGGAAACATACCAAATATTCCCAAAATCATTATAAAACAGTGATATAACCCTTATATGATGCAAATATGACTGGAATATAAGTAAAATAATGCAAAGTTCATGTATGCATTTTACATGCATCAACATCCCCAAGCTTAACCTATACTCGTCCTCGAGTATGAAGGTGATAAAACTAACATGGACTTTGCATTTTAATACTATCAATGGATATCAAAGATGATTACTATTGCTACATAGAGTCAAATGATTCATTCTTAAAAGGAGTAGCAATATGCAAGATAGTTTATGAAGTGATATCAAGTATTCAATGCAAGGATGTTCAATGATAATTCACAAAGTGTAACATAAAAGAAAGTACTATGGACCACATGTATGCATAATGAAAGAAAGAACATCCTATAATGGCCATAGAGTATTGATGAAAATCTGAATATAAAAGGTGGACACTTTGGAAAGATATATATGAGTAGAGGTAAAGCATGAATAAGTTTCATCTAACTTCTGAACTTCTCTACTTAAGTTAATGATTGTAATGTGGTAATCCTTGGTGTCAAGCTCTCATTCCCCTATCATAGCATCTTGAATGATTAAGTTTAAAGTGAAAGCAAATATGAGTAGTGTGCTTGACAAAGTACAGGTTGAAAGTCTCATGCCCCTTGAATACAAGTACCTACTCCATGTGTTACTCAACTTGGGAAACAAAGCAAGTTCAAGTTAAATATCATTGTAAGTAATAATAGTATCATTAAGAGCGTCAACTGGGGTACCTCTTGTCCCAGGATATGGAACAAGCCCATATCAAAATGACAAGACAAACAAACACAATGAACAATCTCAACACCCTTTTTATTTACCATTAGATAGCTTTTTATTGTAAGGTGTATCACAGAAGGTTCACCATAGCATGTAAGTAAATTTCCACCATGAATGATGCATGGCTTAGATTAGCGGCCCAGGCGTCTCTCTAACCATTTATACAAACTCATTTAAACTACTTCATTTCCACATTTATTTCACCCATGGTAAGCATCCATAAACAAAAGTACATGATATCAACTAAATGAAATGAAGTGCATGTTGAAAGCTTGCCATGTGACAGCACATATGAGCTAACTCTCAACCAAAGACATTTGTCAAGCCCACAACATCATAATTTTAATCACAATGGGTCATGTTTTATTATGCAATGAAAGTAAAGTGTGCATCAAGTTCGAGAGAGCTCTATAACCAACTTTTCCCATAACAATCAACAACATAAGCATTTTCATTCAGAGGTATAGATAACACAAATATCATGATAAACATACTCGGAATAGCATAAAGCTAATAGGTAGATATGGTGGACTCACTGGAAAAACTTTGGTTGAAGGTGTTGGAAACAAGTTTTTGCTTGTTGGAATTTTTGGGCTAGCAAGAGGGAGAAAGTTGACCATCTAAATGCATGCATGAGTGTCCATAGAACTAACAATCCATGTTAAACAAAGTAAATAACATTCAGCATCAAAACATGAATAAAAGATAGCTCTTGATAAAATACTTGCAAATTATTACTCATTAACAAGCTCATGAATCATGCAACTATATGTATCTTTTAAAATCAACTCCAACATCCCTTTTCCCAATCTTATAATAGCATCCAACATAATTCAACCCAAATTTCCAGTAGCTCTCTCATATATAAATGATAGTGTGGTGGTCTCACAAAATAAAAATCAAACCAAACAAACAAAAAGACGCTCCAAGTTTATGCGATAAAGTGTTTCGATCGAAAAACAGAAGTTAGACGTGTGCAAACCGAGAGTGTGTAGGTCCAGTGGGGTTGTCTTCACATCCCCAAGCTTATGGTCTTCACCATCCTTGGATAGCTCTTGGTGCATCTCCTCTAATCCCTGTGAAAAAACTTCAAAACACCGTTTCTCCCATTTCTTTTTCTGTGGGGTGCATTAGTAGTGATAAACAAATAGATTTCTTGCTGCATATAATCCTTGAACAAAAATTCATATGGATGTCCAGAAAGTGTATAATGTTGTATGCCTACTCATAAACTCAATTGGATCAAAAAGATTCAAGTTAAAAGTTCAAAGCATGCATCAAACAAAATGGGACAGAATCTGTCCAGAAAAACAGCAGCAGCAAAACGTATTTTTCTACCCTACTTAACTTTGTCGAAAAATTCCGAAAAATTCATGCATACAGAGGATGAAAAGTTGCAACTACAGTTCAAATATGAGCTCATTCGGAGTTACAGAATAAGAATTAAAAATCATACCGTGCACAGATTCGTGCAGGAATAAAATCTCCGAACGCTATAAGCAACTTCTTCAAACCAAAATGAGTAAAACTTGGCACTTTATTAAAAATTCCAGAAACTAAACTAAACAAAGTCTCTTGTTACAGCAAGAGGACACAAAGAAAATCACAAATAAAAACAACCGGGTTGCCTCCCGTAAAGCGCTTTCTTTATAGCCATATAGCTAGGCTTCTTACTTGATGTTTATGAGGACGAAGCTCATGAGGGAGCTTGAATGATGTGCCCTCTTCCTTGGGAAGTGTTCCATGCACTTCTTGTGTGGAAACTGAAACTTCACATTCCCTTCTTTTGAATCAATGATAGCACCTGTAGTACGAAGAAAAGGTCTTCCAAGAATAATTGGACTAGAGGTTTTATTCCCCATATCCATGATTAGAAAATCAACAGGCACAAATGTCATATGTAACTCTACCATAACATCACTTACTTTTCCTAAAGCATGTTTAATGGAATCATCAGCAAGTGCAAGTTCAATAGAGCATTTTTCAAGATTTTTCAATTCAAGTATATCATATAGTTCTTTAGATAAAACAGAGACACTAGATCCTAGATCAAGTATAGCATGGTGTGTCTCTTTTCCAATGGTTACTAGGACTTTGGGAATCCATATATCCCCAAGCTTAGGTGGTATCATAGCCTCTTGGTTGTACCTAGCAATCTTTTCTTTCAAACATGATTAGCAATATAAGAACCAAAACCAGCTTGGTTAGAGTTGATGGAAGGATCACTTGCAAATTTTTGTAAGATAGATATTAATTCATGCAAGCTACAATTCTCTAAGTCAAGCAATGGTTCCTTGACTTCACTAAGCATTTTAACTTCTCAACTTTCTTTTCTAACTCAATTAACATAAGAGATTCATCATGTTCAGTTTTATTAACTTCTTCCTTTAAACCAGCAAGTTGAGACATAAAAGGCAACAAGTATTCAGGATAGTTCAATAATTCATCAAGAGTTTCCTCTAAAGTAAGAGGCATATTTTCAGCAATATTAATAGAATTCATTCCAACCATAGGTGGGCTTGTGGTTTCCCTGCAGACATACTCAATAAAGTGGCTTGGTTATCAGCTAGTTTTGACAAGGCTTTGTCTAGTCCTGCACTTGGAGTTGTAAGCCTTTAATATCAGAACTAATAGAAGCAACAGACTTATTCAACTCTTGTATCATGGTATTATGACTAGCAACTTGTTCCATAAGAATTTTATTAGCCTCAAAATTATCATTACGTGGTGGCATAGGCTTCCAATTATCACTAGCATTAGGATATGGAATAGAAGGACGATTGTTGGGAACATATGGGGGTTTATTATAAGAGTTATAATTGTTGTTACCATACCCATTATTACCATAGTTCCTAATGAAGTTGACATCAATATTTTCAGGATTATTACCAACTAATTCTTGCAAAGGCACATTTTCAATATTTTGTTTATTAATGAAAGCAAGAATAGTATCCATTTTAGATGACAAATCATTTGTTTCTTCTATGGAGTTCACTTTCTTAGAAGGATTAGGTGCTCTATCAGTATGCCATTGACTATAGTTTTGCAAAATGCTCCAATATTCTTAGCTTCTACTATAGTTTTTCCCATAAACCACCTCCAGCAGCAGAATCAAGAATATTTCTAGACATGTAATTTAGACCATTGTAAAAAGAGTGTAGTATGGTCCATTCGTTGACCCCATGTGATGGACAAGTTCTAAGCATAAGTTTAATCCTATCCCAAGCCATAGCAACATGTTCATTTTCATTTTGCCTAAAAGAAAGAATGTTGTTTCTATTTTGCAAAATTTTAACAGGAGGATAGTATTTCTTAATGAAAGCTTCTTTTAAATCATCCCAAGTTTTAATGCTATCAATAGGTAATGAATGCAGCCACTCTTTAGCTTTTCCTCTAAGTGAGAAAGGAAATAACTTCAGTTTTAGAATATCACTTTCCACATTTTTAAATTTCTGCATGTCACATATTTCAACAAAATCATGAAGATGCATAGAGGCATCCTCCATAGCACTACCGCCAAATTGTTCCCTAGTTATCAAGTTCAACAAACTAGGACTTACTTCATAACTATCAGCTTTTATCTCAGGTGTGGCAATGGGCCTAGCAATAAATTGATCATTTGGAGTGTTTGTGTAATCACACAACTTAGTTCTTTCTCCCATTTTAGCAAGTTTTTATGTGTTTTTTAATTTTTTATGCAAAACTGAAAATAAAATGACACTAAATGATGCAAACCGAAATAACAAATGCAACACAAAATGCAAAACTGAAAATAAATATGCAAACCGAACTTAAAAATGCAAGACAATGACAAAACAAGATAAATTGCTTTGAAGGTAAAGATGGATAAGATGATGCTCACGTAGGTGCAACCTCCCCAAGCTTAGGTGTTAGCACAAGTTGGTGATGAAGTTGACTTGGTGAGATATCCTTGGATAAACCCGGCGCCAGAAAACAGAGCTAGTGCAGGGGACCCTTGGATAAACCTTTCAGCAATGATTCCCCGGCAACGGCGCCAGAAAACAGTCTTGATACCCGATGACGTAGTTACCTGCGTCAAAAGAATATGGGTTAGGTTGAGACTCCAAGTGCAGAGTGTGTAGTAAGTGGAAGACGTGTTTTCCCCACGAGGGGTGACTCGAGGGTTTAATATCGAACTCTCGGGGAATCAGTAGTGAAGATTTATCTTTCCTATCCTTCTTTTGGTTACCTACAAAACAAAGTAAATGTTTTGGTCCTCAACCTCACCTAGTGGTTGTCAAGCACAAGGTGTGAGAATGATATCAAGATAATATGCAATGCAAACAAGAAATAAATATGCAATGGTGGTAAATAAATATGCAAGGATGGTGGTAGCAATGATAAATGATATTTTGGGTTTTATATGATGAATGCAAGATGTAAAAGTGTTTTTGTATTTTCGGATTTTTAAATGGCAGAAAATGGTAAAGTGGTAAAAGTTGTTGGAAAGGTGTTTCTTATGATTAAAAATGGACCGGGGTTCATGGTTTCACAAATGCACTCTCTCTTTAATAAAGTGGTAGACAATGGAACACTAGAGTTGACATATGAGATTGCAACACAACAGTTTAATGACAAGTTATAATTATATGGGCATCACGTCCTAACATAGAGACCTTTTGGTTATTAGTCTCTCTTATACTCCACCAAGATGCGAACTAAATCATAACACCTCAGTAATTAAGATAACTCAGAGTATAGCAATAAGTATCATGACATGAAGTTAAAATAAGAACATGCTAGATCTAGTCATGGAGGAAGTGGCAATGGTCACACCCACATCTCCGGTAGCATGGTATTTCTTTTTATCCCTAGTGAGGCAACAAAGTAAGGTAGATACCCAAGTGGATCGCAGAACTTTCTCTCACGTTCACTGCACTAGCCACCCCCCGTTACTCCAACTAATGCACACGTTCCCCCTCACACGCTCTCATAAACATGCTTGATCATGACAAGTAAATAAGAACGGGGTACATAATATGCATCTACTTTCATAACTGAAACAAAACCATTGCAATCTCAAACATATATTAACTCATAAAAAGATCCACCACAAAGGTATTACATAGATGACCGTAATCATGTTCAGCAGCTCATACGGTACTAATTAGTGAAGCTCAAGAGAGGAGAGATACATAAGTTACTTCCACAAACCCATAGTCCAGGGTGGACTACTCCCTCTTCATCATGGAGACGGTGGAGAAGTCGTTGGAGAAGATGGAGACCACGCCGGCAGCGCCCCGCCGGAGTTTTCCCCCTCAATCTGCAACTCCAGGTCTCTGTTTCGTGTTTCTGTGTTTCTGCGGCGCTCCTTCCAGAGAACGTCGGGGGGCTATTTTTATAGTCGGTTTTAGGTCAAAACCGAGTCGGTGGAGGAAAGATCGACGGCAACGGAGCTCCGAGGCCCAAAAGAGGGGGTCCCACGCGACCCAGGTACCTGGCCGTGTGGGCACACTCAACTTTGGCCTCCGACTTCCTTTCGTGCGCTTCCTTGGCTCCTACGCTTTGTTCCTTCCAAAAACTGATGCCGTAAAATATTAGGTCATTTGGACGTCGTTTGGGTCCCTGAAACATTAAAATATAGAAACACAGGGTTTTCTGACTGTGCAGGGTTAATTCCATAAAAATAGGAAACATACCAAATATTCCCAAAATCATTATAAAACAATCATATAACCCTTATATGATGCAAATATGACTGGAATATAAGTAAAATAATGCAAAGTTCATGTATGCATTTTACATGCATCAACAGGTCAATGGTATATTGACTTCGAGCGAGATAGTATGCCTAAGTGCAGGATGCAGATGCAAGGACTTAGCTGGTTTTTGTCGTGTCCTCGATCCGTCCTGTCCCTCCGGGTATCCAGGCTCCTTAGTCATTTTCCATCATCAGTTCCTGTCCCGGGAAAGACGTTGCACATAGCAAACTTTCAGTAGGGAAAGAATGGACCCTCTTTCCATGTCGTGATAGTGTTTCATCCGAAGCAACCGCAAGCAAAGTTGAATGTGCATTTCTGTGTTTAGGTTCGTTTAAAACACAACAGTGCCCGTTCACTTCTTTCTGCGGCAGCACGGCACGATCGGTGGCAGTGCCTACCGATAGGCCACTCGCGCTCGACCCGTCAGCCACCGGCACCATATCAGCCCCTGCTTGGGGGTTGTTACGGATAACACACATCTCGACATGAATTGAGGCTCACGAATTGAAACACTTATCTTTTATTTCCTTGGCGATGATTCTTACACCCTATTACATAACACTAGCCCCATGGGCGTGCTTAGCGGATTCGAAGTTTGGCGATTCATGTTCGTAATTAGGGGTAGAACTTGCGGAGATTCTCGATATTCCAGGCGTTGCCCTCTGGCCTGCCTTTCTCGTCCTCCGATAGACTACTCCGGGTCTCAGGTATGAGTAACCTGGTAGGGTCCTTCCCACTTTCTTGACATCTTGTTCAAGCCATCGAGCTTTTGTATCTTGTGGAGTACCAGGTCCCCGGGTTGTAGTTCCCGAGACCGAACATGACGACTGTGGTAGCGGCGCAGCCCTTGCTGATATCGAGCAGATCGTAACGATGCCCGACATCGAATCTCCTCCAGGAAGTTTATGTCATCAATCCTTCGCTCAACTTGGGTGTCTTCATCATAAGCGAGTACCCGGGGAGATCCGTGCCTTGGCTCTGTTGGCAGGACAGGTTCAGCTCCATAGATAAGGAAGAAAGGTGTTTCTCCAGTTGTTCGGCTTGGTGTGGTTCTGAGGGAACATAGTACACTGGGCAGATGATCAATCAAATTCTTCTCCTTGTTCTCCAATTTGTCAAATGCTTTGGTTTTCAGACCTTTCAGGACCTCCGCATTGGCTCGCTCCATTTGTTCGTTGCATCTTGGATAGGACACCGATGCAAAGCACACCTTGATGCCAGTTCTTCGCAGAAGTTGAGGAAGGCTCGACTTGTGAACTGAGTGCCGTTGTCCGTGATGATTCTGTTAGGTACTCCAAAGCGATAGACAATCCCTCAATGAACTTGTATGGCGATCTGGGCCGTCTGGCGTGGTACTGGCATCACTTCTACCCATTTTGTGAACTTGTCGATAGCCACGAAGAGGTATTCATGTCCGCCAACTGATTTGGCACCTTGCCCATAATGTCAAGCCCCCAGACTGCAAACGGTCAGGATTGGGATTGGTTGGAGGGCTTGAGCTGCTGATTTATGTTCTTCACGTAGTATTGGCAAGTTTCGCAGGTCTTGACAATTGTTCGGCGTCATGCAGGACTGTTGGCCAGTAGAAACCCTGACGGAAAACCTTTCCGCCAGCGATCTTGAAGCAGCATGACTTGAGCATGTGTCCTCGTGGATGTCTTGTAACAGTACTTGGCCTTGCTCTTGTGGTATGCTGCAGAGCTTGACTCCGTTGTCGCGTCGCCGGTAGAGCTCACCGTCGATTAGGACGTAGAGCGTGTGACATGGGTATGCCTATCGGGCACCCTACCATGAGGGTACCTGGTGCACGTATCGACTAGGCCCAACTATCAGAACCTACATGAAGACCATGAAGGGAGGCCCACGAAGATGGAGTATCCTCCAAGTTTGGCGAAACAATAGTCGGTTTAGAGTTTCCTTACTTGTAAATCGAGTCGGTTACGAACGCCCGAGACCCAGCCTATTATTTAAGGACTGGGAGGGCCATCGAACCAGACAACATACTTTCAGAGCCACCAAAACCTAGCGAGATCGACATCTCGCCGGGACCCTTGTAACCATCATATTCACAAAGCAATAATAGACAGGCAGGACGTAGGGGTGTTACCTCCACACGAGGGCCCTGAACCTGGGTAAAATCTTTGCCCTGCTTGTCAGCCGACGATACTTCCAGCTCTACCACGTTCTCTCCCCCATATTCATAACCTAGGGACCTTAACCATGGGTCTTGATGAGTCTACCCCTCGTCAAGTGGCGCCGTCTGTGGGAAAGAATAGCGCTAGACTCGAAGTTTCGCCGGTCCCAACAGCAAACGGCAAATCGCCGATCACACCAGCAAACGGCAACTCGCCGATCTCATCTGCAAACGGCAACTTGCCGGCCATGTCAGCAAACAGCAACTCGCCGATCCAGGCGACACACGGCGACTCGCCGATCCACTCGAAAAGCGGCAGCCTGCCCGCTTCACCTGCAAAAAGCGCATCTGCTCTTCCAATGAATTTCAATCCGCACTCGCCGGAGCTTCAGGAGGCGTTTTCCGGCCTTGAATCTGGTTTGAGTTTGACTGTTGGAGCATTCAATTTTTTCGTAAACAATCTTGGCACGCAGGACTCGACAGATCCGCAACAACTGGGCTGGGCGCACTCGAGGCTCCGTCGACTGCGCTCGCCCCGTCGTCGATTCCTGAAGCCTGCTCGCCCGCAACAACCATGTCGACCGGCGAGATCGACAGGTTCATGATGACGGAACTCCAAGGCGAGGAGGCAGAAGCAATCAGCATACCGCACAAGCAACGTCGACTTCAACCTACCACTCGACGAGAGTTTCGACTGCGGGATCTCCCTCGATGACTTCTACGAGCCCGCGATTCATAACGACAGCAACGTCGACTCGGAGATCTTCACCAACACCAACCTCGACTCAGAAATCCATAATGGCTTCGCCAACACCGAGATGAGCATAGGCGATGAGCACATCGACAACGAGATTCGCCTCGAAGATCTACTCGATGAACATACTGGCTCTGACATGAGCCTCGACGGCGACGTCGAGTCCATGACTGGAATCGACAGCACATACACCTGTCCACGGGTCACGCCCCATCAGGTCTACGTGGCCTTCTCCGCAGAATCATCCGCAGACGCAGCCGCTCGCAGGCCTGCACAATTCCCATGCACGGTAACCATGCCGGATGGGGTCACAACCTTGACAATCACGGAGGAGATGGCAGCAAAAGCAGATAAAGTCATAAAGGAGTGCACAATGATGCCACCAAATTCCACCCCAGAGGAGATGTTGACCTTCCAGTACTTCAACTGGCAGGAGTCAATTCGACTGCAAAACTACCGAGCGACGCTCGAGAGCGCAAAAGGCAAGCCAGCCTCTCGAGTGCCCGAAGAAGGGAGCAATCCCTCGGGTCCACAATGCAACCAACCCCACGACCTAGGTCGCGGTTGGCAAGCCTTCCAGAACATGAAAGGGTAGCAATCACCCGTAACCTGTCGTTCATGACAGAGGACGCTAACGGAATCCCAGTGCCCAAAACTGCTGCGGGTGCATTATTCTCCGTAGGTGCTTACCTCAAGGCAATGCAACCTCCGGCGAATGACCCTAACGCAGCCCTGCATCGCCAACAACTCAAATCGCTAGCTCTAGCGGCACAGGCTATACAGCCAGAAGACAAAACTCCAGCAAGGAATCGCGATCGCGACATAGTCGACTCACGACACGCAGCACATCATCGCAGTGGTCGCAGCCACCACTCGGATGAAGGAAGGAGAAGCACGCGCCGGCACAGGTCCAGCAGAAGCAGATCTCGAAGATCCTATAGCAGCGATTCATACTCTGATGAACCAGAGCCATGCGGAGCATTGTGCTTCACTCGACGCATCCGTGAGACGCGGATGCCCAAAGGTTCAAGTTGACAGGCGAACAACCCAAGTACAACGGTCGCCAAGAACCTTCGGGTGGCTAGAAGATTACAGACTCGCCGTGGCATGCCAGCGTGGCACGAACACCACGGCGATGCAGTACATACGACTCATGCTCGAAGGAACTGCCCGCGACTGGCTCAAGCTCCCTCCATCATCATACGACTCGTGGGACGATTTCCGCAGAGACTTCATCAAAAACTTCGAGCCTCTATGTGAGCGCCCGAAGACATTCGAGAATTAAGGCATGCACTCAACGATCAGACGAGTCGTTGAGATCATACATACGGCGGTGGACCGAAATACGCAATTCGGTTGGCAAAGTGTCAGAAGACAGGGCCATGGATGCCTTCATACAAGGTCTCGCCAGGAAGGACTTCAAAGAGGCACTGGTCGTGAAAAGCCAACCTCCCTGGCTGACCTCATCAAAGTTGCGACTGAGTGGGCAGATGGAGAGGATTCTGTACGCAGATCCCGTGCTTCCCCACACGCGACAACTACGAAAGCGGCAGTCGAGGCCGCAGAGATTCATACAGAGAAGATCGCAGGCGCAAACGTTCCAACGTCCTTACGACGATAACAGACCCGAGTTCATGGCGGCTGGATACACACAACCCGGGAGGACCAAGATAGAAGCAATCGACGCTCGGATGATCGACGGACAGTCGAGATCGCGAGCAGCGGAGCGACAGCTACAAAAGGCAAGAATGGCGCAAACGCAGCGACGCAAAACCCGAGCGGTCATTCGAGGAAAAGATGGACGACTGGTGCAGATTCCACCTCTTCAAGGGGGACGACGGAAAACTACGCTCCAATCACACCCTAAGGAACTGCAGGGAATTCGACCAAATGGCGACTGACTACATGATACGACTCAAAAGGTACGGCCCAGCACCTGCTCAGCCCACGCCTGCACCCGCACCACAGCCGAACGCTGTGCCCGCTCTCATGGCGCCACAGCCGCCACCGCAACCACCACCACAGCCTGCTCCAGGCGCAAACCTCGCAGGTGCCATACAACCCGTACTACGGGCGGAAGATGATCAATATCCACAGCCCCACGGGCAGATGTACATGATACAAAAGGGTCGCCCCTCCAACAGGCAGCAAAAGCTAATCACTCGACAGGTGAACATGGCTGTCATGGCACCTCCTGCCGTGCCCGAATTTCTGAAGGGATCGGAAACCATCATAAGCTTCAGTCGAGAGGATCATCCCCCAGCTGTAGTTCGACCAGGGCACGCGGCTCTGGTACTCGACGCGCAAATAGGAGGCTACGCCATGACCAAGGTCTTCATGGATGGAGGCAGCGGCATAAACATCATCTTCGCGGACACGCTCCGCAAAATGAACAGGTCAGTCGAAAACCTCCCAAAATCTTCAAATACCTTCCACGGTATCGTTCCTGGCAAAGCAATTAGCCCAGAAGGCACCATACAACTCGACGTTACGTTCGGGGACAAAAGCCACTTCAGGACAGAGTCGATTGAGTTCGAGGTCGTCGACTGGAAATCACAATACCATGCTATTCTTGGTCGCCCGACGTTTGCTCGATTCATGGCGGTGCCACACTACGCGTACCTCACGCTGAAGATGCCAGGACCAAAGGGAGTCATCACTGTCCGTGGAAACTTTCAAAGGTCCGATGCTTGCGACCGCGAGTTCAGCAAAATCTCCGAGATGTTCGGGGTGGAAGAATCACTCGCCGACTGGCGATTCCAACGACCGCACACTCCTTCCGGAGCATAAGAAGTTGGCAGTCGACAGATCCTTCAATGCTACAAATGACACAAGGTCGCATCAGGTGCACCCGACCGATCCGTCCAAGACAGTCAACATATCTTCGAGCCTGCCTATCGCATAGGAAGGCGCGCTCGTCGAATTCCTCCGTGAGAACTGGGAAATATTTGCGTGGTGTCCAGCCGACATGCCAGGTATTCCCAGGGAATTCGCCGAGCACTCTCTCCAATTGTTTCCAGATGCAAAGCCAGTCAAGCAAACGATGCGTCGAATCTCCGGCCCAAAGCGAACCGCAGTCGAATCTGAAGTCGACCGGTTACTCGCAGCAGGATTCATTAGGGAAATCAAGAAATCACAATGGGTGGCCAACCCCGTACTCGTAGAGAAGAAGCATACAGACATCCTTCGGATGTGCGTGGACTTCACAGCGCTGAACAAGTGCTGTCCAAAGGATCACTTCCCGCTACCCCGAATCGACCAGATCGTCGACTCCACCGCCGGATGCGCACGACTCTCCTTTCTGGATGCTTACTCAGGTTATCACCAGATAAGGATGAAGCAAGAAGACGAAGAAAAAACGGCGTTCATAACCCCACTCGGGGTCTACTGCTACACAACTATGCCCTTTGGGCTCAAAAACGCGGGTGCAACATACCAGCGCATGATGCAGGACTGCCTCAAAAAGCAAATCGGACGCAACGTCCAGGTCTACGTGGATGACATTGTCATTACCACAAGGGAAGAACACACACTACTCGACGATTTGAGGGAGACGTTCGCAAACCTCAAACGCTTCCATATCAAGCTCAATCCTAAGAAGTGCACGTTCGGCGTTCCAGCCGGGCAGCTCTAGGGTACCTAGTCTCTGCCCGTGGAATCGAAGCAGACCGGAGAAAATACAGGCCATCCTCACAATGCAAAGGCCTTCAAAGCTTCATGTGCAGAAACTAGCAGGACGAGTAGCAGCGCTCAGTCGATTCATCAGCAAACTGGGTGAAAAGGCTCTACCATTCTATCGACTGATGAAGAAGGCGGACAAGTTCGAGTGGACGCCAGAAGCTGAAGCAGCCTTCACAGATCTCAAGCGGATCCTCACAAGCCCTCCGATCCTCGTCGCACCTAAGGAACGGGAACCACTCTACCTGTATGTCTCGGCTACAAACAGGGTGGTGAGCACCGTACTGGTAGTCGAACGCATGGAGGAGGGGCACATCCAAAGCATACAACGTCCAGTCTACTACCTGAGCGAGGTTCTCTCCATATCAAAACAGCGGTACCCGCACTATCAAAAGCTGGCATACGCTGTATTCATGTCCTCAAGGAAGTTGACACACTACTTCACCGAGCACCGATACCGTGGTAAGTAACTCAGCAATCGGTGATATCCTCACAAACCCCAATGCAACGGGTCGAGTCGCAAAATGGCTCATCGAGCTGGCTCCAAGAGACATCAAGTACGAGCACCCGAAGGCTATCAAAGCACAAGTCCTACCCGACTTCACAACCGAGTGGATAGAGGCCCAATTACCTGGAGCACCAGACGTGTCCAATTCCTGGACCATGTACTTCGATGGGTCCAAGAAACACGAAGGCGCAGGCGCAGGCGTCATCCTCATATCACCAAAAGGGGACAAGCTACGTTATGTTTTGCAGATGGGATTCAAACTACCCTCCAATAACGAGGCTGAATACGAGGCTCTGATCCATGGCATGCGGATGGCAAAAGCACTTGGGTGCACTCGATTGATGATCTACGGCGACTCCAATCTCGTGGTGCAGCAAACAATGAAGGCCTGCGACGCAATCGCGGACAACATGATCGCTTATCGCGACCTGTACAACACACTGGAGGGCAGCTTCGAGGGCGAGTTGAGGCACATAGGAAGGGAAAGTAACGAAGAAGCAGACATGCTAGCCAATCTTGGCTCAACTGGCGCACAAATTCCACCTGGTGTCTTCCTCGAGCGCATCGAACACAGATCTATCAAGGAGAAACGAGAGCCTCCTCCGTCGACTACGCCAGCCAAAAGCAAAGCGCCAGCACAGAGGACCCCCCAGTCGAGGTACTCCTCATTGAGCCAACTTGGACTCAACCTTTTCTGGCTTACATACTCCGCGGCGAGCTACCAGATGACATAACCGAGTCCCGACGCGTGACTCGAAGATCAAAAGCATACACCGTTATCAACGGCGAGTTATACAAGCGCAGCATATCAGGTATGTTCCAAAGATGCATCGCATTCGAAGATGGCCAAGCCATACTTCGAGATATTCATGCAGGTACCTGTGGGCATCACGCCAGCAGTCGATCACTCGTAGCCAAAGCCTTTCGCGCAGGGTTTTTTTACTGGCCTACAGCACT